>JAKGUB010000326.1:6817500-7350000 GCA_026261675.1 Hippocampus mohnikei
TTTTTAAATCTTTCTTTGGGAAAATGAGACTGATAGGATGATTAGAATGCAGTGTGCATTAACACAAAAAATATATTACTAACATGTACAAAGACACACAAATGTTTTGGGGGGGGGTTTCTTCTCCTCTACACCTTGCGGATCTAATTGGGACGAGTCCTAGATCTACCGGTCGATCAGGATCGACGTAATGGGCACCCCTGGCGTAGATAAAGCCCTACAACATTGGGCTACATTTACCATAAATATAGAGATAAAATGTGATGTTTGATTTAAATTTTTTTTAAATTATAATGTGTTTCTTTTTTACAATTCAAGTAGGACCACATTCAAACTTTGTTAAAAGTTAAACGAGCATCGATCGCAGATTTGGACTATGAGTCCAGCCTATACTAGACAGACTCACATTGGTCGGTTTGTAAACATAATGACAAAAAGGAATTTAATTGTTTTAATAGCAGTAAAAGTGTGTGGATAGGAGTTAAATTAGAAGGAAATATATGTTCGGTTCGGAACTGCCTTATTCGCCTTTGTTTTTATGGTGCTTCTGACCCATTGTGCAGCTCATGCTGCCCTCTCCTTTCCTCTCATTTACACACTCACTCAAACGCTTCAAAGTTTATTGAATCCTTAAATATTTTTTACACCCGATCCCTACTATTCTCAGGGGATATTGAGCAGGCTGGCCTGCGAGTCGCAAAAAGACATTTGCACATATTTGACAGCTATTGAAATGCATTGGGGATTTTTTTTTCCTTCAAACCATTGAAAAAAAAAAGAAACATTCAACATGTATTTTGGACAAAAAACGAAAATTGGGGAAAAATAACACAGTAAACAGGAAAAAAAACATTGAAAATAATCTGAAGGTTGGGTGATTGTGCTGTTATAAGGTGACAGACAGGCTTTCACAAATGAGCACACATGCAAAAAAAACCCCCCCAAAAACATTGAAAATAATCTGAAGGTTGGGTGATTGTGCTGTTATAAGGTGACAGACAGACTTTCACAAATGAGCACACATGCAAAAAAAAACCCAAAAAAAGAGAATCAATGATAGGGCTCGAGGGCACTTTGGGGATCAAAGAATAAGGCGCATGTTTCCAGGCACCCATAGCCCTTGCCCTGCACATCTCTGGTAGTGACACAAGTTTAACTTCCCATTTTGATAATGTAACACTTTGCAGAGTTTGCCATTGTTGAAATAATCAAAACAGCACATGAAATCACCACCACCTCAAAGAATAACTTTATTTTGTGATATTTCCCAATGTGTTTCCCATTTTGTCGATAGTCCTGTCAAGATTATAACTTGGACTCTGTGTGAGCAGATCATTTTAGCATGTGTCTCTTCCCCACTATGGCTGTTACTGTTATTATCCCCAGGGGACACTTTGGCTTTACGCTAGCTTATAGTGCAGTAGAACAAAAGGCCAACATGAGCTCACAGCCTCATAAAAGAGAAGGAGAGATAATAAAGAAGACCTAATGAAGCAGACAGACTCCGACTCCAAATTCTCAGGGATCTTGAATATCTTTCTATTTTCTTCCCTCCAACACCAATCTCTGTGCACGCAGTTGTTTTGGAGGTGCAAAAAAAAAAAAATCTCATGGCTCGATAGAAAGGAAGCATGGCGGATGGTGCTTGTCACATTTGGACTCAGCCTTATTGTTTTCTCTTCGTCATTCAACCCAATTATATGTGGACAGGGTACAATATGAAAGGGTTTTTTTCATTTGCAGGGAAAATAAAAAGTGTCCCTCTTCTAATTAACATGTGCTATAAAAGATAGCTAGGCTTGATATCTCACGTGGCTTTTTAAATACTTTCACACATATGATTGGTACCACATAGGGTGGCAATACCTCAGTACATCAGTACGTAAGGATTTATACTGTGGAACATTATTTGCGCCTTGCGCCTTTTTTGGTCTCTCTTTTCAAATGCAGTTACTGTAATGTTAGTAAAAAAAGTAAACCTTGCGAAAATCGGGTCAGAATTCATCAAGCGTTGACTTGTTTTCATTGTCCATGCATTGCTTTTGATGGGCACATTGCCTCCACCAACGTAGCCGTTTTCGTAGGCATGCCGAATAGGTTGTTAGTGCCGGCGGTTGCTTATATCAAAAAAAGAAAACCAACTGCACATTTGTTATGTCATATTTTTATTGTTTAATCAAATATTTTTCTTCAGGTCCCTGGGGAAAAAAACTATGCTGCACAAAATTAGAAAGTTGCTCTTTCAATGAAGTCACTCATACGCAAGAAAAAAATACTTTTGAGCCTTGATCATGAAACACTTTTCAGCCATATTGACAAGCCCTTCCCGTGTCAATAACTACTGTCTCGTTACCGCATTAGGGTATCACTTTAAGCACCAAGACTTTTCACGTGATATCCGTTTTGCAGAATTGTATGTTAAGTAAATAACTTTGGTGACTAGATTGTTAATCATTTACAATACTCACTTTTTTTTATACTCAAAGTGCTGACCTGAAAGTTGTAAGGTGAGTTGGAGATGGCATTCGCGTGTTTAAACCTTTAGACTGAGATTAGTCTTTATTGATTTTTCCTGCATTTATGAGGTAGCAGAAACCTACTGAGGCACACAGCTGTGTGGTTGACAGCTCCCAGAACACAAGGGCGAAGATTAAAATTACAGACAAAAGGCTGGAGACGCAGACCACCACCCCCAAGAACAAAAAAAAGAAGAGCGAGAAAGCGCAGTATGCCACAGCAAACAGATGTGGGTGAGAGAGAGAGAGAGAGAGAGAGAGAGAGAGAGAGAGAGAGAGAGAGAGAGAGAGAGAGAGAGAGAGAGAGAGAGAGAGAAAGCATGCAGTGTCAGTGTGTGTCAGCCAGAACTAAGCCAAGCAGGTCTAAATATTGGGCAAACTGTGAAGGTGCTCAGAAAACAAATTCTTTCACACATCATATCATTCTCAGTTTATGCAGTACATTAAAATGCACACATGACTGGAATGTATCGATTTCGACTTTTATGCTGAGACGTTACAGTTTCATGTTAACACCTTCGTCTGACTGTTTGACTCTTCAAAAGTTGAATTAACACACTCAGACTTATCGCTGAAAGCTCAGCCACCTGGATTTTTCTTACGTTGAATGGAAGGAGCGTAGCACCATCTAGTGGAGGCATTTTAGATTGCGCCTTATAATGTGAAGCGTCCAATGTATGAAAAAAACTTACAAAATAGACATTCATTGAAGGTGCGGCTCATAATCCAGTGCGTATTTTGGTGCAGAAAATACGGTAACAGCACACAACATGACTAATATCATCACTATATCAGTGGCTTAAAAAAAATAAAAAGAAAAAGATCAGTTTCTGAGCTTAGAATTAGTTTTATCAAGGCAGGTCCAGCCACAGGTACATGTGGAATTATAAATCTATTTACGTATTATTGTAATACACAATTTATATAAAATGTATTTTTTGGTTTACCTTGGTGGTGGGTGGGCTGACTCTCACTTGTGCTTAAAATCTGTAAGTTTTCTTTTTTTGGTTACATTTTTTGTGAGAGCCTGTGCCTTTTTGATTGGCTGTTACATCTGCCACATTGTGATGCCATTCACACAAATGCACTTCCAGGCACACACGCAGACAAGAGAGATGCACATTCTTGCACAAAACAAAATTACAACAGATTCCTGTATGGGGCTTACAAGGTCGAGGCTTCTCAACACAAGTTATTTAACACAACTACAACAACAGCATTTGCTCTGAGTTATCTGTACAGACAATTAAACACCGCAGTTAGTGATTGACAGAGTAAAAGAGTTACAGAATGCCACCACATTGATGGTTGAGTGACTGCGTTACTTCTACACGTGGAGTTTGAGTTGAATTGAAGGATTGCTTGTGGCTTTGTTTTTTTGCCAGTTACATACAGTGTATTCCAACAGTATTGCACTGTAGGTGTGAGTATTTCTGTCATATTCCATTATAATTTAACAAGACTATAAGGCGGCTTCTCTCATTTTCCCAGAGTCTCTCCAGAGTGTGGTTTCTTGTGAAGAAACCCTGTAACCCCTGCTCTCCACTATTCTCCCCTGGGTTTGCTCTTCCCTGCCCGTTGTCCTGCCCTCTTTCTTTATCTCTCATCTCATTACGGTTTTCTGGCTCCTGCTCGCTCTCCTGTCTCTTCTTCATCGCCAACCCCCGCAGGCGCGATGTGTCGGGGAAGTTGGTCTAAGACGGAACAAGTGGGATGTCGGTGAGCAGGCATTGTTTAAATTTTTTTTTTTTTTATTGTATATATTTTTTTTATTTTATGAAAAGCATAAAGTGGTATTTTTCCAATACAGTTCTCTGCATCCTTTCTGTATGTAGCACAGTGTATGTTTGGCTGCATGTGAATGCAGCATTATTTTATTCCCTCGGGCATCATGTAGAGTAGCTCATCGGTACCTTGGTCATTTGAGAGTCAATTTGTAATTGGAAAAAAAAAGATATTTTAGGACATTGATCAAATGTGTATTGCCTTGATCCACAAGTCCCCAGGCATGAAACATGTTACATTTTATCAATAGATGGTGATAAATATTAACCTATTTGTCTCGCCATTTTTAATTTCAGATTTTGCGTGTCTTAGTGATAATAGTTTCTCTCCGCTGCTCCCATGTGCATTCCTCAAAAACAAGCACATGGAAAGAATAAAGCATCATCAATTAATAAAGAAATAAAAAAAGACAGTGATGAAGCAGAGGATGCAGCTCGGGCAGCAAAGGAGAAGACGATGTTAGACGCTAATGTTACTGTGTTTTATAAATTTGATAGAACTTCAGATTAAATTATTCATTCATTTTCCGATCCGGGGGTGCTGGAACCTATCCCAGGAACCTATCTTCAGGCAGTAAGCGGGGGACACCCTGAACCAGTTGCCAGCCAATCGCAGGGCACACAGAGACGAACAACCATCCATGCTCGCACTCATACCGAGGGACAATTTGGAGTGTTCAATCAGCCTGCCATGCATGTTTCTGAAATGTGGGAGCAAACCGGAGTACCCGAGAAAACCCACATGCAAACTCCACACAGGGAGGCCGGAGCTGGAATTGAACCCGGTACCTCTGCACTGTGAGGTCAACACACTCACCACGGACCACCAGGCCGCCCATATTAAATTATTGTTGTCATTATTATTATTATTATTATTATTGTTGTTGTTGTTGTTTAAAACAATTTCAAAATAACAGCAGAAAATACCGTAAAAGAATGCCAAGAACTTTTTTCAATTATCTCTGTCATCACTATGTCGGTCCAATTTTAAACCCTTAAAGTTAGGAGGGCCCGCCCAAGGACTCTCCGTCATCTGTCAAAACAAATCGCTGATGCACGTCCTCAGCTGAGTACATGTGTGAACATGTTATACATCTTTTAAAAACTGAGTTTCTGGAGATTTGAAAGATACATGTTACAATTGTCCAATTTGAACCGGAACTTGGGGAGACCTCAATCTTTGATCCTGTAGTGTTTGCAAGTCCGAATCAACATTCTAAATCAATTTTCAAGTCAGATTTTGTGAAAAGAAATTAGACGAACATAAGATTAGCCTTTTTTTTTTTTCGAACATCCATAGTTCAGTGACAGGAGCACTTACACAGATTCTTACCGTATGGGAGAAATATTCATAATGATAACATTTTGAATATTTTAAAAAGAGACCAAAACTATGCTGATACTCCAAATGGTTCAAGAACAGCTACAAATTTACTTTGGGTGCACCTTTCCACAGGCGTTTTTGGCAAAGTTGCCCTTGGTTTAATTAATAATAATAATAATAATAATACATTTTGTTTGGCCAAACATTCATGAACATTTATTTTGGTGATTGCTGTCGACAATTTCCGTTGGCAAAAAGGTGCACAATGTTCCAAATTGTTCTTTTTTATATTCAAATTTAATTAGATTTTTATTATTTTTATTTTAGCAATATCATGACAATACTAATTATGTGATCGTTTTGCAATGAGAAATGTTCATACCATGTCATCTCTACTTTGGAGCTCTACTTTATTCAACTAACAATTCCATTTGGGTTATATATTTTTGTTGCACGCCACACAGAGGAGCAGACCCACACACATGCACGCATGCAAGGAATGATGTCAGTGTGATGGGCGCGCAAACGCTGACAGCGTGCCTGAGCTGATTTTCAGGGGCAATGGGATTAGTCAGGCCGCAGTCTACCATCTCACCAACGAGTTGCAATATCTTTTGCCCGGGTGATCAACTGCCACGTGTCCAGCCATCCGACGGCATTCTATACCCGTTATCCTTAGTTTGAATTGATTAAAATGTTTTACCATTAAGAGTTAGATATTTTAATAGACGTATCATGAGTCAGTCTTAGCGCTGCTCATAGTGTTTTGTTCCAATGGTGTTGCCGTGTTAGATTTGTTTGAACTTCCTATATATGAGGTTGCTCCACATATGTTCATGCCATACTGTTGCTTAGTCATCAATGGTTAAAGAAAAAAATCTCACACACGCACGCACACACACACACACACACTGAACACCCTGAACCAGTTGCCAGCCAATCGCAGGGCACAGAGAGACGAACAACCATCCGCGCTCACATTCACACCTTGGGACAATTTTGAGTGTTCAATCAGCCTGTCATGCATGTTTTGGGAACGTGGGAGGAAACCGGAATACCCGGAGAAAACCCACGCAGGCCTGAGGAAAACATGCAAGCTCCACACAGGGAGGCCGGAGCTGGAATTGAACCTGATACCTCTGCACTGTGAGGTCGACGATAAAAGATGTGCACTGTGTTCAAATTATATCATCAAGAATAATCCATCCATCAATTTCTTCACTTTTCCATACTGATTATCCCGTTCAGGGTTGTGTTGAACAATTACTGGGAGGAGTCATATTAGAATTACGTATTTCAGACCAGGGCTCTCAGTAGGTATTTAGTGACCTAATCCACCACCTAATAACATCACAAAATAATATGTATTTTAAAAACCTGCTATATCACTATGGTTACGTTCACACTACAGGACGTGTTACTAAAATATTACTAAAAACAACAATGCCGATTATCTTCCTTCCAAGCACTTTCACCCACACGTATCGCATATATATCCAATTTATATCCACATATGAAAGAGGCCAATGTGTGGCATTAAAGAAGAGCATTTTATGTATTCAAGGGTGAATACCATTATTGCAAAAGCAAAACAAGCCAATTCATCACCTCAACAACTCCAAACCTCTTCATAACAACCAATGTTCTCTCTGCTGTGCCCTGAGTAACTGCGCACTTCTCTCACCCACTCAGCGCACACGGTGACGCTGGCGTGCACCACGCGCACACATTACATTTTTGCATTGAGACACTCATCATTGACTCGGCCCACTCCATTCAGCAAGTCCAAACATGAGGATATTTTACGAGGCCCTCAAATGTGGCTTTTTCATGTGTTTCAGAGGTCAGGTGGCTAGAAATTATTTTTGCGTTTAATTAAATGGCATATGTTTCATCATTTAGTGGACATTGTGGGTATTCATACATATTGTATTGGGGTTTGATCAATTTTGCTTCCAATGACCTGTGTGCTAAAATAAAGAGAAAAAAAAACTCGAGCTGATAGACGACAAACACGCCAAACAAATCTCTCATTTACTTCCTCTGATGACACGTGGAGAGGCCCTTTCAAAACAAAAGCACTACATGTATTTTATGTTTCATTTTGATTCCATGAAACCCTCGGTGGGGTCCGACCTGGGGTCTGGTCTAAACTTTCGAAACATCTGGTCGTAGCATTATTGTGGAGGCTATTATATAGTATACAACCACATCAGTTATTTCCTGTTTGATCTTCTATTCATATGGACTGGAAAGCAAGTACCCTGCTATTACATATTAATTTATGTACTTTAGCTTTGAGGCACACTTTCAAAGCTGCAAACAACTTCACGAAGGCTGGTTAACATTGTGATCTTGCATGAGTAGTGAAACAATTTTGAATTTCCACCTTTAGATGACATTGCATACTGACACACTGCTTCTCTTTCTCTCTCTCATGTTTGTGCTTATTAGAGTTACTATATATTCAACCAGGTGCTTAACTAAAAAAAAGGTGTGCAGTGACACGCTTTTCTGGCTGCACAAACTCTCTCATACACTTAAGTCTGTCATTTTCTCACACTCTTGCCAGTTACTAGTGGTGCAAGGGAGGGGAAGAAAGTCACGGTTTGCATCGAATTACTGTTATAAATCACAGATGGGATTGTTTTTCAGATCAGAAACATTGTCATCATTTATTTTGTAAAACACTTTTACCCATTAGAAAACAAACAAACAAAAAACCTCACCCAATAATGTCAAATTTGGATGTTTAAAGTTGAGTTAATTTAAATTGCAATACAAGGCAGGATACTTTCTTATTTTACACATCGACCATGAGTGGAAAAACCTTCAAAACTTGGAGCGTGAATTACAAATTATCCTTTGTGCACATCATTGAAAAAGAATTCAGATTCAGATTCAGATTCAGAAAACTTTATTTATCCACGTGGGGCAATTAGAGGTATTAAAGAATTAAAGAAGAAAAGAAAGTAAGGCATATCTGTAGGACAACTAGCTGTCACCATTGTTGCCAGCCAGGCACTCGTTGCTAGCAGCTAGCTGCTAGCCGTGAACACAGGAGAAGTGTCATACCATGATGGTGTAAATTATTTCTTACCTTTCTAAACTGGTGATATGATTTACATTGACGTCAATGTATTTTTTGGGAGGTATTTGAAGCGAGCCTTTGCATTGGTAGCGTTATGATTAAGTTTGCAACTTCCTTGACATAGTCTAAATGACAGCGCACAAACCAAATAAACCTGAATTACTCAAGCACTCGTTTCATGCCTAGTGGCCAAAATGATTCCATACATGTGAGTGACATGATCCACTAGGGCTTTTAAGTTCCTCTGCTACCATTTTCGTTTTCACGTTTCCAGAAAATGTGTTTAGACTTTTACTGATCGGATCAACGAGTCACCATTTTGTAACCATTTTGGCCATAGACGTTTTTGAGGAAAATAGACTTTTTTTCAACACCTGAGGTGTGGCTTCAAACATGTCGGTGCATCGTCATTGTAAAAGCATTTGGCGATTCTCAAAAGTGCAGGGCTCCCACTTTTGAAACAACTAGATTTATTATGCTGAGTTTTATTGCTCAGCTTTCAGTTTTTGGCATCTGATTAGGATACCTCCTGTATGCCTCCCTGGTGAGGTGTTCTGGGACGACCCAGGACACGCTGGAACGACTTAGTCTCTCGGCTGGCCCGGGAACATCTTGGGATGCCCCGGGACGAGCTGGGAAAATTGGCTGGGGAGAGGAAAGTCTGGGCTTCTCTCCGAAAGCTGTTGCCTCCACGACCCGTCAGCGGATAAGCGTTAGAAAATGGGTGGATGGATGAAAGCTGAGCATATTTAATCATTTGTTTTTATGCCAGTCCATCAAAATATTTCTATGATAAAGCGAATCAGTGGTGCAAAAAGGTTGGGGACGGTTGATCTAAGCTAGAGCACAGTATTAGCCACACCCTTTTTTTTGTTTTTACGGCCTTCCCTCCAAACATGAATCGTGTCATAAGCACAGTATTTTACTTTATTTAATTTGATTGGCTTCATTAGGGGGGAAAAAAACAAAAACATGCTCTCCTTTAAAGTGTTACTGTTGCTACCAGTCAGAGTGGTCCAACTCTATCGATTGGCTAACTGCACATCTGTGTGTTTTGGGTTTTCAAATTGTTCTTCTGTGCTTGATCGTTTTCACAGCTTTAAATGGCATTCCTAGGTTTCAGGAAAAACATCTATGGTTGCATGACTTGAAGCCAGCCTCAGCTGCATGACTTGACGCCAGCCTCAGCTGTGAATGAGTTACGCATTTTTGGTATTTCCATATTTATTTAGAGTTCACGTGCTGTGGGTGTGTCAAAAGTCTGAACAGGATAATATGCGCAGATAAAAAGTAGGCAAGGCCAAGCACATGAAAACAAGCGAATGCGAGAGTATGTGCTTGTGCGATGGGATATATGTGCCAGTGAGAATAACTTCATTATTGTGATATGGCAATTTTCTTCCTTGTTAAGAAAATGATGATGCGGCATGGCCCTTCAGTATAAGATTATTCTCACATTCTCTGGTTTGCACAGAGAGTGCCACTTAAACTCTGTAAATGACTCCTAAAGGATACTGTTGGCCATTTGTCATCCTCTGAAGTGTTGCCCTTCTCTATAATGTCACTTTATATGCCCTACAGTCACTGTGCCAATTTTATGGCACACTTACATCACCATCATGGTGTCCACCATTTTAATCCAGCCTTCTCTGATTTTCCAACTCAGTTGTGTACATTGAAAAAAAAAGAATTACATGCATGTTCTGTATGTGATGAAATTCCAGAGGTGAAACGACTAGCTTCATGCTATCTGTCTCGACTCAACTGTATTTATAGAGCTCTTTAAAACAACCATTGCTGTACACAAAGTGCTATACATGAAGCAAATATCATATGTACAACAATAAAAAATAAATTCATAACAAAGATAGAAAGCACAAAACAGTAAAACTAAGATCAAGTCTGAGTCATGCCGAGTCAAATGCCAAAGAATACAAATGAGTTTTGAGACGAGTTTTAAACATGGGCAGCGATGGAGCTTGCCGAATGTTTAGTGGGAGGTCATTCCAAAGAGAGGGACCAGGCTCGATCCCCTCTGAGTCTTCGCTTAGTTCTTAGTACTTCTAATAATGTCTGGTCTGCAGACCTGAGGCGCTGGGCAGGTGTGTTGGGGCGGAGGAGCTCAGAGAGGTAAGGTGGCGTGAGGTAATTTAGAGATTTGAAAACAAATAATAGGATCTTAAAAAGAAAAGAAAGAAATGTATGGGGAGCCAGTGAAGGTATGCCAGAGTAGGAGTTATGTGCTCCCTCTTACGAGTACCAGTCAAGAGGCGAGCTGCAGCATTCTGGACCAACTGGAGACGCTTAAGGGAGGATTGGCTGACTCCAAAGTAAAGTGCATTACAGTAATCCAGCTGGGATGTGACGAAGGCATGAATTACTGTTTCAAATTGCTCATGAGACAGGAGAGGTTTCACTTTAGCCAGCTGCCTAAGATGAAAGAAGCTGGATTTAACAACGGCACCAATTTGCCGGTCCAGTGTAAAATCACTGTCCAGTTTAAGACTTAGTCTTAAACTGTATGCCTAGTTCTTACAGAAAAGGAACAAAGCATTGGTGGATTTGATCTTTTTTGTCAGTGAGAAATATCATTTGTGATATGCAGAGAAATAATATTTAAAAAATACAGACCTGGGATGTCACGGCCACTTTGGAGTTACGTCTTCCCTCTGAGGGCCATTATGACAGTGAAACCCAATAAGTGTTCCATCGTTCATTGCATTATTACTTGTACACTTCAAATTGATGGATTACCAGCTGTGAAGTCAGTCAAATTAACTATAATATTTTGATAAATTATTTGTTCAAGTGAATGTAAACAGGGTAAATCAAAAATCTATTGCAAAACCTCAAAGTCATTTATTATACATAACAAGTTGACAGTTTGGTACAGATTTTTAGCAAAGATCATGCGAGTTGACACACATGATTTGCTTTCGAAGGCCACATAAAATGACGTAGTGGGGCAGATCTGGCCCCTGGGCCTTGGGTTTGACACCTGTGATATAAATCAATTATGTACATTTAGATCAAGGGTGTCCAAATTCGGTTTTAGATGTGTCCTTCTTGTAACACACCTCATTCAAATGATCAGGATACTTTTCAGGCATCTTCACAGCTTGCTGATGAGCTGAAAATAATCCATAAATGAGTCAGAACAGTTACTCTGGCAACAGCGTTGCTAAGGCTCTACATGTGACTGCCGTGGATGCCCGGCAAGATTTTTAAACTTTGGGGCAGTCACAGTGGGGATGACAAACCAAGTTGACTGTCGTAAAACAAGGTGGAAGCAGCTAGACTTGACAATATGTAATATAACAGATCATATCAAAGCTTGGAGGTGGTGCTTAGTGATACAGGAAGCATATGCATTCCCCCCGGCATCTCACACTCGTCTAAAAGCTAAGGAAGCCATGCGTGTCATTTCCGTCCAATGCACGGTGTCGCAAACCTGTTAAAACGCTGAATGTTTAACGGGTGCGTGAGAGCATGAGAAAAAGCAAGTGCAGCGTGTATGTGAGTAACAGGCTGTTTGCACATTTTTAAAGTAATCGATTGGTCAAGCTGTTCGTGACAGAAAACTAAGATTATCAAATGTTTATTGATTGGCAGAATGCGCCACCTCACTTGATTCTGGAGACGGACCCATTTGGCGAGCGTCATTTGACCCTGCCGGGTCCACAAACGTGCTTAAAAGCTTCCTCACGTCCACGTTTCATCCGTAAGAAGCCTTGACACAACGTGAGAAACGTGAGGGATACCATCAGAATTTAACGGATTGGGAGGGAATGTACAGGCATCTATCGCAGACCACCGGCTGAACTGTAGGGCGCGTTTTTCCTCTGGGACTGAGCAGCCCTTTTCCCTCCACAGTCAACCACAGATACCATGATAGACTGTGAGAAACTTGTAAATGTAGCCCAAGTTTACAACACCAAGTCTCTGCCTCCCTTACTCTCACTCATACGCTCGCCCTCCTGACCTTTAAAGTGCCACGAACAGAGCGGGCGGGGCACATAGTAGCGATAACTTGAAACGTCATTCTGATGCTTTGAATTTTGAGCACAATTTCACCCTTTCATTCGTAAGAGCAAGACCTGAACGCTGTAAGAATGCAGCGTTAGTAGAATGATTTGTAGAAAGTGGGGAGACACAATGAGAAAGCGGTGTTGGTGACCTAACACAGCGTTTAGTCTTTAACTAAAAAAACTCCAACTGTTCGATTGCTCACTTGCCTTTAAAATAACACCATCATCATCATCATCATCATCATCATCATCATTTTTGTTGTGATTGTAACATTTTCATTTTCCTTTGGGCCTTTTTTTTTCATAGGTTTCCCCATGCCCTCTCCCTCCTGTCCATCATCTGTCTTTGACCAAACACATCCCCATTCAGCCAGTCTACATGACAGCCCAGGTTTAAGCGACACGGCTGAGCCAGAGGAAGAAGAGACGGAGCGAGTGGATTATACAGCACGATTGTACTTGCCTGTAAACCATGGTAATTAACGCTAATCTTTTACTTGTCAAACATTCAAGAGATTTCCTTCTTTTCTTCTTGCTTCATGGTCTGAAAGGAAACAGCTCAGTATCCCCGTGACTGCAAACAGTTTTTTTCTTCTTGGCAAGAAATTTTGAATGCCGCTATTGAAACTGTTTGGAGTGTCCGTCTTTGCAAGCATTCGAGATCTTGAGTGAACCCTGGAAGAAAAAAAAAAACATCAACATTCTCTACCTTAACCGCTCAGTGGGCTACGGGCTTTAGAATGTTACCTTGTCCACAGTTTAACTATTTACTGTCACTGTTAGGTTGGATTTTTGTTGTGACGTGTTGGCATAACTGTAGCTAATTAGGCAAGTTGAGCAAAAGAAAAAAAAATGACAAACTAAGGTACAGTACTTGGTAGCGTGGGTCTAAAACATGGAGGACAGATTCTTTACCAAAGATGACAGGCGGGAGTACACCCAACAATGAATAATGTTCAGAGACGGAGTTAACAGAAATTAGCAGCTAAATATAGAATGAGACAAGTGACTGGCGAGAGCTGATTGGTTGATACAAGTGGAACGCAACCAAACAGGAAATGTAAAACATCAGATAACAAACCCAAACACAAATGAGGTACTCCAAAGCAAAACCCCAATTTTTTCTCCCAAAATGTCACTATTGTGGGACCGATAAAGGTTATCTTTTCTTAAAACGAAACCCTAATTAAAAAAAAAAAAATTAACGCTAAAAGTATAACACAAAAAATCTCCTGGTTTGGAAAAGAGGGGAAGACTACAACTCTTATGTGTCACCCATTGTGAACACAAACTTTGGTCTTAGACTTTTAATCAGAATTTACACTCAAATAACTTTTCAACAGTCGCCGACTAACTTTGTTTTCATGAGTAACCTTCATACACTTCAAATTAGTTTAAACAAATTCAGGGCGGTATACGGCAAAAGACAGACATTTTGAATTCCGAGTAAAGAATTTGGTATGGAAATTGGTATAGTCAAGATCCATCATTGCATATTTCGATGAGAAACAGACCATGATGGTTTGAAGAGAGGAACGAAGACAACTGCAATTGGAGCTAGAGTGGAGCAGGAATGGAGCCCGCATGAAAGGAAAAAATAAAGTGGGAGCACATTTGGACTGAAACAGAGTGAGAAAATAAAAGTGCTGCTGACAGCTGCATGGAATGATGGAAACAGACAGAACGACGTCTGCGCATGTTTACATTGCCATCTAAACATAATCAGAAACAGTTCTGAAATAGGTCTGAATTACTGAATGCATGTGTGTGCGTGTGTGTGTTTTGCATCTTTGCAGATGTGTGTGGTCTTCTTTTCCACAAAGTTTTCCCAGCTTGACTTCACCCTCCACTTCTAAGCCAAACATTGAAAATATCACTCTCACCACTTGCACTTTTTACATTTACTTTTTTTTTTTTCCCACTAATATTCCCATTTGCCTTCCTCCAGGTCTCAGTTAAAAGCTCACGAGCGCCTTAAAATCCGGTGCGTTTTGTGTATAGTCATAACGGTAATACGTCGACTCCAAGATGGCTCCTTCCTGGAGACATGCTTCCAATGTTATAACTTGCTGTTGGTTCAGTGAACTGTGTCACTGCTTTATTAAAGCCGTGGTGTTAATTTTTTAAAACAGTCTCAACAAATACAGGTACGTCTTTGTCTGTCTCCATGCCTTCTTCCGTTTGACTCGAGAGGCATTCAAGACCGCCTCCGAAAAAACGTAAACTAACGATTACTTCAATGAAACTACAAAAATTGAAAATAATACATCAAAACTGAGAACCAAGCCAGTATATCACAAAATAAATACTATAGCCCCCACAGAATTTATATTGTGATTTCATCATTTGTGAATACACAACAAAGGAATAAATAACTACGACTGACATCTGATCGTACTGTTGGAGCTACGATCAAGGAAATGCTGATGCTTTTTTCGGAGGCGGTCATGAACGCCTCTCCAGTTGACCGGAAGAAAAGAAGGCACGGAGACGGACGGACAAAGACGCACTTGTATTTGTTGAAAAAAGGAGACCTGTGGTTGTGGTTTTATTATTTTTTTTAAACGCAGACTTTATTGATGGTTTTCACAGTCTCAACAAATACAGCTACTGTATGTCTTTGTCCGTCTCCGTGCCTTCTCTTCCGTTCCACTCGAGAGGCGTTCATGGCCTTCCGAAAAACGTAAATTAATTATTACTTCAATGAAACCACAAAGAAAATCAAGCGAGGAAATCACAAAATAAATTCTGTTTGGGGGGGATATAGAATTTATTTAGTGATTTCCTCGCTTGATTTTCTGTTTTGATCCATTATTTTCAATGTTTGTAATTTCATTTAAGTACAGTAATAGTTAATTTACATTTTTCATGAACGCCTCTCAAGTTGAACGGACGCCTCTCGAGTTGAATGGAAGGAGCGTAGCACCATCTAGTGGAGTCATTGTAGATTGTGCCTTATAATGCGAAGCGTCCAATGTATGAAAACAATTTACAAAATAGCCATTCATTGAAGGTGCGACTCATAATCCAGTGCGTCTTTTAGTGCGGAAAATACGGTAGTCTAAATTTGTCTAAAACTGCCTGACAGAATGGCATAAGAGTTGAGAGGACAAAAGTCATGTCAGCAATTGTGAGACATGCAACCAGCAGATGCTTAAAACCTAAAACTGGGACTCAGGTGCCAAAAAAGTGTGATCGGGACATCCCAAGTAAAAAAAAATCACAAAGTTTGTGATCCAGAGCAAGTGCAATATTATTCATGGTCATTGTGGTTGCTGGCACAATACTATTCCCAGATCTTAAAATCAAACGATGAAACGTTAAAGGGATGTTTAGGATGTCATGTTCTGAAGAAGGAACACATTTGATCGTGTGTCAGATGTTCTCATCATTTTGCCAACTCTAGCTATTTTCCATGGGTTAGAAATTCACTCTCTCGTCAAATTACCGGTAAAAATGTTTGTGAAAAATAGCCACCTGAGCTGCCAGAAACATGGCTAAATATTGCATCATTTTTGCAAAGTTGGCAACACGACGAGGCAAGCCAATGCCCCTGCTCGCTTGTACCGCCCACACATGTATCAGAATAAAAGCACACATTTCAAAATAAAAGTGTCACCATTTTACTTTGTATTCACACTGTATTTCATAAAGAGTGCGAGGTCTGGTCAGAAACCTCTTAACCTCTGAATTATAACAGTGCACATTTATTTAGTTATTACTAAAATTCAAGGGCTCTTTGTTTTAAGGTGTTTGAAGTGAAAAGACTAGTTTGCCACTTTTTAAACCGGTCATCCAACCACTTGTCTATTCTCTGAGGTTGAAAAGATGCCAAAAGCAAAACTTCCATCGCCCTGCCATTCGAAGCCTCAGCGACGCCAAGGCCATCAGCTCAGTGCAGAACAAGCAACAGAAAAAAGACGGGTTTCTTTGCAAATGGCAGGATGACGCCAAAGCTTATTGACGTTGTCTATACTAAAAGTAAAAGGGAGATCAAACCAAGGCTGAGAGAGACAACAAATAACACTTAGTGCTTTTTAATACAGGGCCAGGTAGACAATTCTTCTCAACACCAGAACTAATCAATGAGCAATTGAATGAGCGGATGGAGCATTTCAAAGTGCGAGGGGGGGAAAAACACATTTCTTTTCAACGCCACTCCTAATCAATCAGGTGATGGGATTAAAAGATTCGGAGACAAAGAGAGTAGCCTTCCAGACATGAGGATGCATCAATTTTACATATTGACAGTACACTATAGCCTCGGTTCAAACTGAAAGAAAATATTTGGAAAGTTGCTCAGAAGAAAATGAAAGAATGTCTGTCATTGCTCAAACTAATGAACCCCCTGGCAAGTGAAAAGCAGTAAACGCATTAAATCGTGTCTGATTACACTAAAGTAAAGTTGGAACAGACGAGAGACCGACAACAGGGCACACAAGCTGGCACAGTCCTTGTGGAGAAAAATTTGTGTGCGCGACCTTATATACACAATGACTCGCATATCGATTACATTTGCACCGTAATTTCCGGATTACAGAGCGCACCTGATTATAAGATGCACCCACTAAATTTTTAGAGGGAAAAACATTTTGTACACACACAAGTCGCACCTGTCTATGCCTATATTGTAACATGAGATATTTGCAAAGAAAGACGCTGCACAGAAAGAGGTTTCAACGTGTAATAAATGAATCTTAACTTTTCTTTGCCTGTTAACGCTGCAGCACGACGGCAGTCAAACAGCACTCACACGCCTGGTTTAAAAAAAAAAAGGCACTGTTCGCTGCCGTAACACTCGGTCAACCATTCCTTCATTCGGCTTTCTACCAACCACGCTTTCGTGTCAACTTTCACGACAATATCTTTCAGGAGGTTTTCTTTTGGCACATGTAACGAGGTGAACAAAACGATAACTATTGTAGTCAATGCTGCCTCGTTTCATAAATGGAGCTCTGTCACTTTAAAAGGAGCGTTGGATAACCTCGTGGGAAATCTCGTGAGACTTGGACCACGAAGTGAAGGTAGACAAACGCTGAGCTGTGCTTATTCAGACCTGACGGATCTGCAATCGGCATTGTAACCCGGCTGATATTAGGCGTAAAATATAGTCGTTTGAGAGTTTGAACGATGTCGCACAGTGGGCCATGTTAACAGCCGTGAAGCAGTTGTTTTCCACGTGCTTTGGGCTGGGCATGCAAAGTTCTCAAAAGCCACTACTGTTTTCTATTTTTGTCTACTTTTCTATTTGTTAGTCCCATTTGACATACCTCATTATTGTATTTTATTAATGAATTTCAGTTGGGAATAAAGCCTTCATAAAAATTATTTCGTGTTCGGTCAAGTCTGTCATAGACTTGATTGCAGTTCAACTCAAAACACAGATGAAGTGCGCCCTCTCGTGGCCGGTTGTTTTCACTGTGACACATGATAGCGTCTCACTGTTACCTTTTCTGATCGATCACTTCCTGGTGGCCGTTGGAAAAATCTTTAAACTGGCCGCTTCATTCAATAAGCCGGAGGGTTGAAAGCCTGTGACAAAAGTAGTGTCTTAAAGTCCGCAAATTACGGTAATTGTTAAAGATGCCTTTGCATGATTTGTTTTTTGTTTTAAAGATATGGACTGCTGAATATTCATCAATGTGTACTGTATATCTGTCTTGATCAATTTATAATTGCCGCTTGCTTAACATTTATGTTGAAGTTGTTTTCTGTTTCATGAGGTCTTCTGTTGTGAACATTTGAAAATGCTTCACCCCAGGGTAAGATTGCCTTTTCTTTTTTTCTTTGTGGATAAGTAGGGAATAACCACAATCTCGCCCCGAGGATGATCTATCTCCTCAATAAACAGCCGGCTTCACTATGCATGCACTTATATGTATGTTTGGAGGAATATAAAACAGAATTTAGTCATAAGCAAAATTGTCTTCCACTGCATTTGAGTTTGAAGTTCTGTAGCACAGCCGGAATAAATAAAACCTCCACTCTATTATACTATTCTCACATATTTTTGATAAAATTGCTTTGTACATTACTTAGGCCCGCCGGGCACACACATAAGGACAATCAGACTGTTTTTTGTCCCGATTTTGCCCCTCCTAACAAACTATTCATTCATTCATTCATTCATTCATTCATTCATTCATTCATTCATTCATTCATTCATTCATTCATTTTCTGAACCGCTTCATCCTCACTAGGGTTGCGGGGGATGCTGGAGCCTATCCCAGCTGTCTTCGGGCAGTAGACGGGGGGACACCCTGAACCGGTTGCCAGCCAATCGCAGGGCACACAGAAACGAACAACCATTCGCGCTCACACTCACACCTAGGGACAATTTGGAGTGTTCAATCCGCCTACCATGCAGGTTTTTGGAATGTGGGAGGAAACCGGAGGACCCGGAGAAAACCCACGCAAGCACGGGAAGAACATGCAAACTCCACCCAGGATGGCCAGAACTAGAATTGAACCCGGTACATCTGCACTGTGAAGTCAACGTGCTAACCACTCGACTACCAGGCCGCCCCCCCAACAAACTAGTCTTATAAAATTATCCTTATGTGTGAGGTGGGTTAAGAATGGATATGTCCCACAAATTGGGTCCAAAACCAGTTGGGGGTCCACGATGTTAACTTTGTCAAAAAACTCCCAGTTTACACAGAACTGTAAATGTGACTAAAAAAAACACAAATATGAATCCATGGCGAGTATCACACAACCTGCTAATTTAACTCCCTACTACCCTGCTTCCAGTTTTATACAGTCCAGAAAAAGGCAAATATTGGGGGTTATAATTTCTGTTCTGGGAGTCACTGGTGATAGTAAATGTACACTTTGATGGAGAAGTGTGACCAAATTATGTCAATTGTTAAACACACACTCAAATCATAGCTGCATGTTCCACCATTCATGTTTTGAATGGCAATTTAAAAGGCAATGTGATGACTTCTAATGGATTCAATTCAGTAAGGAACACAGCGTTTCAAATGATAGGATACCTGTTGACTGTGATGACCAAAATTAGATCGAACAGATAAAAGTGTAAACCACATGAGGCAAAGGAAAACACACTGACTTAAATGAATGTGGTCCTCCATACTAACCACTTCGCCAGAGTGAGAGAAAAAAGCTGGCAAGGCGGGGGGTGTACTTGTTCAAGATGGAGCACCAAAAGCTAACTTGGCAAGAGAAAATAAAATAGAGAACAAGGGTGAGAGACGGAGTGGGAGGGGAGGGTGTATGCGAGGTCAGTGCACTGGTGCTTCAATAAGCAGAGAAAAATGTGGAACACTGATTAGGGCCTCTGAAAGGGATGCAGCTGCCTCCACTAAAGGAGCGCATGTAGGAACGGACTGGAAAGTAATAGAGGATGTCAAGCGCGGCAGAGAGGGGATGGGAAAATAGAGGTATGAAGACAGAGTAAAGAAAGATGAAAGTCTATTCATGTTAAAGTGAGTGTTACAGACGAGTGGAGGAAAACTATTGTTTTGCTCAGAAGAGAACGGACCAACTTTATGTGGATACTACAAATGAAACGGTATGAAATTTTCAAATCACGATTCTGACTAAAGTGATCAAGAATCTTGGTTTTATCACAATGGTGCTGATAGTAACGTACACCCCAAAAAGCAAATAACAGATGCATGCACCAAAAGGATGGTGAAAATGTTTCATTTTGAATTGGAAAAAATTCTTAAAATAAGGTGCCTTATGTCCCTTTTAATATTAGTTATGTCAAGTCAAATGTATTTATTTTTTATATAACCCTTGAAAAAGACGTTGCTTGGATGACAGAGTATGTTTCTCCAAAACCTGTATGGACCTTTCAGCATTAATGTTGCCTTTTCGGATTTGAACATTTTCCATGTCGTAGTCGCTAACACGACGTCACAGATACTAGCTTTTTAACTTTTGTCTATAGCAATCTGAATGGTCCATTTCATCTTTGGCATGGAGGACACGATGCTCATGATTTCAAAAAAACAATTGGATACTCGGACTCATCATACCATTGTACCGGTTTCTTTTTCTTTTACACATCAGTGCATCTCAAATGAATTTGGCCGCAGTGAAGCAGTGGTGTTCCCGGGTGGTATATGGTTTTTCACTTTGCATGGTAGAGTTTCAACTTGCATTTGTAAATGCAGCGGCCAACTGTGCTTACTGACAATGGTTGTCTGAAGTGTTCCTGAGCCCATGTGGCAATATCCATTGCACAATGATGCCTGTTTGTAATGCAGTGCCGCTTGAGGGAACAAAGGTCACGGGCATTCAAGCTTGGATTTCGGCCTTGCCTCTGATGTGCAGAGATTTTTCAGATTCTCTGAATATTTTGATGATATGGTGGCCCTTTGATGATGAAAAGCCTAAATTGCTTACGCTTATACTGTTGGACTGTTTACTCACACAGTTGTTCAAAGTGGTGAACCTTGTCCCATCCTTACTTGTTAACAACTGAAACCTTCGGAGATGCTCCATTCATACTCAATCATGACCTTTTTGCAATTTTGCAATGAATCTGTTCATGTGTAGAATGTACCATGCATTATACATATACACATTTTTAACCCTTATGTTACAATTTCTACAATTTTTGTAGATTTTTGCAAATAAGAAATAAAAGATTAATTCATCGCTAATCGTTTTCAACAAAGAGAGTGTCGCTAAGATGATTAGAAGAAATCTCCAGTTCAATTTAGAACACAATGAGAATTGTAAGATGATCCCACGGATGCCGACACTTAAAAGATCGGTGATTGGCTCATTTCGCTGTCAGTCAAAGGAGATTCAGCCTCAGACAGATCATCCAATCATCATGCAGAAAAGCTCAGCGTCTGGGTCAGCCAAGACACACGCCCACTGTCCATAGACTCCCAGAGACGCTGAGTGTCCGGTGGGCGGGACAAGACCAGCATTTATTCAATGACTCGTCTCGTTTCAATGCATTGGGACAACCTGCACTGAACTCTCTTGACGTCCGTGCGGTCGACACTCAGCGTCCACACAGTTTAAAGCACAGTGAAGCTGTGGGAATGAATGAGAAAAGAGTCGCGTCGTAACCAGTCTTAAGAAGCTGATTCAGAACAAAAGTTGAGCGCGTTGCAGCGCATATTCAGTCAATGACAGGTCCACACAATTGTACGTACACGCATATATTTGATCACTTTTTGACATTTTAGGGGAAGCTGAGCTGAGCTTGCAGTCTTGCAATCGCGTCTGTAGTATACATATATCAATGTGTATATGTTTTATGTTGTTATATGTATTTATAAGTACCATTCCACCAAATTAGTGCCAGTTGCTATTTATAATACTCTCAAAATAAACTCTTTTTTAAGTACTAAATTTGATGATACACATATTGAACAACTCAAAATGTGTATTGGTCCATCCACACTTTTTTTTAATCCCATTATTTTTGGTCTGAAACTGTGAGGGTTGTTTTCACATTAAAACGATCACATACAGGCACTGGAGCCATGACATTTACAGTTGTTGAATGTTATCTTTTAAATGCAATTCAAATGAATATGCAGGCCGTTTTATAGAAATGTATTTTCATATAAGTGCCAAGGGATGTGAATGGCACCAATTTGGTGGAAGTGCCCATGTAGGCTCCAACATGGAATGAGGGATTGCTCGGTTTGACACATTTGATATGGTCAATGCTAAACAATGCAGTGATACCTCGACATATCACGCTTCTTTTATTGCGGCTTCAGTACATCCCGTTTTTTTTCCCAAAGTAATGTATTCCAAAAAAAAGTGCCGAACGACTCAGAGGTTTTGTACATACCTGTATGCATGATTGGTTCCCGGTGTGACGTCGACCAATGACAGCACGAGTGGATTTATCCCGTGAGCTGATTGGCTGCGCATCTTCCCAGGACCTTCCCCTGTGTGTCTCGTCACACTGTTGACTTTCTGATTGGAGTGTCTCATCTGTTAACTCTCATTCGCACATTTTCTTCTGTTGTGCGTGGCGGTGGGGGGAGCAAAAGTGAAAGTGAGCTCAAGAAAGCGAGTCAGAGGGACAGAGAGAGAGAAAGAGAGATTGGGCTTATGCAAAATAAAAAGCAGCATGTGTCCCTTCGCCTCCTCTTCCTCATCAATACCGATCAATTCGTCTTATCATAAACACTGTGCGGGGATAGCTGGCCAGGAGCTAGCTGGAGGCTAACAGCGGCTACACGCTACACCCTCAGAGCGTAAAGTGAGAGCCGCCTCCACCAACACAAGTCTCTATGCCTCACTCAGAAGGCAATGCTGATAAATGTTAATGACTCTGTAAGGATTTCTAATGAAAGATTTAAGTACATATGTATACCGCTGTAGTCTTTGTCTAAAATATATAAAGTATAATCACCGTTCACATATTTTAAACATGCTGCTATACTATTTTAAACATACACTTACACAAAAATTTGCAGGGGGGGAGCCAACCCTCTTTACATTTTTCACTTATCATGGCAGGGTTGTAAGGGAGGGATCACTGTACATCATTATTTATAGGCTTGTACAGGCTTAAATTAAGAGTCCATGCAGCTACATAGTTGTTGGGTATGTGCACGACTTCTCTTATCTTGAAACGACACAATTTATGACCTCATTAAATGTAACCAGTGGGGAACAAGCTTGCTTGTCACCAAATCATTTCCACTCGTTAAACTTCTTTGAAGCGAGGTCGTTCGGACGTGTCACACCAATCACAAACCTGTCTGTCGCTCTCTCAACTGTTTGACGGTGCCGTTTAGCGAGGAAGTTTCTTTATCTCAGGCAAGGCAGACTTATTTAGGAGATCCTCAGACTTGCTTCTCCTTCCAAACAAGCTATAAAAACAAGTCTGTCTCTGCCTGCAGGAAAGATGTCCGCAGACATCTCTACGGGTGTATGCATGTCTTCTTCTTTTTCTTCTTAAATTCTCTTGCACTTCATGGTGCGTAGAGCCAACCATAGCAACCAGGTCTCTCCATCTGGATCTGTTCTGGGCAAGGTGTTGACTTTGTTGCCATCAAGCCTGGCCGCAAGAGTGTTATTCAGTGGCCAGGTTTCAGAGCCGTACAGGAGGACGGAGATGACTGAGGCATTGTAGAATCTGAGCTTTGTTGCCCGGGATATGTGCCAGTGGCGCCACAGCGGTCTCCACAAGGACTGCATGACAATGGCCACAAGGACGCGGCGACAGTCAATCTCTGTTTTGAGGTCTCAGTTGTTGGTCACTGTCGAGCCGACACATTTGAAGGTGGAGACAAATTGGACAGGGGTGCCATCAAATACAAAAGATGGTCAGGTCAGGTCCATCGCCAACATGCATCAGTTTTGTCTTGGCCCAACTTATCTTGAGGCCAAGCTTTTTGGACTCCTCATTGAACACTCTGAGGGCCTCACGAAGCTGATCGGCAGTCTCGCTGAACAGGACGGTGTCATCAGCATACGCAAGGTCCTTTCTTTTCTTTCGTTTCTTTTCAATGGGGCTGCCACCTTACAGCACACTGACTGGCTGTGAAGCCTTGACATGAGTCAGGGCCGGAACTGCTCATTTGTGCCATCCTAGTGTCGTAAGCCCCCGAAGGTGACAGGCTCCCCAATGCACCGAGCCCGGGCAGGCACTAGGTAGGTTTAAGCTGTCACACCTCGAGAATGTTACACAGTTCCTGTTCCTGGTGGGGTGAGGCCCCCAGGACAGTGACAGGTATGCATGTCGCACTAACTGAAAACAAACAAATGAAAAACATAACATAGCGGAATACAACATTTGAATATTATTGTAGCTCTGTTACCTTTAAATGTTCCGAAAATGATAAAACTGAATTTCCGATCATGTGATCAGATCAGCCCCGGTCCCGTTCATTTATATATTTATTTACTAATAAACGTATTTAGTACTCTTTTTTTTTTGGAACTCAAATTCAAATTGAACCGTGCATATTTTGGTTATCTCTGTTCCAAGCTTATATTGCGTTTTGACAGTATTATTGTAAAATAATCCCCTATTTGTGAAGAGTGAACCACAAAGCACTAATTGTTAATTTCGTAGTTATTTAGACATGTGTATAGGCACACATTTCACAAGCTGTGCACGCAGCCACAGAACCGTAGTTACTAGTGATGGGTCCAGCGACACCGATGCGTTGACGCATGCGTCGGGCTCACAGAGCAATCCACGTGTCGGTGCGTGTGCTGCTTCATGAGATCATGTGATCAACACGTGAACTGCGTCGGCACCGCCTGGACTGCGTGACACAGTCCAGGCGGAGTCGACTCAGTCCAGGGGGCGTCGACGCAGCAAAAGCCCGCCACACAGTGTTTATAAGGAAGTGCGTCTGGCGACACGATGCCACCTGCCAAAACAAGCCAGACCTCACCCTCGCTCGAATAAAAATATATATTTGGGCAAAACACACAGATTATCAGAAAAACGTGTCCCTCTAACTTCGAGCGTCGTGTCGGCTGTCATATAACACACACACAATGGAATAAGACATGTCAAAAATCCGAGAGGCACTTAGTGAGACAAGGAGATTTGAATAAATACCTTATTCTCCAAAAGGAGATCAAAATGGCTCTACATGTCGGACAATTTGCGTTTGTCCGGAAGCTGCTCCATAATATGCACGTACTGTAGCAACGTCACTCGAGTGAAGCGCGTCTCAGCAGTCGATAGTCCGCCGGTGTCTGCTGTGCGCGCGTGAGCGCGAGCACACACTCACGGCGCCGACGCAACCCACGCCACATATTAAAGAAACTTTGAACTACGACAACAGCTAAGCTAGCCTAGCCGATGTAATGATGGTCAGCACTCAGCAGACAAGGTTTACGTTTTATGTGACCTTTAATAACAACGTGGCAGAGTCATCAAACAAGCAGTGTGCTCACTCGCAGTCACTTCCTGGAACTCCCCCTTATAGGCGGGACCTCTCAATCAACTGGAGTATGACATACAGTACAAACGTTCATAAAGCACTTCTCATATAATCATAGCCAGCAGGGGAAATAGCATGCAAGAAACACAACAGACTGATATGTAAAACACTGGAGCATCTTATTTTTCTAAATAAAAATTTGTGAAGACAAAGCCCACGAGCATCCTCATTCACATGATTTTCACATTATTGAAACACATTGAATGATACAATATAAATGCATGGATGTGAATGATATTGTCAAGGGTCAAGGTCATCTTTATTGTCAAATATGCTTTATGTATGACATGCAGCGTAGATGAAATTTCTTCCTCTCAATACTCAGTGCAAATATGCATGCAAACATGCTGTGCATTAAACACACACAGCTAAGAAAGGATAGCAGCTACGCTGTATAAAAAAGACACAATATGTAATCTGAACAGTATAAACAGTATAGACGATATAAACAATATAAACAGCATAAACAACAACATAAACAATGGCACTTGTGGCTATTGTGGGTAAAGTGAGTTAGTGCATTGTACATCATCAAATCAGTCAGTTCAGTCTGTCAAGTGGGTTGGCTGCAGGGATTTTGAAGGTCCAGCAGGTGGCTGTGGTCAGCGACACAGTATCAGCACAGTATCGACACAGTGTGTCAGTGTGTCGACACGCCTCATGAGGCCTCATGGACCCATCACTAGTAGCTACATTAAGTAATTGGCGTCTACGGTACAGTATATGCATTGTTATTTGCAAACAGCTGTACAATTAATGTATATTTTCTGTTGCATTTATTATACAGTAAGCTAAGCTTATACAAGTTAACATTACAATGTACAGTGATGACAGAGACGTTTATTTTGAATGGTGTTTAATGAAACATCCCCCTTTTGTATTTCTATTTCTCTGTACAGTTTTACAACATAAGGAAAAAAAATAAAGCTCCATCTCAACATCTTGGATTCTTGGTCTTTTTTTATTGTTCACTGTTCACGTCTCGGACAAGGACAAGTAGGGCAGAATAGTCTCAGACCAGTGGATTTGGTCTGCACCAGAATTCTTTTGCTTTTTGTACCTATCCGATTGAATCCCACTCAGGGATGAACACAACCTGATCTGGATTAAAACATGTTGAAGGGTGCGTGTTGTGAAATCACCATTCGTCAGAAATGATGTCAGATGTATGTTCAGTGAAAAGATGCTTTTCATTGACAGCGATGAAAAGAATCAGCTGCTTCAGTAGCTTTCGCTCTCTTTTTTTTTTCCTCTCGAATATTTGAATATCTCGATTCAACAATGTGTAAATCAGCATGTGATATTTTCCCACTACCTCTCTGCCCTTTTGTATTCAGCATTCAGCCATCCATTTTATATTCCGCATATCTATGTATCTAACTATATCGGCGTCTGGCTGAGTATTGCAACTGACTTTGGGGCGAGAGCTGGTCGCTAGCCAGTCACAAGGCGCAGATAGAGCAAGTGATGCACTCCACCTACACAAACAGTAAAGATAGCCTCTGCCTGTAGAAAGGGCGCATGCTTGCTTTGGTCTTCTTGCTCCAGACCAGAGGTGGAATGTGTTTTCACGCTTCACAAAACACAAGTCTTAACTCTTATACTGACCTCTTCCACTCTGTACAAGTGTTCTTTTTCCTGGATCTCTTCTCCTGCTCGTCTTCTCCTCTTTCTTCCCAGTCTTTCACCTCCTCCTTTCTGTCATTCCATTTCTCTCCGCCTTACAACTATTGCTCTGTCTCATGTCAGTTTTGCTCCCTTTTCATCTGGTCTCAATTCACTTGACCATTGCTGTTGCTCTCGGGAACTTTTAATTGACTTCTTGTGACACTTGCAGTTCTTTTTGTACGCTTTCTTTTCTCCTTGTTCGATTATCCATCACCTGTGCTGAACCATGAACTACTTTCAGATCGCTATTTATTATATACTTAAAAACAAAAAAGAGCCATAAACCTTTGCCTTGACATGTTACCTGTGTCATTTTAAATCATATACAAGTAGGCCTGTAATTGTGTATTTGCCGAATGTATGTATTTGCAAAGTAACCTAATAGCATGATAAGCTGTCCACTGGAGTAACCGCTGTCCCTGAAAGGGTTAATTTCTATTGTCAAAATGTATACATGTGATGAGATTAATTGGGTGAATACATGAATGCTCTTCAGCATTCACGCATGTCATTCTGCAACACAGAATAAATATTTTGTCGATAATTATTATTCCGTCAATTTTCAGCCTCATTATTGATGGTGGATAGAGTTAATGCATCCACCCCGTATACCTTTGTTTGACTAAACTTTAAACACATGAGAGGGGGAAAAAAGCTTTAGTCTGGCACTGCAGTGTTGTTTTGCTTGATGTATGTTTTTTTTTTTTTTTGTTGCTTAACTCCGATGATCCTAACAACTGTACGTAGGCCTTGAGTGGTGTTTGCATGCAAAAATTAATGCCTTAATGCCTAACTATGTCAGTGTCTTTTATGACAATCTCCTATTGTGCTTAAGCAACTGTGCCACACAAGACAATTACCGTACTTCTTTGAACCTGTGATTGTAAGATTCCGCCATGAGAGTGAATGCACTTCTTTAATTAGCAGTTTTTCATGGCATTCTTGAAGAAAGCCACAGGACAGCACTCAATCACCCCCACGACTGCAAGCTTGATGGCCAAAAATAATGGTCGGCATTGACATTTTGGGTCTCTCCCCATTAATAACGGCAAATAAATATAGTGTTTTCTGGGGCCTTCTGTCATTCATGGGCCCTTATAATTAACTAGTTCGAATTAGAACGTTCAAGAAAGACATTTTAATCACAGTTCACATTTGAGAGTGAGAAACGTTTATGTCTCCTTACAGCAGCATTGAGAACAAATTCACAAGCTTTTTTTTTTGGTTTTTGTTTAAATAGCCATATTCAGTATCCTGCATTGCATTGTGGGCAGAGGTAGAATCCTGGTCTGTTTTGCGGCTTTTGGTGCTGTAAATAATAAATCCTTAATGTGGCAGTCGGCACATGCGAACAGCGGCAGCATAGTTACATCACACAATGGTTGCCCTGACTCCCGTTCTTCTTCAGCTTCCATTTCTTCTTCTACTTTCTTTTGGGTGTGTACTGTGTACTCTTGGTGAATTACCACCACATTTAACATGCTATAAACAATTTGGCCACAGAGAGTACTGCATGACTACTTTGGCAAACGGTGGCGCCAATGTCAATGAAGGTCAACACGATTACCGAACAGGGATATTGCCAGTCTTGAGTTTTAATTTTAATATTCAGTATACAAGTCACACCTGAGTATAAGTCGTAGGCCCAGCCAAACTTTGAAAAAAAGTGTGACTAAATAGTAAAAAAAAAAAAAGTGAACTTATAAAATTCTAATGCTAAAACAATTCCACGTGTCTTGTGTATAGCTCAACACTTGAAGTGTGGCACCAGAGATTGCAGCTTCAGATGGTTGCCTCATCCACTGCAATTGACCAATAGTCACAGAACAGTGATTGATTGCATTCTACAATGTTGAGTTTAGAATCCTGTCTTGCATCACCCATCAAGATGTGTGTTTTTGTGTGCATGCGTTGTGGCCTTGGGTATTTCCTTCCACATGCCACTATTTTTCTTAGCTTTTTTTTCAATGAGTATAAATAACAACAGCGGTGAAAAATGGAGACGTGATGCTCTTTATAGAAATCATGTACCGGCTTTGCCATTCATCTTCTCAAGCCACCTTGGGAAGACAAATAGATCTGTTGAGAAAAATAGCCCTGAAAAGCTGAAACCAGGTCATATTTCAGCTATTTACATGGGGGGGGGGGAGAAAAGGTAGTATTTGGAGTCATTTTCTTAAGCCTAGTCTATCCAAAATTGCACCTCATGCGCATCTCAAATTATATTTAAAATGATCAAAATTTCCTCTTCTATTGCAAACTCAGTGATCTTGTCAGAGTTAGAATACTCACACGTTGTTGACAATTACCAGTAAAAGCACATATTTTCGGAAACACACAAGTAATTAAATTTAAATAAATAAAACATTTCATTTGTTTTTCCTGATGTTTTATATCCCTTGCCTTGGGCATGATTTTGAATAAGCGGTAAGAAATGAGGGTAAGATTTTGTAACCAAAGCATATTTTTCACAAAAGCAGCACACAAATATTAGCTGTCATTTCGGTCGACTGGCGCCTGTGTGCTCTGTGTAAAAACAGGCATAACTTTGTTTTCATGTTGGAGCAAGTCTAATATACTGTGTTGGCGGCTATGTGGCGCCTCTGGGTCTTCTGGTGCATGGAATAGTCTCGCCCCTGACTTATCTGCCACTTTGGTAACAAAAAGTAGTCTGCGCTTGACGTAAAAATGGGTGCATCTTCTTTTTCATGCCAATGCGATGGTCCAATCCTGCGTATTTGTGAATGTGGTAGGCGCGCTACACCTCACTGGGAATTCCCACCAGGGCAATTCTGCAAATTTGATTACAAGTAGACTGGAGTTTACACTGCCTTAATCCACATCGAATTCCGTGCACAAGTGGTATACAGCGATCCCTCGCTATTTCGCGGTTCGTTATCACGGCTTCGGTGCATCACGGATTTTTTCAAACAATATATATATATTTTTTTTTAAGTCCGCAAAAATCAGTGTCTAAGTGTTGTTTACTATGCGTGCTAGTGTGCGTGTACTCTGCTCAAGCGCGGAAGGTCCACGTGGGGCACGTATATGTGTGTGTGTGCGCACGCATGGGGTGCAGGTGAATGTATGTGTGTTGCTGAGAGAAATAGAGAGAGAGACAGAGAGAGAGAGAGAGATAAGAGCAAAAGCAGGTCTCTCCATCCTTAATTGTCTAAGCAACCTTAATTGACTTATCATAAACACGTCTGCTGCACAGCGGGATCGCTGGCCTGTGTGTGTGTGTGTGTGTGTGTGTGTGTGTGTGTGTGTGTGTGTGTGTTTAGTACGCTCTGCTCAAGCGCAAAGGCCCACATGGGCAATTTTAAAATATATGTTAATTGGGCGGATTTTCGTTTATTGGTATTGGTCCCTGTACTGTAGTGCCATTTTCTTATATTTGATTGAGGTGCAGGTTGACTGTTTTTTTTGTGGTGGATGTCATGAGTGGTGTCAAATCCAGGTCCAGAAAGTAAAAACCCTGCCACATGTTCCTGCGGCAGGGTTTTTACTTTCTGGAACTGGATTTGACACCTCTGGATGTCATCGGATTTCAGTCATTATAGTGAAACAAGAGTGGGACAGTCCTTTTGAATTATTTTAGTAATCAATTCTTTGAATGAATTGTCATCATCATCTTAAAACTATTTTAAAAGCGCTATCCTGACTGCACATCGGAACTTGGGCGTTGGGGGAGGGGCACAGGTGCGCGATCATGAGTGCAAGGCGGTCTGCAATTTTCACTGAATGTGGCTGACTACATCATTGGCAAGGGAGAGCATTCAGTTTATACTGTAAAATTACACTTTGTGTGAAGCAATCTCATCTATGGGACCGCACCAAGTCAATTTCTGCTTCAGCAGTGTCAAGCGCTGATGTGCTCCCACCGCCCTAAATTTAATGGCAATGATTGGCTGGGAGTCGGCTCGTTCCATCCCACAATGGCACAAATGTTCCCTTCTGACCAATTCTACCTGTACAAAGTCATTGGAAATACCAAAAGAAGGAAAACTTCACCGGAGTCCACAGGCACGGGGGAGATGCAAACTCCACACAGGAATGCCAGTGCCTGGATTTGAACCCTGCACCTCTGGACTGCAAAGCAGACCTGCTAACCAATTATTCAAGTGTTATTGTATTCTAATTTGTATTGCAATCATGTTTTAATGTGGTACAAATACTGAATTGCTACAGGTACAGTAACATTTAAATTTGCAATTCCTCTGAACGAGTGCTTAAAATTACATCAATAAAAATATTTGATTTCTTCCTGGTGACTCATTACTTTTCACGTTGATTTGCGAACGCCTGTCCCTATGTTTTTTATGTCAATAAAATGATGATTTATGATGAAATTTGACCACACATTAAAAGTCAGGCATACCCCTCTAGTCTCACTTTGTTTTCTAATGTTTTCAGAGCAACCATCCAATCACCACAGCTCTACTCTGCCTCCCGTGGCACCCCCACATCGTCAGCAGCCTTCAGTAACAGCTCTCAACCAGTCACGGGGCTCCGCACATCACCCTGGTCAATTGCTGAATTCTACACGCCAACAAACTCCTCCCACTGGAAGCGCGGCCTCTGTGGCCGGCCAGTCACCTGCCGAGCTGCAGACCACACCCCCAGAGAGCGTCCCGCTGCAAGACAGCTGGGTGCTGGGTAGCAATGTGCCTCTGGAAACAAGGTAAATTCAATTTGGTTGCAACACAGATGCAGTTCAAGCTGTGCGATGTAGACAAAGTTGTAATTCATTTTAAAATACAACAATAGCAATACAATGGCGGTTTTCTGTTCATTCATTTAGCCTATCCGAGCTGTAAAACACAGATTTTATTGAGAGAACACAAGAGATCGGAACTAAATTGGCCCAGAGGCAAAATTTTTAAAACCTGGAGTATTGACAAGCCCCACCATTAACGGTCCTGGAGAAATTACTCCAACATATTTTCAATGTATTTAGTCCATCGGAATGTTATTTTTTACCTTCTACCTTTCTGATCTTGTTTCTCACTAGCAGTAAAATTAAAATGATCATCCCATTTGGATACGAGCCATCTCACCCCACCGCAGCATCATGCACGAGAGGCACCAGTGACTCCTTTCTGTCCAGGGGCAGTTCTGTCCGATCATGATATGACATGTAGTGCTATATAAAAAAGTCCATTGTGCCTTATAAACTTAGAATTTTTATATTGTTATTTTGATATGTGGGTTTGCCATCTGAGACCAACCTGCTCGGGCTTTACTGGCTTGGGAGCCCAGACTACCGAGTCAGCCTCTTTGGAGGCTCAGAGGAGTAAGGTTTTACAAATGTACACCCACGCGGTATAAGCTGGCGGACTTTACATTGGGTTCACTCTGTTGCTACACTCCGTTGCATCCAAAAGGTTCACTCTCTTGGCAGGACTGAACTGCAACCGTTAGACACATGTAGAAGTTGGGTTAATCTTGGTTTGAGTGGTCATTCCTAGAGTGGGAAGGAGGGAGGCCGTCATCTTTTCTTTTTCAGTGGAAGTTAGAAATAAGGTCACGCATGAATGTCTCTCATTTAACATGATTGCAACATCGGTGCTACTCTATCATGGTGGAGAGACTGAAAGGGTCAAAAGTGTGGTTTCGTTTCTCAAAAGGTTGATGACAATGCATGTTGCCACAAGTGCAATCAATCATTAAAAAGTCAAGGGAAACGCAATAAAATCTTACAAACAACAAAGGAAATGCGCATCTCACCTTACAAAAGTGATTTTGCAGCTTAACAGCATGGAACTTGTTCCTCTACATCAGTGTTATTTTACAGTTGTCATTTTTTGCGCGGTGGTATTTGGAGGACCCCAAATAGCAGGGAGGCAGGGAGGAGCGGGGTGGATTGACCAAAATGTATTTAACAAAAACACAAACCGGAGTACATAGGAGAAACAAACTCCAAAAACTCACTCAAATAAAGTCCAGCAAAATCAAAGTAGCAAAAAACCCAAGACTAAAAACAAAACATGAAACGTGCACACAGCAACAAACAAACAGTAACAATGACCCGACACTGAGTGATTGTGCCGGGAGTCCTTTTATATAGACAACTAATGACACAATGACCAACAGGTGTGCAGCTGCAGGCGGAGCCCTACAGTGCCACCTCTTGGTCACAAACAGAACCATGACAACAGTAAGTCATGTCATGTGTAATAGTATTTTTTTTCAAACAATTTCTTATTCTGTCAATGTTTGTTTATTTATTTATTTACTTATTTATTTTACATCAGTGGCATACAAGACAATTGGTACTTAAAACCATCATTTAAAAAGGGTTAACTTGAATATGTGTTTTGGTGTTTCTCTAAACAAAAAAGTACAGCTAATAAAAATGTTAAAGTACAGGATTGATAAGGAGTATCACGAAGAGAAGTAGTATCGTTAAAATTTGAATCATCCCTTGAGAGCTCCATACAATGACTAAAAGATATATTAAATACCATTCAAAATATTTGGTAGCACAACTAGTTTTGTGGTGATAAGCAGATCGGAAAATGGATGGATATATATGTGTGTGTGTGTGTGTGTGTGTGTGTGTGTGTATATGTATATATATATATATATATATATATATATATATATATATATTTTTTTTTTTCTGGGGAAAAAAATATATATATGCACGCACACACACACATGCATGTGTGTATCATGTTAATCTGACATCATAATATGACATCATCATCATCAAGTGGAACACAACCATTTTGCCAAAAAAACACACGCAAAATATAGTTTCAAAAGACCAAAAACTGCCCAGATCGGATGCAGTTTTCTCTGGCAAAAATGGAGATGCAGATTAACAACCTGCCGTTCAGAAATCATGTGACCTGGATTTAACCAATGCCAAAGCAGTTTGGCGAGTTCAAACAGCATTTAATTTTATATGGCTTTGCCACGTGGCTGAGACAATCTGTTCTTCCGCCTCGCACAGCTGCCAGTGTAGCAGCGTGTCCCTGCACAGACCGTGACCCTGGCCTGTGACAGTCAAGGCCCTTCCATGCCCACCATACATTCATGGTGCATTCATGGTGCAATTTTTGTCATGAACTTTTTGTGAACAAGTTAACACTAGATATTCATGACAAAAAAATGAAAATATTTTATTAAAATGGACAGTTAGTTTTGTTTGCACAACTCATAGCAATTTTTTTTTTTTTTTAGTACTGCAAGTATTGAAAGTACTCTATTTTATCCAAAGTTATAACTTGCTGTTGGTTCACTGAACTGTGTCGCTGCTTTATTAAATATGTGTTGCAGCTCGGAAAAAGGAGAGCTGTGGTGTTAATTTTTTTAAACAGTTTCAACAAATACAGGTACGTCTTTGTCTGTCTCCGTGCTTCCTTCCGTTCGACTCGAGAGGCGCTCAAGACCGCCACCGAAAAACTTAAACTAACGATTACTTCAATGAAACTACAAAAATTGAAAATAATACTGTACATCAAAACTGAAAAGCAAACGCGGATAAAGCTAAATAAATTCTATTCCCCCCACCCTCCTACAGAATTTATATTGTGATTTCATCATATGTGAATACACAACAAAGGAATAAATAACTAGGACTGACATCTTGTTGTGTTATTTTGACTTCAAGATGGCGCCGCGAGAGTGGCTGCCTTTCCAGCAGCTCCTATTTATTTTGTTCTTCTACTTCTTCCTCTCATAACTTTGCTGCTGTGAAGTGGGAATTTCTCCATTGTGAGACTATTAAAGGTTTTTTTTTATTTTATCTTATCTGATTGTACTCTTGGAGCTATGATAAAGGAAATGCCAATGGGTTTTTCGGAGGCGGTCATGAACGCCTCCTCTCGAGTTGACCGGAAGAAATGAATCGAAGGAGACGGACAAAGACGCACCTGCGTTTGTTGAAAAAATGAGAGCTGTGGTAGTGGTTCTATTCTTTTTTTTAAATGCAGATTTCATCAATGGTTTTCACAGTCTCAGCAAGTATAGGTACTGTACGTCATTGTCCGTCTCCGTGCATTCTTATGTTCCACTCGAGAGGCGTTCATGGCCACCTCAGAAAAAATGTAAATTAATACTTATTTCAATGAAACCACAAAGAAAATCAAGTGAAGAAATCACAAAATAAATTCTGTCGGGGGGATATAGAATTTATTTTGTGATTTCCTCACTTGATTTTCTGTTTTAATGCATTATTTTCAATTTTCGTAGTTTCATTAAGCACAGTAATGGTTAATTTCCATTTTTCAGAGGCGGTCATGAACGCCTCTCGAGTTGAACGGAAGGAGCATAGCACCATCTAGTGGACGCACTGTAGGTTGCGCCTTTTAGTGCGGCGTCTAATGTATGAAAAACAATTTACAAAATAGCCATTCATTGAAGGTGCGGCTCATAATCCAGTGCGTCTTTTGTGCAGAAAATACGGTACTGCAACCACCAAGCCCTTGAGAAAGATGTATGTTCGAACAACAGTAGATTTATGTTGGATTATTATCAGGAATGGATTTCCTACGATGATGCTTTGCATCATTGCGCTTGAGAACATACTTCTGATCATGAATCAATATTTTTGGAATAATTGAGTAAGGGGGAAAAATCAAACCCTTATATCATATATTTTTAAATTTAATGTACACTTTAAATCATCATTTTCAATGCACACGGCATATTGGGAAGACACCCAAAAACACATCACTTGGTGGATATTCATTCGTCATTGCAACTCCAATTAATTGGAATGTGTGTTAATGAGAATGTGTGCTGACCTTTATTTCACCAAACAATTTATAGTCAACTAGAACTTTTTCCCATCGTTGTCCCCCCTTTTGATCACTCCCTGGGAGAAAAATGGGGATGCCTGATAGATTGATGGAGGGGAAAATATCGGTCTCTATGATCTTTACAACCTCCAGCATTTTGGCTTTGTTCCTGTATGAGCTGGAGAAAGTTTATACCATTGGGACTCTCTGGCTTGGATTTATTTTAGTATTAAAAGGTTCAAAGTTTAGTTTTGAGATCATTCAAACTGGGTTCATTCCAGAAAAACCTGGAAGTGTATTATGGAGGAATGTTGAAACACACAGTCGCCTTGCACTGCTTCGAACCACATTTTGAGGACAGTTGAAGAATCAAAGCAGTTGAACTTTCCATATGGGCCATTGCACTCAAATTGGTTATTAAAAATAGATTTCCCAAAACATTTGATATCTTTTGGCTTTTTTTGCATCAACAGGAAAAGTGAGGGAAAAAAAGCAAATCATAAATTACCACAAGTGTTAAACTCAGGACCTAGATGCCAGACCCGGCCCGCCACATCGTTTAATATGGCCGTCAAAGCAAATCATTTCATCCAAATTCATGTTTCCTCCTAAAATACCAAATTGTCTTCTCATTTATTAATAACGTTGACAATTCCAAGCACTTTTTGTTACCAGCTCCCCCTTTGAAATAAAATGAAAAATGATTGAAGAAAATAACTAGTTATCCATCAATTTACTGTGTATTTGTAATAATATTTGGTGATAAGACATTCATGGATTAACTTTAAGACTTGCGGCACGTCTGGGCAAGGTTTTGCCATTAATATGTGTAATTATGTCATTTTGCTACAATTGAGTAACCAATAATTGTATATACACAATGCAATGCGCCGCAAGGGTCAACTTGAAAAAAATAAACCGTGAGGCTCCAAAACCTGACCGAGGTCCAGCCGACTGACTGAGCTGCATTATTCTTGTGCGCAAAAGTGTGGTGACACACTTGAAGTGGGGTGTGTAATTCAAATTGCAGTTCTTCAGCGCACCACTTATGTGCACCCCTGACTATGATGTTGCCTGCCACGAAAATGAGTTTGACAGCCCCGCCGTGGATGAAGAAATTTGGGGTTGTTGCTTCAAATGTTCGATGCAATTTCATCCACTTTCAATCCATCCACTTTCAACACTTCTTATCCTGAACAGGGTCCCAGGGAGTCACTGGAGTCTATCCCAATTGACTTTGGGCGGAAGGCAGACGACACTCTGAACTGGTCGCCAGACAGTCGCAGGGCACAGAGAGAGACAGACGAACATTCACACCCACATATACACCATCTCCGATCCCACGCTGCCCGCACACAAGTCCGGCGTGTGTACCACTACACCATCAGCGATTCCTTACGCAATTTCAATTCATCAAAAAGTTCATAGGCTTGCTGGTCTTACATTTACACACACATTTAAAGTACAAGTGGGTTTTATTTTCTTCTTTTGAGTTAATCTTTTCATTTGTAATTTGAAACAGTCCAAATTATGCCATGTAGGAGAAGGGCAGTCAAAAGTAATGTCCACCTCAATTTATCTGACTTATAGTTTATTTTTTGCAGAAATTTCAAGTGTCATTAAAATATTCGTTTGAATATAAACTGTAAATTTTTTAAAACATATCTACTTCCTATCAAGCATTTGGGAAATGATGTCATGAGTTCCTTGTTTTGGAAGGGGAACTACCGATAGGCATTATCAAAAGATTGGAACCCAGGTTTAACCTCCTCTCACGAAACAATCAAAATTTTGGGAGACTCAATAAGTGCCGAACACGATTGAAAAAAGACTTGCTTGTGGGCATCTGTAAGTTCTCTTGGAACCCGTCTGGCCCAAAGCTTTGCAAAGCCGAGCTCAGCTCCCTCCTGATATTTGCAGCACATCCATGGTTGATTACAAGAAATTCTGGAATGTGATTCTGCGATTTGGTTAAGTGGTTAGCACGTTTGATAGCACCGGGTTCGATTACAGCTCCGGTCTTCCTGTATGGAATTTGCATGTTCTCCCCGTGCCCGCGTGGGTTTTCTCCTGGTACTCCAGTTTTCTCCCACATTCCAAAGACATGCATGGCAGGTTTATGGAGCCCTCTAAATTGTCCTTAGGTGTGAGTGTGAGCACGGATGGTTTTTCGTCTCTGTGTGCCCTGGGATTGTCTGACAACCGGTTCAGGGTGCCCTCTGCCTACTGACCGAAGACAGGCTCCAACATGCTCCGCGACACATGTGAGGATAAGCCGATCAGAAAATTGATGGATGGATGGATTCTGAATGGATTCTGCAATTTTTCTCTGACCGGTTCCTCGACGCTAATACTGTTTCCAGGTTGAACAGTGGAAGATGGTCTTCCACTTCTTTGCCGATCCTCAGCTTTGCTTCAACCTCAGTCTTTTTCACCTTTGACCCTGGATACCCACTTTTTGACAGTGTTGTAGCCTATTGCAGCAACTTTTTCCAATCTTTAAAGTGTTGATTGGTGATTTGGTGGAATTCTCTGATGGACGTCATAGTCATGACATCATATCTATGACTGACAGAAAGTGAATACATTTAACCAATTTTTTTGACAGTGTCTATTTAAATGAGCATTTTAACTAAACACTCTTCAAATTTCTGTCATCTATATTGTGGTAATTGACTTTGGAGACATATTGTCCAAACAATCTGCTCAGCCAGTTGTTCCTCCATTTACATTGCTTAAGCTTCAGTTTGCTTTCCTCTGGGCTATTGCACATTCCAACTCAGAATCACAAAGTCAGTGTTGAATATTTCCCCTCAGAAGAGGAAGAAAAGGGGACTTTTCTCCAAAATGTACACATGCTCACATGTAGACATGCAGTGTGATACGTTTATAATTTCATTTTAAGATTCCTTTATTTAGCTTAAAATCTTTCAATGGTCCACCCCCACCATTCTACTCTGAGCTCCTCCACTCCTACGCACCTGCCCGGTACTCAGATCAGCGGACCAGATGCTACTGGAGGTACAGTGGACTAAGCGGAGGCTCAGAGGGGATCAAGCTTTTTCCCTTGCCGGTCCTTCCCTTTGGAATGACCTTCCGATAACCGTTAAGCAAGCCCCGTCCATTTTTCAAACTTGTATTTTTTGGCTTTGGACTTCGCATGAAAGTCGGCATTGTTGTCGTGTTCTATTGTGTTTACAGTTTTTTTCTTTTGTTTTTTAAACTTTATTGTGAAGCACTTTCTCTGCTGCTGTAATTGTTTTAAAGCATTCTATAAATTAAGTTGAGTTGAGTTGGAAAAAGCAGTCCAAATTTCACCTACCAGAAACGCCATAGTAAAAAGTAAAAATAGCACAACATCAGTAGTGTCAAAAAAGTATAGCTTTTGCTTCAAAATCTATTGCTTGCATTTATCTGTTCTTGCGTGTGAGTTTTTATGGGGAAAAGAATGAATAAGGTATCATTATGCGTTCATAAAAAATAGATTTGTTTGTTGGTTATCCTATCAATCTTGGTTTGCAGAAACTGCAGCTTAAAATAGATGGAATTGAAGTACATTCATTTATTTGCTTCAGTTCTTTTGTTTTGTTAAGTGGTAATCAGTATGGACATAGCTGTTACTGTTTGCAGTTTTTGTTTGACGCGCACACACACACACACACACACACACACACACACACACACACACACACACACACACACACACAAACAACAACAACGGTGGCAGCTCCAGCATTCTTGTGTTGCCTCGATTAATAAAGACATTGAGTGTGAATAATTCCTAAAATGCAGGTTACAGAAAAGAGATCTGAAGCACCATTATCTTTGAGAGGCTCCCATATTAGTTATGGTTGCCACTCACTGTGGTCACACTCGTTTTACACTCTATTATCCCCACAATCTCTGGTTGTCTGCTGTCATTAGTTTGCACTAACACAGTGAATGGGTAGTCTGCTACATAAAGCTACCCCGGCATTCAGCATACATTTGTCAATTTGAAATCCTTTTATGTGTCCTTGTGCTGCACTGAAAAGACCCTCATGCTCTAAACCCCACAACAAGAACTATCTGCAGAGCACACAAAACTGTGAAACATGGCTGGATTTATTCCACTGCATTTTGCTGAGACGCTTGTAAACACTTTGCTCGTTTTTAAATGTAGCTCTGTAAGCTCATTTTTATCCGTATTGCCTCACATAAATGAAATTACTGGAAAAATGATAATAGGTCATACATTAAAGGAACCATGCATCATGGCATGCAGTAATAATACAATACAAACGTCTTTATTTATGCTTTCACAACAGCAGTAGCAAAGGGCTTTACAGAAGTTAAAATTAAAACAAAATAACATAACACACAAGACACGGACAGTCATGCAATCATAACCACAATTTCTGCATATGCTTTGTTGTTTGAAGCAGTTCTAGATGAAAGAGAAAATAATCCGTGTCCTTTCATCAGTGGATCAGAGACGTCATGTTCAAAATGTGCACACATCTACTACAAGCTAAGTTTGAAAGTAAACACGAAGCTGTAGCATACATTGATGAAGAGAGATTGGTTCGGTTCTCTTCTCCTGTCCCATGTAAATCCACTTCAATTCCAATTACGCATCCGCGCTGCGCCAACGCTCCTCTCTCCTCATCCTTGGGTCCAGCAGCCACCCATCCAGCCACACCAACGCAGACTGTCCAACAGCGCCGACATCGCCGCTGAACAAAACGGGGCTGTGAAAAATCCTGCCCATTATAGGTGCAAAAAACACAAGCGCCCCGGGGCTGGTGATCGGTGACAGTCAAATAGTGCCGACATTCCCGCCGTCAAAAACAAAATCAAGCATCAATCGAGCACAGATTCTTCTACAACGAATGTCGTGGCCAAAAACGCTAAACCCAGTCCAAATCGGGTCCATGCAAAAGACAACACACACCATATGACAAAATGAGACAAAAACAACAAAAAGCAAAGCTCTTGAAGATCTCTTGCAGACGGCTGCCGATGAAGACACCATCTTGGATTTTTAAAAATCATATATGTTGAACTGCACTGCATCCGATGTGAAAACATTGCCAATCAATTCATGTGAGTGACTCACTGCAGCGATTCCTGATGGGACAAGCCAAAATTTACAACAAGAGTAAAAATAAGCAAATAGTCCAAGCAAGTCACCCAATCCCAGCAAAACCAAGATATAAACCTGAAAGAAAAGCATGGAAAAGCAAAATTAGACACCGTGTTAAAGAATTGCAATCGCTATTGAAGTAACCACCCTAGCTTCGTCTTATCATGGTCAAGTATTTAACTTTAGGGTGCCAAGTCATTAAGATTGTTGCCTGCCACCATGGTCCACAGCTGTGGTGTCCTTGAGCAAGACACAGATACCCCAAACTGCTCCCTGGTTGCTAAAGTAACCCCATGCTCCAGCATGTGCCCCTAACAGTGTGTAATTACTGTGTCCACAACTATGATGGGTCAAATGCAGAGTTAAAATTTGCTTTATGTTTTTGTGTGTGTGTGTGTGTGTGTGTGTGTGTGTGTGTGTGTGTGTGTGTGTGTGTGTGTGTGTGTGTGTGTGTGTGTGTGTGTGTGTGTGTGTGTCTGTGTGTTTTTTAATGATTTTTCTTCTTCTCCTTAGGCTTTAACAAGCAGCATTAAGAATCGTTATTCAATTTTGTGTAAAAGCAAGAAGCATTGTCAGGTTATTGTCATTCCACCCATCACGTTTGCTATTATTTTACTGGTACTAATATTATGTAACAATTGAGATACGTCCATCTGAGACTCTCTCGGTTCTGATAGACACAGGCGACTTTGTGCGTTACATAACACCGAAGTAGCTCAATGCGAAGAAGTTGAATTGCATTCACTCCAACTGCAATGCCATTCATTATCCTTCTGACCAACTTTCCATCAGTTTACAGCACAAAAGCCAACTACGCATTTGCTGAGTATTTGAACTTTTTAAACGTATGTAGAAATCTGCTTACTGCTGACTGTAACGCAGGATAACTTATGCACATTCCAATAAAGAACCGGGCAGCCATAATTGGAGCAAAAAGAGAAGTAAACAAATCTTGTGGTGGAAAAACTCTTGTTGGAGAGATAAATGTTCGCCATGGAACACACCGTGTGTTTTAATCATATAGTTTGGGTTCAGTCTGAAGGCTCGTGAGACATGACAAGAGGCTGCTTCAGTCCTCCAGTCACACCCAACCGAATGCAAATGCTCAGTGCATTGTTCAGTGTATTGCCTCTGTTATGTGTCCCTCTTCATTTTGGTTTCAGACCATTCATCGTGATCTCCCAACTTTCTTGCCCTTTAATCTCTCTTCACAGCATGCCTAGAGGCAGGTATTAATTACAGGGCCCTTGTTACAACCGGCTATAATTGTTAATTACACTGCCTTGTTAGAGAGAAATCGTAATTGTAATTGCGGAGGCTCATTAGCTGAAGCTCCGTCATTAATTAGACACTGTGACCTTGATAATTACTGTACATGCTTTTTGCTGTGATTTTCATCACTGTTGTGTCCTCTAAACTGATCCCGTAAACAGAAATAATAACTGATGGGCACATCAATTAAATCTAACACAAAGGTCACGGGTATGTGAGTAATTTTTAAATGTGCTTTTAGTTCCACCCTACTGTGTTTGAAGAAAAAACAAAACAGGATTCACCTTCTGATTTGTCATGTATAGAAACAGTAAGCAATGTTGCTATGTTTTGTGTTATTGTATATAATAAATGTTATAATAAGTATATTATGACAAAATGATGCAGATTAAGGAAAAGGATTGTTTAAACCACAGGTGTCAAACTCACACAAACGTATGTGGTCCGTGAGAGCAAATAATGTGTGTCAACTTCCATGATCCTTGCTAAAATCTGGACCGAAATGTCCAATTGTCATGTGTAATAAATGGCATTGAGATTTTGTAATAATTTTGTTACCCCGTTCACACTCACTCAAAAAAGAATTGAACAAACTATTATAGTTGATTTGACTGATTTCAAAACTGGTATTCCATCAATTTGTTGTGTACAAGTAATAATATATAAACATTTCTTTCGTTTCACTGTCATAATGGCCCTCCGAGGGAAGACGTAACCCCAAAGTGGCCCGCTAAAATCAGTTTGACACACGTGTTTTACACTTTAAGATTATGATGTATATAATGGGCTTGTGTGGGTTTTCTCCGGGTGCTCCGGTTTCCTCCCATATTCCAAAAACATGCATGGTAGGCTGATTGAGCGCTCTAAATTGTCCCTAACTATGAGTGTGGGCGTGGATGGTTGTTCGTCTCTGTGTGCCCTGCGATTGGCTGGCGACCGATTCAGGGTGTCCCCCGCCTACTGCCCGGAGACAGCTGGGATAGGCTCCAGCACCCCCCGCGACCCTAGAGAGGATTAAGCGGTTCGGAAAATGGATGGATGGATGGATAATGGGACACATTCACATATAGTACATACACAGGCAAAATTGTACCCCTCTCTGAAAACAATGGCCAATGATATGACTTGGGATTGATGAAAACCAAAAATGTATATTTTTATCAGGCCTTGCTTTTGATCTGTGTTCCAAAAAGATTCTTAAAATAAAATGGCCGAAATAAAGGTACCCCAGATTAACATTTTGATGCACAATCTTTTGTAAATAAGATTTAGATCAAAGCTCATAGAAGACCACTTCAGAATAGCCCTCTGGATTGCTGTTTTAAGGGTGCTTTTAGCATGTTTGGTTCATTATCTTGTTGGAAGATGCAAGACTTGATGTTGAGACCCACGTTTCTGACACTGTGAAGCACAGACCAGACCGTCTTGGTAGTCTTGAGGTGTCATTGTACCCTGCACAGAGCCAAGACATCTCGTGTGGTTTCATGAAAGCAGACCATCATTTAGTGTTTGACAGTAAATACGGTGCTTTTCTTTGCATGCTTCATTTTTGCATCTGTTGCTGATGCAGTTTATGCCAAGAAGCTTAATCCAAAGGACACTCTTTCAGAATCTTTGTGGCTCATATACAGGCATCAATTTCAAGTTATCCCAGTCACCATTGTGACTCTTCATTGAAAGGGTACCACTATTTTCAACAATGTGTGAACATATTTTTCTTCTTTTTTCTCTCTCTCATCCACCAGGCACTTTCTTTTCAAGACAGGTACAGGTACCACCCCCCTCTTCTCCACAGCCACACCCGGGTACACCATGGCAACAGGCTCAGTGTACTCCCCTCCTACGAGACCTTTGCCAAGAAACACCTTGTCCCGCTCTGCCTTCAAGTTTAAAAAATCCTCCAGATATTGCTCATGGAGGTACGTATAAAGTAATGCATCATGGTTGACGGTAAAACATAACACAATACAACATGCCACATTTTTCTCTCTTCAAATATGTTTAAAAAATATAGTTGTATACCACTACTGACCCGATTAATATTTGAGAAGGGTTGACTGCATAAATATTGAGAAGGGAGTCAAAAACCACAAAAACTAAAACAACAGGATAGAATTCATGGCCAGTTTGAGTTGCTCCTTCCATTTTCAATTGACAACCAAAATACAAAAAGGTGATTGATGATTTAGGTGTTTGTTCTGACACAAAAGAACAATGCCACATTCAATAGTACACTCAGAATAAAAACAAGAAATCGAAAAATGGGCCAAATATAAAGGAAATGGATATGTAAAGGACGATGATCAAAAACACTTTAATTGAGGAATTCTCTGATAACGAAAGTACATCTCGCCACCGTTAACAGTATTTGTTTTGCAGATATCACGGAGGGTAAATGTATTCCTTCATTGGTCCAAATGCGGCCAACTGTTTTACTGTGTGCTAGGTAAAAATGTCATTGGGTCGCACAAGCGCGAGTGCATGCTCCTCACGTCATGTTGAATTGTTCATCCGTCCATCCATCCACTTTCAACACCACTTATCCTGAACAGGGTCACGGGAGGTTGCTGGTTAAATTACTAAGCTTAAATCTTTCATTCTAGCTGTTGAGATGTTAAATGTTCAGTGATATTTTATAGTGCTTAAATAAGCAGAGACTGGAGCGTGCATGAAAAGTTATATCCGGTTAGCAACCAACTTAGGCGTATACATGCAAAAGCAATTTATTTTCAAATCAAATAGTCTGTGTGTGTTAATCGTCTGTGTTTAAACGGTCCGATCCATATTTACACTCACATTCATAGTCTTGTGTAAATCAATTTCAGGCAATAGCTTTTTTTTCCCTGAGTGGATGGAAACGGACTCCTCGGTAAATACCGCAGAAGCGGTCACGTTGAAGACAGCCATGTCTAAAATTACATTGGAAAATCAAAAGTCAAAGCAAAACATTGACGAAGCTCAGACACCAATATGATGTGTTCCCTTATAGGTGTACAGCGCTCAGTGCAGTAGGACTGTCTGTGCTGCTCTCAATCCTGCTCTGTTACTGCATAGGTAAGACCTCATCTGCACTCACAGCACACTCAGTGGCAGGTCAATCACAGAATGAAAAATGTCTCTTTGAAATGTATGCATCAATATGTTTCCCTTTTCTCGTTGATGAGCTGTTGTTTGTACTTAGTTTTCCCACTGGTATCATCCCATCCCGTCACCTTAATGCCAGTGTTTTCCTTTTTCCTTAGTCTTCTCTTACTAAACTTGTGTGAGTTTTGGAATTGAACTTGGTCATAGCAATTGGTGCTCACATTATTTCAAACTGGGAGTATTTAACAGTTGTGTTGTCATGCTACATTTTTGTACTGTATGTTATGTACCGTATGTTCTGCACTATAAGGTGCATCTTCAATGAATGCCCTATTTTAAAACTGTATAGGGTGCATTGCATTATACGGCACAGAGAATGCAAGCGACAATAGTGGTTGCATCATTCATCCACTAGACGCAGCGACGCTAAAGGGAATACAATACAATCCAGCCTTATGTATATAGAGCCTTCACAACCGCTGCAGCTGTAACAAAGTTGCTTGACAGAATTTTTAAAATACTACTAAGAAATAAAATTTGAACTGTGAAGCCTGGCCTAGTAATTAGACCGTGGCTTTTAGTGGGTTCAGTTCAAATTTATTAAACACCAAAAGAAAAGAATGAAAGGCATTTTGAAAAAGAAGAAAGGGTGTATTTTTTTTTCTTTGAAAGTTCATTCATTCTCACAAGGAAGTGACACAGTTACGAGCTCACCTCACCTCACCTTCCTGGAGGTCAAAATGTCATGAGATCCCTCAAAACCATCTGTTTAACATTTTCGGGGAAATTATTTCATTGTTTGTGTTGTAGTCAATATACAAGCTACTGTTTCTTGAGTACATACTTGTCAATGTGTGAGCCTCCATTCACTTGTGGACTGTTTGCCGTTTTGTGTCTTTCCTCTTGAATTACTCCCAAATATCTGCTCATAGGATTTGACTTGTCATATAAAAACAAACAAACAAACAAAAGATTTAAATCATGTTTTTTTTGGTTTTGTTTTTTTGGAAGAACTGTGAAAAATGGGATTTGCTAAATAATGATAAGCATTGAATTTTCACAGGGAGCGTTACATAGACACAATAATTAAGAAATCCCTGTCTTTTAGATCCATTTGACAAGGACATATGGAAAATGTACTTTTTAATTTACTCGCCTTGATCTCGTGCAGGCAGCTTGGGTCAATTCCTACTTATCTCTATATATGCCTTGTATTCGACTGGAAACCAATCCAGGGTGTCTGTCGTTTGCCTTTCCCCCGCAGCAAACTGGGATGAGCTCCAGCTTCCCATGACCTTTAACAGGATGAGCGGTATAGAAAATGGATGGCTGGATGGATAGTTTGGTCTCTGGAGTGCATGCTTACCCATCAAGTGTCGGGAAAAAAAACAAAAACAAAAAAAACAAGTAATGCTTTAGTTATCTGGCCATTTCAGAAAATGTGTTTGTGAAAGAGACATTCCACTGTTATAAAATTAGCATGCAGTATTAATTACCCACAAACCGAGATTCTCAGCCAATGACTTGGCAGCAAGGCAAGAACAAAATGAAACTTGTAAGAAATACAGTATTCTATAAAAATATATCTATAATTTAAAGATTACTGTAGCTATGTTATTAATTAACCCTTGGGCCATGCAGGTACACTTCATGTACACCTGCATGCGTTGTGTTGCAAAAGCAAATGCATGCCATGCATGGGTTTTAAACCTGCGGCATGCATTTGTTTTTGTGACACAACGCATGCAGGTGTACATGAAGTGTATCTGCATGGCACAAGGTTGTGTTCCTTTTCAAAATTACTCCAAAGTTTCTGTGTTCAAAGACCCAGCGTTGTTTGATTGTTACCACCTCCAGGAATCATCTTATCTTGTCACAAAAACACACACAGAAATATACACTGACATGCACAAAGCTCCTGTCGATTAGACAGCACTCTCCCATGACCCTCTGCTCCTGTCCTCACCAGGAGGTGTTGTGGGTAACAGACTGGCACAGCATGGCTCTAATTTAATGAGGCAGAGAGGTGTGTAGGCAGAAATAAAAAAAAAGTGTGTGTGTGTTGTGCTTGTGTGGATGTGTTGTTGTATTGGAGGCCAGCAGCGTTTTCTCTTGTAAATTATTCCCATGTTGCATCAATAATTGGTCCTTGACATAACTCTTACTTTAATATGCCGTGTGAATCCAGTCCAAGATCTCTAAAATCTTCTTCTATATTAAATCAACTGCAACGTGTCACTTTGTCTAATCTTTGCAGAATCCCTGTGCATAGTATCGTCTCATGGGATTTTCGTCGGCTTGGTCACAAATTGCTCATAAAAAAAGGAACATAATTGGCTCTTTGTGTGTGTGTTTGTGTTTGTGTGTGTGTGTGTGTGTGTGTGTGTGTGTGTGTGTGTGTGTCTGTGTTAGGATTAGCTAATTAGTAGAACTAAATCCTTTGTCTTGATCATTTTTTCTTTGATATGATAACAGATTTTGGGGAATTATTAATGAAATGTGTATTCTCTGTCCTATTGCTTTTGTAACAGTGAAAAATCCACTGGGAAAAATGTTATGGAATTAAGAAATGTCCTTGAAGTCCCTGTAAAGTGAAGTCATTGATTTGTTTCAAATTGGTATTTGGCCTTAGAACTATATAGTACTGAATTGTGCAGATACAGTGGGGAGGGGGGTGTTCCGATTTTTTTGTGTGTGGCTGACACAACACCCATTGACTCATTGACATGAATTGCTCCTTCCCCACTACTGTATATCAGAACTTGAGCTGTGCTAATTACTACACCAACAGTGTGCAGTTGGCTATCGAGCTGTTCCTCGAGCTCACGTATGGCTTTGTCGTGATTTAAATTCCCCAAAATGAGGTCATGAGGAGGGAGAATCACTTAGTTCAAAAGCCATGCTGATGGGGAGCTGAAAATCGACAACAAAATCCGCTTCTGCATTGACCATTTTCCTCAGGATAGTTTGGTGAACTTTGGTTGGAGACAACAGAGCTTCCATGGATAAGCTGGGTCTTTTAAATGTGGCAAATCCAGCAGTCTCCCTGTCAGCAGTCAAATTGCGTCCCCACTAATGTGTCTCAGATTGCTTGTGTGCCAATTTCATGATTATTGATTGATTATTGATTATTGATTGATTATATTTCACTTTTGAAGCTGAACCTCTTAATGTGATTTTAAATTAAGTAGATTACCATTATTTTAAGTAGATGTATGGACTGCAAACTTTGGTGGTCGAATTTGATTGACAGTTAACAGTTGAGCAAAGTGTGGTTTACTTGCATTCAGCAGGCTTCATTTTAAAGCCTTGTTTTATACACTTAGAAAATATTTTTATGATTCAAATCTGGCAGGGTTGTTCACATTCTTCTCTGTGGGTCTTTATAGGTGCTTGTATCAGAAAATGTAGACGATTTGAAATACGATCATCAATCAAATCTGAACTTGATTTTTTTTATTCCATTTGACATTTTTTTTTCAAACAAGAAATTACGAAAATACAGTTGTATCTCTTGGACAAATGTTTATCCATCATGAAATATAGAGAGGTGATAGACAGCCTAAATAATGTGGAAATCAGAATCAGAATCATCTTTATTGGCCAAGTATGTAGAACACACAAGGAATTTGTCTCCGGTATAACACGCTGCATTAGTATCATCATAAACAAGGACATGACAAATAGGTATGGAAGGACATTTCGTAATGTAAGTGAACCGTAGTGCGGTGGTACCACCCAGTGACAACTGTGAGACGATGTGCAAATTATCAAGCAGAGCTAAAGTGATCGTCCCAAATATGAATTTTAACTGAATGTTGTGATCTCTTGGTATACTGTATGTGATGAGCAGAATAATGTTGCCTCGAGGAATTGCTATTGAGAAGCTCCGCATGGATTTAGCTCAAGTTCTATTTACTGATGTCATGTTTTCGTCTTTAAACTGCAAACTAATTGATTATCAATTCAATAAGATAAGATAAGCTTTATTTGTCCCACACTGGGGAAATTTGCAGTCTACAGCAGCAACATGGGGGGAGGGACAAAGTGTTTCATTGCACAAAATAAATGTTTCAGAAAAGAAAGTGCAATATAAGTGCAATATAAAATATAGCATTAGCAACATATTTGTAGAATAAATATAATAAATTAGCGATAGCATAGAAAACACAGCATAAGGTGGCTGTGCTATTTACAATGGTTACAGGTTTTCACGTATGTTTATTCAGCAGCCTGACAGCATTTGGTAGGAATCAGCAGCGTTTCTTGCTTTCCTATATTGCCTGAATGCTTCATGACATGAGATCTAACCTACCCATTTGACATCTTCTTTATGATCAAGCCACCAATAATCAGTATTTATGCCCAATCCGTTGGGTAATAATCACAAGAGGGAAAAAAATGCCGTGTTTATTCTCTCTGTGGATCATTTCATGAGGACTTTAACACATCCAGCTCTGTTTGCTAATCTAATTAAATCAGTATACTGGCCCCAATATTCACATCTAACTATGTCAATGAAATCTCTTGACATCGCACAATACCTTAGGTTCCTTTCTTGCAGGGATGAGAGTGGCTAATGATGGAAAAAAAAAATCTGAAAATCGGCCGGGGGTCCCAGAAATAACACCAGGAACCCCCCCCCCCCCCCCCCAATTTTCTCAACGGATTTGGAACAATATAAAAAAGGTCCATTTTGTCTGGAAAAAAGCGGAATTCTGCCAAATAGCGGAAAAATCTCATCTCTGTTCTTGCTCAGGAGGTAACAATCCGATCTCTGTCTTCATAGACAGTGCAGATGTGCTCAAGCTTAACAACTGGCACATCTTGATTTTTGTGCTGGTGTTTGGGGACTTTGGCAGACGGAACTGCACCATGCTGGATGTGTTGACGTACCAAGAGTGTTTCCTTTAACATGCCTCCGGCTCACCTGACAATTTGGTGGCTGAAAGTAGCGTAAACTTCATGCCTCCTACATGGTCTCCATTCTGCTTCGGCCACATCAAGGGCCGTGTGCCTCTCGTGGGTCGATAGGTAATTGTAGGACACACTTCAATTGGTTGTGCCTGAAGTTGGCTGTGTTCACACCCACAACGCCGCAAATCGCCTATTTCGAAAGCCGCCACTTTGCGTGCATCTGTGATATTATACTTGATGTAGTCTGCGCCTTTGCACAGTTAGACCTTGTGCCGGGCACAAATATAGAGCCGTCCATGCCCGGGGATCACACAACCAAGGTCTCTGCCCTCAGTCACCCACAGTCACCCTGCACACTGCTTGTCTGTTACCACACCTCGAACAAGTTTGCTCTTTCTAGGGTCAATGGGTCAAAGAAACCCCTCCACCACGATAAGGTGATGGAAAGGTCATTCTGCAAAAGGTTGGTGGAATATGGAGGAATTTGAGGATTCTTGTACAGGGATCTAATAGCAAAAACATTAAAATGACAAACAAACTAGAGCTACTGACAAATTGGGATACTGGCACGTTGCTGTACTGGTACTTTGGAATAGGATTTAAAAATATATATTTTACATAACGCCATAATAAATCTCCAACATATGTTTTTATTTTTCAAGGACTGATATATGTGCAAATTTTAAAACATATTTTACATGTGTTTTGACCCTCATCTGTGTTCCCTTTTTGGGGTTTGGATCATGGCATGTCAGCAATCGTTGTCAACTGTGGGCCTCATTGATACTCATTTGTGAGTAAGGGATACACAAATACAACACATTGAGCTAAATTTACTCTTGCTTTTTCTGTAGCTTTTAACTTTAATTGGAAACAGACACAAATCCATGTGCAGTAATCCCTCATACATAATCAGATCTCTCTGTCACTGCTCTTATTTTGTACAAAAACATACTTTTCTTTCACTATGAGCTCCGCCCCCCCCACCCCCCGGCACAGTATCATGTATTGATGAGTCTATTGTGTGCAGCCACTTGACCAAATAAAATTTTGTACAGTCAACACATCATGTTTTTTCAGAGTACTGTGAAGATAGAAGGGTGTGCGGATATAAATGTCACCTTACAATGTGCGTTCTTTCTTCTGGTGACCAAAATTGATAAAACTTCTGTACTGATTCATGCTTTTTTTCCCCTTTGCCTTACCCCTTCCATATTTTCAATCTTCCCACAATTGCTTGCTTTTCATTTTCCGGTTCACTCACTTCTGCTCTTGGCTGTCATTTTCTCACTTTCCTCCTCTTGCTGCAGCGATGCACCTGTTTGGTCTGAACTGGCAGCTCCAGGAGAGTGAGGGATATGGAGCGTTTGAAAATGGAGGTGTGGGAAGAGATACGACTCCGAACACCTTTATGGTATCCACAGACAATGGTGAGTCTCTCTTCAAAAAACAAAACACAAAAAAATACTTTGCAAATTGGTTTGTTTTACCACTTTCAGAAATTCCAACAGAAATCTGAACAAATGGCTTTGTTTGTTTGTTTGTTTGTTTTTTTTAAATAATTGTCATGGCAATGACTCCTTTTGACTACAGCCTCTACTTATGAAATTAATTGGTTCTGGGAGAAATTTCTTAACAAGAAAATGTTGTAAGTAGAGAGGCAGTTTCCATGTAAATGCCCCAATCCATTCTAAGACCCCCAAATTCAAACATAAATGTTTTCTAAAGCATAAAACTACATCAAAATATATAACATATCATGTTACAAATTTGATTATTGCACAATAAATGAGAGTTGTGCATAGAGTAAAAAACAAAGAATAAAGTAAAGAATAAAAATGATGGTCATTTAACTTTTAACCGCGTCTCCATCGTGGTTTGCCCTTTTTAGTTTATGTTCTCTCTCAGAAGTGGTTTTTGCCTGGTGTTTTGTAAAGCACTGCGCAGAGGACGTCTGCTTTTGTCGGCTATAACAATCCTTCGAATATGTCCAAGGCAAACATCAGCAGAGTTAAGCGATCGCCCAACACTTTTTCTGGGGATTCACATTTACGAATGACGAGGACTCTGCATAGACACATATGTATCTATCTACACACATATACACATACGGTATAGGTCCCTCAAAGCCAATGGGATGCCAGGAAGATGCTAGGTAATAGCCAATGGCAGAGCAGCTACAAGTATGTTGCGTTCAGGCAACTCGGAGCTGCGAATAGCAACCCATCCTCTATTTTTATCTTTCGTATCTTGAAATTTCTTTTGTGACTAGAGGCAATATTTTCCTGTTGAGGCGTTTCGTAACTTGAAAATTTTGAATGAAGAGACATTCGTAAGTCAAGGTACCACTGTATATTGCATTTAGCTCATTTAAAGAAAATCTAACCTGTTTTTTGTTCACATCATGGGAACTAGGGAGAGAGCAATGTATTCTGTCACCATAAAGTGGTAGAAACAAGACATTTATTGGATCTTGTAAAAGCAAAAGTTACCTTGGCTGTCGTATTTATTGTGTGTGAGCCTGTTGGTTTGATTTAAGGTTTTTTTTGTGTGTTTTTTTTTAAATGAAAAGCCCATTAATAAACATACTCAAAACAAATAATCCCACAGAGTCGTAAGATTTGTTATGTGTTGCAGGTTAAATTCATGTAACGGCCAGTCTGGACTGGGATAAGTGTGCGGCACATATTTCACTCAATGTCGGTTTATTCCCTAGATGTTGTAATTGTTAAAATGTAATCGCTAAAACTGACGTTGTTTCTTATCCTCTATCCATTTAAAACTGTACATGAGGCACAAAGTTATCATACACGAGTCAATAAGTGTGACAACTGTGGTTCTACCATTGAGTCAACTGTAAGCGAATGGATTTTCTCTCACAAGGTATTCACATCGACTCAAATACTGTATGGCTCCATGAATGAATGCAGGCATATCGGATTGTCATCAGTTTTCCTCATCAAATCCAAAGGTCGCATTAGGCCGGGGTGTGGAGATCACAGACTAACTTGTGGCTTAATTTCTCACTGCGATATCACGATCAAAATGTTAAAGATATACTGCACACTGTGACCCTTACCTTGTGGATACTGTCAGTCCAAAGTGAAGCTACCTGTTGCAGGTATAATGATGTTTGTTTGCTTCTCTGCAGGTAAAATTCTTCTCGAAAATAACACGGTAGACACAGGAAAAGTGGATGTTGGTCGAAGAGCAATTCAAGATGTCCCACCAGGTTAATTACTCACTCACATGCACTGAAACAGCCTGTGTCAGTGCCGTGCACCCACATCACTGTGAGTCATTGATTCAGACGTCCATGCTTTATTCTTTTGCTCTCTTCGAAGGTGTGTTTTGGAGGTCACAGCTTTACATTGACCAACCACAGTTCCTGAAATTTAACATCTCAGTCCAGAGAGATGCTCTTGTTGGAGTGTACGGGCGCAAAGGATTACCACCCTCACACACGCAGGTACGACCAGTTCAAGAGTTTTCTTTTGATAACACTAAGAGCAAAAGAAACACAAAAATGTACAAGGTTATATGACTCTTCTTTGAGACTTTGACCCTTTAGCGAACAGAAAGTGTTGACGAATTCTGCATTCTCATTTACCAAACCCAGCTGCCCTTTGGTAACTTTGGGAGTTGATCTTGGTCAAGTGCTTTATGGATTCTTTGTTCATAATGAGCAGATAAGCCTCTTACAATCCAAGACATTTCATTAATCACCACACTTACATCTCTTTGTGGTGAATCCCATCTTCTATAAAGAAATTAATCCACTTATCTGGAAAAGACACATTCTTGCAACGCTATCCCTATCACACAGCCCAATGTTAGCACTTAAGATAACCGACAAGGATGTGTGTCCTTGTCATAATCACTCTCATCTATTCTTTAATTTTAATTTTTATTTTTTTTACCTACCCTGAACGAGAAGAAAATACATTTGCGTATATGTGCAACTCAATATCTCTGGTCTATAATGCTAAAGCTGTGTTAACTTAATGTAAGATTCCAATGTCATTGAAACAGGGAACAACCCATTAATAACAAGGAGATGGATCATTAAAGTCATTGAGATATGTTTCAACAAAGCTGTGATCAGATGAAACCGTGAAATTTCCCTGGCCAACTAAGGAATGCTTATTACGCCCACTCAAAGGGCCATCACCACATACTGCAAAATATTTTCGAACCTCAGTAACAAAAGAAGACAGTTGGCCACTGACCCCTGCACGTTGGACGATTTGATATCAGGATGCTATAGTATACTTGAGCTGCGTGAGCCTGTAGCAGGTTGAAGGCTCCCCAAATGATAGATTATGTTGTATGGAGTACCACTTTTTTAAATCTGTAAAAAGATGTCAGTCAAGGGAGACACAGGTTGCCACGTCGTTTTCCGGATATTTGAAAGAAATAAAAGGCATGGGTCACATTGTTCAGATAGGTTGGAAACGAGCAAAACAAAAAACAAAAAAAACTGGTCGTTAATTGTGATCTGTTTGACAATATGTTGCTTCTGCGGGCGATTCCGATGATTTAATGTGTCACCACCACAGACTTTGCGTCTCACACATGAGCTGTGTAAGCAAGCAGCAGAGTCCAGAGTTTGCTCAAAAGCTAACAACTTCAACCTTACCTCGAACGCTGCTAGTTTCAATAGATTCATATCAATGGCGAGAAACAGTAGCCGCAGCACAAAGTGAAGCTTCACTGGCAGAATATTATGTCAATTAATGCGCAGACAACAACTGTGTACCAACAACTGAATCTATTAGGGAACAACAAATACCACGACGCTGCACTGTGTTGTTATTCTGTCAAGTGTCATAATTTATACAAAACGGCCACAGCTTGGTGAAGCATAGCTAATGGTGAGTGGCATTTTTAATCCCAGCTAAGTAGATTTAGTTACATCATCAAACCCGCTTCCTCCTTCGCAACTGACAAATACCTGCTGAGTAACATGCACAATAGCGATTTCATGTTTTGCCATTGTGTCTCAGAACTTGTTTTTATAAAAAGAACACCATGCGCTGAAATGAAAAGAAAAAAACTTGAGTGCGACACTGCAAGAAGCAATCGTTGATAAGAAAGAAAGGTCACATCAGGAGTTCTACAATGTTCTGGATATTTCAAGTGGTTGAAATGTGTTGTGATGGTTATTTTTTTCATTTTCTGATTTGATATTTCTTTATGTAAGAATGACTGGACTTGGCAACAATGTTTTTTTCATGTCGCAAATTTTGTCTGTTCTGGTTTCTTTGGTCATAAAAATAATTTGCACTATGCATGCATTTTTGTATGTTTGTATGTGGAACTTGCTTCATAGGAACAGGTTCATTGCAGTTGTGGACAAAATATTTTGCACATTTTGTCAAGTGTTCATTTCATTTCTACAGAGACCAGTGTGTTTATTTGACTTTTCATAGTTGTGTTGCCCACTTTTTAAATGTTAACATCCCTGGCATTTATTTATTTATTTATTTCTTCACAACACTGTATCTCAGTAATACTGCGCCAGGCCCTTAATATGTGAAGACAGTGTGCAGTCAAATTTTTGATATCCTTGTTTTCCAATTTCTTATTGATATGTTGTAAACAGTGAGCTTAAAGTTAATATTGTATTGTATTGTTGAAAAATGTGTGATTGAAAAAAAAAAAAGTTAATGAAGTTTGCTTACATTAGTAGTGTCACGCTTATCTTCCAGTATGACTTTGTGGAGCTGCTTGATGGAAGTCGACTAATTTCCAAAGACAAGCGATCCACGAGTGACACAGACATGACACGTCTACACTCGCTTGGTGGTTTTGAAAAGGACCCCGGAGGAGAGATCCGTCACAGACGATCGGTGAACACACACGAGGCTGGCTTCATCCAGTATCTGGACACAGGCATTTGGCATCTGGCGTTTTACAACGATGGACGCAATACAGAACAAATGTCTTACAATACTATCCTCATCGGTAAGTCTTTGCTCTTGTGTTCCACATAAAATGGTCAACACATTCAAATGTACTTCATTAGGGTATTTAAACCTTTCATGCACCAATAATGATAAACTGTAACCTGATAACATGATAAACTGTCCACTGCAGTGACCGTTGTCCCTGAAAGGGTTAAAAAAATGAAAAGATATTTGCTGTTGCGCGCATGCCAAAGGAACTACAGTATATTCAGTGTAAGCCTTACCCACAAGGCCAAAGAGAATCATTTGGAGAATAAGATACTTTAGACAGCAACAACAGCAAAAAAAAAAAAAAAAATTTGCATCTCATAAAAGACCAAAATGCATACTACAGTTTATTTTATGAAATACTGGCGTTGTCTGTGATGCGCAGTGGAGGGACAAAAATGGTGTTTGATGGCGAGAATGAGAAGGAAGCAGGATAATTGGGTGTAAGAATCTGTTGATTGGTCTGACACGCTGTAACTATAGCAACCGTAGCAGACGGCTCTTTCAATGTGTGTTTTAGTTCTCACAATATATAGTTCCATATCCTGCCTACCCAATTAACTTGCAACCTCGCACCACCTCTTTGCTTCTGTCTACATCAGAGTCGATTATGGAGTGTCCCCAGAATTGTCATGGAAACGGAGATTGTCTCTCAGGAATATGCCATTGTTTTCCTGGATTTCTGGGGCCTGACTGCTCTCGAGGTACGCACACACAGTCTGCCTCCCATATGGAAGGTAATTGCTGCGAGTCGTGAGTGTGACCTGGACATGCTGAATGAATGCCATTGAATACTGTTAAATGTGACCGTCGAGTCAAAGCCATATTTCTTGACAAGCTTTGACATCTGCCGGTCCACTGCCACAAACCCCCCACAACACTTCAGTGGCTCCACAGCAACACCTCCCACACCCCAACCCACTCTCCTACTACACCCCAAGCTCATATCTATACAGTATATGCTGTATCTATGGAAGCAAGTAAGTGTGAATTGTTAGAAATAAACCCGCCTCACAATTTATGCAGGTGAAATGTTTTTTTTTTTTATTCCGGCCTCATGTTTTACAATAAAATGAAAACATTCGTAGGCCTCTCTTTTACATATGGACTTGCTACAAAGATCCAATGTAGTAGCTTCATTAACTTAAAAACATTACTATTACTATTGTAGCTTTAACTTGTATTGGAGTAAAGAACTGGACATCACTGACCTGTTCATTTACTACAAACAGCCCACAGGACAATAATAGGCATATTGTTAAAATAATACCTCTCAGAAAGTATAAAAACAAACAGAGAATTATTATGGTAATGGCAAATTTAAACAGCCGCTGCTGCATCTTATTAGATTGTGCACTTGGTAGGTGGCTCATATATTTCTGGCCAGTATGTGGATGTCTGAACACGTGGGGTTGCCTCGCATACAAATCAAATGAAGATGATGTTCTGTTTGCCCCTGTGCATTATTGTCGTGGTGTGTTATTTATGTTAAAAACAGAAAAGTAAGCAAGTCTACATTGTGGTGTCACCCACTGCTGTAGTCGGAATACGACCACAAATGTATTAACTTCATTGTTCTCCTGCAGTACTGAGAGAGTTGGACTTTTCCATTTCCAAAGTGATTTCCACTTGTGTCCTGTTCAGCTTCCTGTCCCGTGCTGTGCAGTGGGAATGGCCAGTATTCCCGCGGACGCTGCCAGTGCTACAGTGGGTGGAAGGGCACAGAGTGCGACGTGCCCTACAACCAATGTATTGACATCCATTGTGGAGGACATGGCATTTGCATTATGGGCGCCTGCATCTGCAATACTGGTTATCAGGGAGACAACTGTGAAGAAGGTAAATATGTAATACACAGCAATTCGAGAATGACTCTCAAACAATTTATAATGGAAAATTAAAACTATGCTAGGGTGAAAGTGTCCACTTCAGAAAGCTTGCAGTAACTGCACATGCAATGTTTTCAGTGACGTTTCAACGTTGAGTGTCACACCTGTGTAAAAATAGCGTCACCACTCTGAACATTATGATCGAAAAACAACTATTATGACTCCTCCCACCCTTTATCCACTCTTAATTGTCACACAAATGTAAAAACATATTAACCACTTCCATTGAGTAAAAGCTTTAATTTTCAAAAGAAGTAATTACCTATGTGTGGCTAAAGGAGTTTTTACAGATTTGCCTTATCTTTACATATGTAGTATGTTTCCAAAGCCTGGCCCTTCTTTTCGAATAAGTGTCACAAAAGCTGCAAACCGACAAATTAAAAAAAAAAAAAACGTTTTTGAAAGATGCTATTAAAAAAAAAAAGACCTTCCTAACAAACAGATGAACAACCATCCACAGGTGGTGTATAACATTGATAACAGACCACCCAATTTGAAGCGCAATAAGTGAAGTGCATCATACAGAAAAGACAGCACATCAGTAGTCATTATCAAGCACAGTTTACATGTTACACATTCAAGCTTCTCAAGTGGACTTTCAGATTGTGGCTGTTATTCCCTTTGAGAAGTATTTCACACATATCAACCAGTTTATCAACCAGGCATTTTTCTGTGACAGAATCATTATCAGATGGATAAATTTAGACTGCACAACAGATTGACACTTTTATCTTCGTTTGTTCTTTCCCACATTCACGAGTGGTGGGATTTCACCAAAAATGTTCGGTGTTGATTTTAGCTGCAACTTCTTAAGCCTGGTTTTACAGCACCCATTTGCTCATATATGCAATACAATACAATACATGCTGATTTATATAGCGCTTTCACAACAGCTGCAGCTGTAACAAAGCGCTTAACAAAAAGTTAACATAAAGTAAAATAATAAACACAAGACATAACATAAAACACGTAAAGTCGTGCAATCCTAACCACTTTTCCCTCATACACTTTATTGTTTAAAGCAGTTTGAGATGAAAGAGGAAAGAATCAAAGTGTCCTTTCACCAGTGGATAGGAGACGTCATGCTCAAAATGTGCACGCGTCGGCTACAAGCTAAGTTTCAAAGTCAACAACAAGCTGTAGTACCCATTGATGAAAAAAAAGAGATTGGTTCACTTCTCCTGTCCCATGTAAATCCATTTCAATTCCAAGCGACGACTCTCAGTTCATATATGAACTAAAAAAGTAGAACACACCCTGCCAAGTTAACTGGATGAGTGAGTTGAGCAAAAACTGTCAAAAGAGGAGAACTGTCAAAATCAACACACGGCCAATACAAAGTAAATACAAAATCCCTGTTGCCTAAGTATGTCTAAGTGCATTGGGGGAGGATGCACTGGGACACATCATCAGTGACGTGCCTGAGATTATCGGTGGTTTCGGGTCTTCCAACATCATACCCACTTATTCAGGTGACCCAGCCAGAGTTGATCAGACCCCTGGCTTGTGTCCCAGTAGAATTGGCCCACGGATGGCTCCTCTGCTGCCTCCTTTGCGGCCTGGATGGCCTTCCTTTCCTCTGCACCTGCATTGCCAAGTAGAGTGAGCACCTTGCACAGTGAGCATCCAGCAAAGCCCCCACACCCCACTTCAATGGGCTCACAGCGTGCCTTCCAGCCTCCTCTTTGGCATTGCTCCACTAGCTCCCGGTACTTTGACCGCTTCCGCTCATTCGCCTCCTCTATGTGATCCTTCCAAGGAACTGTCAGTTCTATCAATAGCACCTGCCTTTAAAATACTGACCTTATTTGTGGGTGCTTTCGGAAATATGCCCCTAAGTGCACCATTGCTTCATACTGAACATTCAGAACCTCATAGTTTTCCCTAAATATGCCGTTTGATTATTCAGAGTGTCCCAAAAAAAGAATGTGGGAGCCCAGTACAGATGGAAACAATTCAAGCTCAAGCTACTGCTTTGTGTACAACATCGGCTAAGTTCTGAAATTAATGGGAAGCAGTTACACGGTACTTCACCAAACCAACACACTATCAGTGTTGTTGGGGCGTCAGAGTAAATATCTGAACAAGCGAAAGAGTTCCGAATAGATATAACTTCTGCTTCTCACTGGTTGGGCGATATGTAAATAAATATTCTATCATGATGTAGGACGTTTTATATCACGATTGTGATACACCACATTATATTTTCAGTTATTCAAAAAAAATTATAAGACACACTAGTGATGAGAAAATGATGCTTCAAATTAGCTTCATGAACCAGTTGTTGAATTTTTTTTTACTCCTCTAGATGGCACCGTTGGTAGAAATAAATAAGGTTTAAGAAATGCTAAGTCGGTGAACCTCAGACTAATATTGAGTCCAGTTATTTGTTAACACAACCATTGGTCACCAGATCGCCTGTGATATTCAAACTGTTTTATTTGTCTGTCGGAGGAGCCCGTCTTCTTCTACACCCAAGGAAAGTTGAATGGCGAAAAGCATCCGAGACACGCGAGGCAACGCAATATTTCATGTTCGATCGCAACCTAGCACAAGTCACCGGACCAGCCAAACTAACAAAAAGTGTGGTTTGTAGACCAAAAAATATGATACGCTTTGAATTAAACCTGCATATGAAATTAATTGACCGACCTAAATAAAGAACATTTCTCTTCAGTTATAGTTTGTTTTAATTTGTTTTTAAACATGATGACTTGTTTTTATTTTATTCTTGGAACAAAAATGTGTTTTTGTTTTTTTTTCCATTTTAGTTTTTGGGCAGGGTGTGGGGGGAATTTCATTAACTATAATAACCTTGATCTACTCAGAGATAGTATGTACCGGGACAATGGTCAACAAATACTTGGGTACTAGTTGTTTTAAACATGCACACATTGTTCACACTCAGTGGAGACCATAACTAGATTAGTTTCAGATTAATACTATCCTCTGTTTAGTTCATGCTTTTTGACTGAGTAAGTTAAGAAGGCTGAGAGAGGGAGTGAAAGAGGAATATCTCCCCGAAAAAAAATAAATTGTGAATTTCTGTGACTGTGTGTGCACTTTAATATTATTTACTAGTGCTCTGTCTGCAAATGATGTTAAATATAGCATGTGGGATTTCTATGAAAAAACTGACAAATGACATTGAAAAAAAAAGTCATGGATATCTATGAGGTGAGACACATACTACCACCAACAGGTGATTTTCATGTCTACTGAAATTCGTTTGTTGATAGATGGATTGCTTGGCATGACATTTCATATCATGCAGCAATATGCAACTGATATTTTAGTTCATCTTCTGTGTGCAGTTTGTAATGTGTATAATGTGCCTTCTTATTGCTCGGGCAATTTTATGAAACAGTTGGAGTCTTGCTTAAACTTCTTTTTAAGTGTATTCTTTTTTTGTTTGCCTCCAGTGGATTGCATAGATCCCAGTTGTTCAGCCCATGGGGTGTGTATTCATGGCGAGTGTCACTGTCAACCAGGCTGGGGTGGAGCCAGCTGTGAAATTGCCAAGGCTATGTGTCCAGACCAGTGCTCAGGTCATGGCACCTACAACACAGAAACCAGCACCTGTACCTGTGACCAGAATTGGACTGGGTCAGATTGCTCCTTAGGTGCGTATCATGTCATACAATGGCCGTAAGTACAAGTGTGTGTCTAACTGACTTAAAGTATGTGGTTACACGCATAGTAATGTGGTTATCAGAATTAATTGGCTCAAATAAAGAGTGATATCAGAAAACAAATGCATAGCAATTACACAGCAGATTAGTCTTTGGAAGATGTATACCCAAAGATAAAAATAAGCAAAAACTATTTTTTACGGTGAATGTGTAAAGAAAAATTGTGTTCTAATATTTAGTATAAGTATTTTCAGATTCAGGTATGCTATACTGTGACAACATTCACATGCATCAAAAGCAAGATCTCACCTGACATCAGCTTGTACAACTTGTAAAATCAAAGCTTGGGGCACATACACAGCATAAAATTTCCATCCATCCATCCATTCATTTTCTGTTCCGCTGAAGCATGGAGGGGAAATCACACATAGGTGCACCATCGGGGGTGCAAGGCGGTCTCCAATTTTCACTTAAAGTGGCCGACTACATTATTGGCAAGGGAGATCTTTCAGTTTATACTGTACAATTACACTTTGTGCGCACCAATCTCATCTCTGGGACCCCACCGAGTCAATTTCTACTTCAGCAATGTCAAGCACTGGTGCGCTTCCACCGCCCTGAATTTAATAGGAATGAGGGGAGCGCGTTTTGATTGTCTGTGAGCCGACTCATTCCATCCCACAATGGCGCGCAATGGCACAAATGCCCCCTACCGACCAATTCTAGCTGTACAAAGTCTAGGGAAATACCAAAAGAAGGAAAACTCCACCCATGTGCACTGTTAGGCTGTGCTTTGCACTACACCTGCGCTCAGCGCAAAACCAGGGACCATCTTTTATTGGTAACTTCATTGAAAAAAAAAAAATCATAATACCCCCACAGGAAATCTCTAGAAAATGACCTAAGACCATCAATCCATCCATCCATTTGTTCATCGGCTTCAGCTTCACTAGGGTCACGGGGCGTGCTGGAGCCTATCCCAGCTGTCTTCGGGCAGTAGGCGCGGGACACCCTGAACTGTTTGCCAGCCAATCGCAGGGCACACAGACGAACAACCATCTGTGCTCACAATCACAACTAGGGACAATTTAGAGCAGTGGTCCCTAACCACCAGTCCACGGACCGGTACCTGCCTGCACAGAGAAACACCTGCGAGGTGCGAGCAAATTCACTATCAGACATTGCAGAAATATGCGCGACTCTAGCCAATCGCAGCCACTTTGAACATTGGTTTACCATTTGGAATAAACAGAGTCCACCAATAAATGAAAGAAGACCCAGTACAGAGGAAGTACTAGGAATAAATTCACCAAACGTACAGCTACTGTATATGCACAGCTGATAGGCAGCCATCACTTCTGAAGATGAAGCCATTTTGGTCAGTTAAATTCCCCCTCTCATGGTATTTCCAGAGCAACGTGGAGAAGGAAGCTGTTGTGCATCCCATGTCGTCAAAAACAAGCCAATAAAAGAAACCTGTTGAATCATTTGAAAATGTAGCACCTAAGTGATTAAGTGGAAAGCATGCAAAAAAAGTGAGCAGCAATTTTTTTTTTGTCAGAAGCACTGCTTTAAAACTGGCTATTTAAAAGCAGTGAAAAAAAAATGGTTGCCGGTCCGCGAACAGCATGCACTTGCCTCAACCGGTCCGTGGCCCAAACGTTTTAGGGGACCACTGATTTAAACTGTTGCATTAACCTGATATACTTGTTTTTGGAGTGTGGGTGAAAACCGCAGTAAACCCCCGCAGGCACAGGGAGAACATGCAAACTCCACACAGGAAGGCCGGAGCCAGAATCGAATGCTGCACCTTTGCGCTGTGAAGCCGAGGCGCTAACCATTCACTACCGTGCCACCCTAAAATCCCATGTTAAAAAAATACAATATCCTGTACAGTTGATATAAAGTGCACACGATTGTTGAAATTAAACTTTTGTTGTATAAAAAAATGAAACATAAATAAACAATTTCACAACTTTGTTCACTATTTATGACCTGTAACGTTACCCATGTCCAGCAGGAGCAAACACGCTAGAAATGGACTAACGTTGCAAACACAGGAATGCTGCAAACAAACAAAAAAAGTGCAAACAAAAAAGACACAAACACACACACACTCACACACACACACACACACAAACACACAATCAAACAAAAAAAAACACACAAAACAAACTGCAAAACAAAAATGCTAAAAATAAGAAATGCTGTAAACACCCAAATGCTGCAACGCTAGAATAATGCAAACAGAAAACAAACACACAAGTGTCAAAAACACACACAAACACACACACACACACACACACACACACACACACGAAATAAAAGAAAACTGCAATGACAGCCAAAAAGTGGAAGTAAATACTGCGGAAATCCAAAACACACCAACTCAAAAATGATGACATTAAACAACAGTTCATGCCACAAAAGTTTGCTCGGCCACTAGGCAAGACCAGTCCTGTGAGACCAGATCTTCTGGAAAAACAATTGTAGGTCCTGCAACTAGCCGTCTTTAGGAGAAAGTAAAATGTACATTATACTTCATGTCTTTTTTCTTTACTTTTCATGGATGTTTATTCATTCATTCATTCATCTTCCGGGGGGACACCCTGAATCGGTTGCCAGCCAATCGCAGGGCACACATAAATGAACAACCATTCGCGCTCACACTCACAACTAGGGACAATTTAGAGTGCTCAATCAGCCTGCCATGCATGTCTTTGGAATGTGGGAGGAAACCAGAGCGCCCGGAGTAAACCTACGCAAGCCCGGGGAGAACATGCAAACTCCACACAGGGAGGCCGGAGCTGGAATCGAACCCGGTACCTCTGCACTGTGAAGCCGACGTGCTAACCACTGGACTACCGGGCCGCTTCATGGATGCTATCTTTGACTATCCTATAATAGAGCAGCGTAGTGACATGGCGCGAACCGCATTTGTAAAAGCTTGTACTATATCTAATTTACGCAAGACATACAGTGAGTACAATTTACACAATAAACAAAGGACGTTCACGTGAGCCTAGAAAATGGAAAAATTCTGGTCTCACAGGACTGGTGCCCCCTAGTGGCCTGGCTAACTTTCGTTTCGGTCATTTTTTTCATGCTGACGTTTTTTTGTTGTTTTTTTTTCATTTGTTTTGTGGTTTGTAATGTTTGTTGCTATGATTGCAGCATTTCTTTCTTGCATTTGTGTTTTTTTACATTCATGCGTTTAATGTATTTGTTTGCATCCTTGCAAGCATTTTGTACTTACAGCTTTTTTGTTTTGCAGTTGTTTTGTGTCTTTTTTAGTTTGCATCTTTGTGTTTGCAGCGTTTGGCCATTTGCCCCTGTCGGTCACCCTAGTATATGATTTAAAAAAAAAAACAGCGAGACAAAGGAAAAATAAAGAACTGACATGCACAAATGTGCAAAATTCTTAAACAATAATTGGATATTCAGCAGTCTTTAAAACTAATCAATCACATTCAAACTCATGGTCAAGTCAAGTCAAGTCAACTGTATTTATAGAGCACTTTCAAACAGCCATCGCCGCATACAAAGTGCTGTACATGGAGCAATTTAACATATACAATAAACAGTAAAACAAATCGGTAATAAAGACAGTAGAAAGCACCAAACAGTAAAACCAAGAACAAATTTAAGTCATGCTGAGTCGAAAGCCAGGGAATACAAGTGAGTTTTGAGGAGGGTTTTGAAGATGGGCAGTGAGGAAGCTTGACGAATGTTCGGTGGGAGGTCATTCCAGAGAGAGGGACCAGCAACAGAAAAGGCTCGATCCCCTCTCAGCCTCAGTTTAGTTCTTGGTACTTCTAATAATGTCTGGTCGGCAGACCTGAGGCGCCGGGCAGGTGCGTAGGGGCGGATGAGCTCAGAGAGGTAAGGTGGCGTGAGATTATTTAGAGATTTGAAAACAAATAAGAGGATCTTGAAAATAACTCTAAAATGTATGGGGAGCCAGTGAAGGGATGCCAGAGTAGGAGTTATGTGCTCCCTCTTACGAGTACCAGTCAAGAGGCGAGCAGCGGCATTCTGGACCAGCTGAAGCCGCTTAATGGAGGACTGGCTGACTCCAAAGTAAAGGGCATTGCAGTAATCGAGCCGGGATGTGACATGGTAATTAGGATGGTAATTAGGAGTTAGCAATTACCAATCACCTTTTAAAGTGCATGTACTGTAAATATGCATGAGTTGTAAGTAGGAAGAAAGTGGTCTTCCTGCACCATAACCACATCAAACACGCTTAACTTACCATTGCTCTTGATTTTGTGTCGCATGTTAATGCATATATCATTTATAAATCATCGAATATATTTTATTATTTATTCTCTCAACAGAGTTGTGCGAAGTGGATTGTGGAAGTCATGGCATTTGTTATGGTGGTTTGTGTCGGTGCGAGGAGGGATGGACTGGAACTGTCTGCGATCAGAAGGCATGCCACCCATTGTGTAGCAAGAATGGTGTGTGCAAGGAGGGCAAGTGTGAGTGTGACCAGGGCTGGACTGGGGAACACTGTAATATTGGTAAGTCCATCTTGTCTGCACACACACACACACACACACACACACACACACACACACACACACACACACAATTGTAAGAACACGAACAAAATACAGTAGAACAGAAAAACTAGAAAAAATAATTAATTCTTAATTTATGGAACTCATAATAGCTCAAAGGAAATTCATCATGAACTCTGCTGTTTATTTTGTGTTGCATACGCTACACAGCACAACCAACAAGATAAAACACATTGAAGGTGGTCTAGGAGAGCTTCAGAGTGAAACAGAGCTGCACCACTTGAACTAGGGGTGGGGATGGTGTCTTGGTCAAGGGCGCCACAACAGTAGCCAGCTAACAGACTACCATCTCACCAATTGCCATTTTTTTCCACATATTTGTCCATAGCAGGACATAAACCCTCCGGTTCAAAAGCCCTTACAGATGAGCTACCACTGCCCCAATACTACTTTAAAATGTTTCCACACAATTCCACACGTGAGAAGTAAATTTAACGTTGTTTCATGACATTAAGACCATTCTATTCTATTGTCTACTGTAAATCCCACATGTTCTCCTTTTTATTTGTGCTGGGTCCCTGACGTACAGACTGCACATTTTTATACAAGGTCTTCTTTCAGATGAAAGTAGTTAGTGAAATGGGCGTCCGTAAGTACTTGACCCGGTTAGGGATGATTAAAGGGATGGACGAAAACCCACTTCCGTCCTTGCTTAGTTCGAAAACCCCATCTCATCCTCCATCCCCAAAATGGGCATCATCCAGGACGGAACGCCTATCTCTGGTAAAAGCACGTAGGCTGTTCCTATTTCTCTCAACCATATTTCAGTCTGCAGTCTATTGACCTCAACATTAAATGACAACACCGTGTTTGTTACTGTAGCAGAATGGCTCTTCTCTGAAGTCATATGGTACTCCTAACACTTCTGAGAATGTAAATGCAAGAAGAAATAAATACAGTAACCAAACAAGGGTTTATAGCTAGATGAAAAAAAAAAACACCATTTAACGAGCTTGAACATTTGGGACTGCATGACCGAAGCCGCCACTTAAAATGCTATTTGTTGTCAAACAGACTGACAGCAACAGTTTCACTGTCAAGTAGCTGCGAATTGGTGTCAGTTATTATCACTTAAACACACACATTGAACTGACTCACAGTGGGCAGGACGCTGACAGAGAACAACAAGATGAGGAGAAATCCATTTTGTGCTGAGCGCACAAGCCCCCTGTTTATTTAGAAAGATTGTACACTGAAGCTGATGAGCAGCTTCACATAAAACTGACAAGACTCCTTCAATCCCATCATTTCGAAACATCACACGCACATCACACAGGCTTCGGGAAGTGTTGACCTCACTGTGGAATTGTTTTCCCATTCAATTCTTGTCCTTTTTAGTTGACGACACTGCCAGCATCTGCTTTCCTACTTGCACATATGTACTGTACTGAACCAGAATGAATTTAATGTCTCGTTTCGGATTTGTTTCATCTGGACCAACTGTTTGATCGTACAAACCTCTATAATTAGCATACCTTTATTTGTTTTCTCAAACTTCATGTCATATTTTTTTTTTTTTACTTCTGACATCACATGCTGAGTAACTGATTTAATATCCTATGAAATGGTGGTATTTCTTTTTCCCAAACAGCCAGTAGTCTGCACTAAAGACTTTGTTTCCTTCTTCTTCCTTTCTTTTTTTCTTTCTTTCTTTCTTTCTTTCTTTCTTTCTTTCTTTCTTTCTTTCTTTCTTTCTTTCTTTCTTTCTTTCTTTCTTTCTTTCTTTCTTTCTTTCTTTCTCTTTAAAAAGCTCACAATCCGGATATTAGAGTAAAAGGTACTGTTCTCTTTTTCCTTCTCCCACCGGTCGTTCCTTCTCTTCTCATTCGTTGCTTTTCCCATCACAATGCTCTGACTATTCTTTTTTTTTTCCAGCATGCATATGTTGGCAATTACGATCTTGCTAAATAAATACAAGATAATGTAATGCAACCATCACCAAATCCACCTCATGTAATACCTTTTTCATGTTTGACTGGGGTTTAGAAGCAATCATTTCCGGCATTCTGGGTGAGGAGTACACTGACCCCCCCACTCCCTTAGAAGTAATTTGGAATTCATCTTACATTATCCTTCACAATAAATTGCTTACTTGATCTGGGCAGAAAAAAATGCACGGGGAATGCATATGCATTTTGCTGCTTTGCAACTCACACACACACACACACACAAAAAAGATTCCTACTTGCCCAATAGCTTTTTTATGAAATTTTCGACTCCGTGATACAGTAGATAAAGCGGATACTTGGTTCATAAATGCCCCTTTGGTCAATAACAAGCTTGTTTCTGAAGAAAATTCTCAGATGAAAATACTTCTTGTTGACAAAATCTGCTTCAGTTGGCAGACTTTCAATGTCAAAATGGAAAACTCTATTGTGCTTTTTCCTCACAGAGCAGCACCATCCCTCTTGCATTATTATATAATTCTACACATTCGGATATATATCTTTTTGTTTTTTTAGTCATCAACATATCTTCCAAGAAAGTGAAGTGAATATTGCACGTTTTTGTGCTTTTAGGAATGGAAAGTGTGGCGATTCCATTGGTGTGTGGTGAGCTCATGTTAGCGGGGCTGGGCGTGTGCCGCCACACATTATTGAATTGTTTTATCCGAAATGCTGTAAACACTGCTTTACACTAGTGCAGGGGAAACGATTTCTGTTCCCACGACGGCAGAAATAAAATGTATAACTTTTAGCGTTTCACAATTGATCTTGAAGTAAAATTTACAATGTGTTTAATATCCGGTGCTAGCTACACATTTTCCAAATTCAATGTTTACTGTACAACAGTCACGTTTTTATTTTTTTCCATTTTTTTGGCGACTAATTTCCGCATCCTTGCTTTAACCTGAAACCCCACCCTGTCATTGGCTCCAAAATTACCTCATCGTTTTTAGTACATTGACCTGGAATCATGACCCATCCCCCTTTTTAAGGGTTGTGAAAAATGTAAACACACCGTCGTATCCATTGTTACTCTGCCTTTATTGAAAAGGTAAGTTATCGTGATGTCGATGGGTAGTCAGGGCAAATATTTTCCTTATTTCGGCGAGCTCACTATTGCGCAAAGTTATTAACTTTCTGATATAGTTGATGAAGTCTTGGCCCTGCTGTTGTGTTTGTTTTTTGTTCTAAGCTTAAGCCTTCTGTCCCTCTGATGTTGTTATGCTCTGCTCCCGCGTAATAGCACTTTGAACAGCTGTCGGTCACGTTTGTTTATTTATTTGTTTATTTATTTATTTATTACAAGGCATTTGATAGACTCTGTTTTTGTTATTGGTGATGTTCTCTTTGTATAAAATTGACTCACCATGCTGTGGCAGTATTTGAATCACGTGAAGCTAATTTTGAGCTTGAAGCATATATGTTAGCCAAACAGCTTTAGGTGCACTGTTCCATCACAATGAAGCATTTATTTGTTTGTTTGTTTGTTTGTTTATTTATGTATTCATTCATTCATTCATTTTTGCAGAGACTGTAGTTCTTAAAATTTTAGGATTTGATAGGGGTCTTCAGGGCGGCCCGGTAGTCCAGTGGTTAGCACGTCGACTTCACAGTGCAGAGGTGCCGGGTTCAATTCCAGCTCCGGCCTCCCTGTGTGGAGTTTGCATGTTCTCCCGGGCCTGCGTGGGTTTTCTCCGGGCACTCCGGTTTCCTCCCACATTCCAAAAACATGCATGGCAGGCTGATTGAACACTCTAAATTGTCCCTGGGTGTGAATGTGAGCGTGGTTGGTTGTTCGTCTCTGTGTGCCCTGCGATTGGCTGGCAACCGATTCAGGGTGTCCCCCGCCTACTGCCCGAAGACAGCTGGGATAGGCTCCAGCACCCCCCGCGACCCTAGTGAGGATCAAGCGGTTCGGAAAATGGATGGATGGATGGATAGGGGTCTTCAATATTTCATTAGTAGGCGTAGAAAAAAAAGTAGTGTGTTTCCGGTAACCCGACCGACTGAGAATTTCTACCTCGAAAAAAAAACTTTACGGTCGGCATTTTTTTCAAACAACCTTCTACATTTGTGTGTAGAGGATTTACATCGGTGCAAACTCTCACGGTATTCACGTTGAGCGTGCGCATCGTTTGCCCTGTCGTCTGTCAACAACATTGAATCGTGGCGGCGGCCGTGATCTCCGACAACAGTTTAAACCGCGTTTTGTGTGTTGCAGTCGCATGCTCGTACCATAATATTAAGAAAATAGCATCCATTGATGTATCGAAAAGATTCAGCGAACTGTTTGACGAACACCACGGGCCGTCTAGGACGCGGGACGCAGAGGTAACGAGATGGCTGTAACACCCAGCCACCGGGTACCCAACTCTCTCGCCGCCTTTAGCGGGGGTTTCAATGTCACCTTGTTTTATGTTTTATGGTTATTTTGTTTACATTTTTGATTGGAGGGGGGGGGGAATTAAAATAAAAAAAAAACCTATCGACCCCATGCTGAAATTTAATGTTACCGGAAACACACTGAGGTACTTTTTTTTCTACGCCTTATACAACAACCTGCTCATTGTCTCCTTTGTATGTCTTGGGATGCCTTTCTTTTCATTTCCACTTTAAGCTTAGAGTTTGACATATCAGCTCATCGGTTTTAAGATTACTTCATATTTTCTTTTCTGTTTTTTCATGACTCTTTGTTTCGGCGATATAGAGTCAACACTTTTGGCCCTTGCTCCCATTTTTCATTTTCATGAGCTGTATTCAAAGAACGGGCGGCCCGGTAGTCCAGTGGTTAGCACGTCGACTTCACAGTGCAGAGGTACCGGGTTCGATTCCACCTCCGGCCTCCCTGTGTGGAGTTTGCATGTTCTCCCCGGGCTTGCGTGGGTTTTCTCCGGGTGCTCCGGTTTCCTCCCACATTCCAAAGACATGCATGGTAGGCTGATTGAGCACTCTAAATTGTCCCTAGGTATGAGTGTGGGCGTGGATGTTTGTTCGTCTCTGTGTGCCCTGCGATTGGCTGGCAACCGATTCAGGGTGTCCCCCGCCTACTGCCTGGAGACAGCTGGGATAGGCTCCAGCACCCCCCGCGACCCTAGTGAGGATCAAGCGGTTCGGAAGATGAATGAATGAATGAATGAATATTCAAAGAACACTTTTTCACATCCACAAAAAGCATCTCTCTCTCTCTCTCTCTCTCTCTCTCTCTCTCTCTCTCTCTCTCTCTCTCTCTATCTACCCACCCAGTCAGGTTCAGCCTTATCACGCGGTGTGCAGCGGGCCTTAAATGAGCAGTTTTATTACACATCACAATGCCGCAGATGTCACAGGTTTTGAGCACGCAGTTGACTTGCTGACTGCGGGAATGTTCACCAGAGCTGTTACTCATGAAGTGAATGTTCATTTCTCAGGTGGCATTTGCGTTGTGTGGGTGAGGGCTTTGCTAATGTCAATGCTGTGGATCACGGTTCCCTAGTGTGACTGGGGTTATGTTATGGCTAAGTGTATGTTGTGAAAAGGATCTGTACATGATTGCTTGGAGGCGGAAAAAAGCCCAGTTCTTGCATGGCCAAGATACTCATCAGACATGTCACCCATTCAGTGTGTTTTTGATCCTTTGGATCAGCGCACACAACAGCTTGTTCCACAACAATTTGGCACAGCCATTGAAAGTATTCGACATACCACAGTCAACAACCAAATCAACTCTACGCAAAGGTATTGCACTGTGTGGAGCAAATGGTGGTCACATGACATTCTGATTGGTCCTCCTAACCTGCCCCACACTCCCGGAGCCTCATTGTAGTAAAACTGCACATCTGAGAGCCCCCTTTTGTTATGGGCAGTCGATACCGTCACTTTTGCAAAAATCCCAGTCCAAACAGCGTCCCGGTGAGTGGTTGGATTTCCTCAACAAAGCACCCGTGCTCACTGACACAGATTTAGACAGATGTGTGAAAAATATTTGAGTGAAATAGACTTTTTCTGTACATCCAAAAAAGTAATTGCTTTTGATCTGAGCGTCTGAAAAATGGGAGCAAAATCAAAAGTTGTGTTTTATCTGTTTTTATACGTGTCTGAATGCCGACATCAGAAATAGTGACTGCTTCTCTTTCTCTGTCAGTCTTTCCTCGGTGCACTGCCTTGACCCCAGCTCTTCCTACTGTTCTCTTCTTTTGGCTGCAGATTCCATCTCTCTGTTCATTGCCGAGTGTATTTGCTGCTTTTGTTCAATTTACGTTTTTCCCTAATTTTCCTCCCTCTCTTCCTCGTGCCCTCTCCTTTTCTCAGGATATAAAGGTAATCTATTCATGTCAAAGGCTCGTTTACAGGCTTGAATGTCCCAAAGTATTTCCAATGCTATGTTTGTTTGTTTGTCTCTTTAGTTTTTCTCTTCCATGTAATTGTATTTGTTTTTTAGTTTTTTTTTTTTTTGCTTCACCATTATGATGTTTCTCATGTTATACGTATTTATTTTTGTAATTGTCTTTTAACTATATTAGTTTAATGTTTATGTACGGTCCTTATTTTACTGGTTAGGAATGGTGCGTTCTACTGTCGATATTCACACACAGCACAGAGAGTCTAAAATGTGCCGTTGTTGTTCTCTTGCACTCAGGGACCTGATGTACATGTTTGTGTTCAGTTAGCCACTTGCTGTCCCTCTGTCTTCACGCTGCCCTGTCCTGTGCCTCCACCCTTCTTCACCTAAAGCTCCATTCCTCCATTTTTGTCTCTTCAGCACTTTTGTTTTAGAATTTCTTATTTCTGCTATTTAGTCTCTCTGAGTAGTCTGCGGTCATGGAATGCTTCACAGAGGCATCGAGTGGAGTCTTTATAGCATGCAGTCCCATACATGTGACCATCCTCAGATTTTATGTGTCTGTCTTCGCCGGTTGTGTTTTCACATGGATTCAAACCTGTGATTTGTCCGTCCCACACTGGCATACATTACACTGGTCTGCATCAAAAAAGAAACAAGTCATCTTGCCCGATGGGTTCCTGTTTTTCTTTAGAATTGCTATGTATTGTTGTTGTTGTTTTTTTTTTTAATGCAGACCAGTGTTATTGAGTTGAAGAAAACGGTGTTGATGGAGCAAATGAACTTCATCTTGAGGAAAGGTTAATGGTTCAACTGGTTGTCTGGTTTTTAATTTAATTTGGATTTGGAGAATATGTTTTGTGGTAACACTTTAAAATCATGTTCTTGTATTTTCCATTGCCATGTTGTATGATTCAACAATAATTTGAAAAGTAATTTAGTTTTAAAGCCATACACTACATGTACTGTTTGGCTGCAGGATATCCAAGCGGTTCATGTGAAACTACAACATTTCTGTGTTTGTCTCACATGTTATTTAATTGAGCTCACTTGGTGGTTTACAATAGAACATTTTTTTCACACATTGGGCTTGAACCAATATGGGTTTTTGAAGACAGGTGTTTTTTTGTTGTTGTTGTTTGTTTTTCTTCTAATTTTAATAATGCCACAGCACAGTATATGGGCCTTATTATTGAAATGTCCTATGTTTTCTGGAAAATACCTTTTTCCCAGGTAAATTTGTAAAACAAAATACAAAATATATGTTTTTGAACTTGTTTTCCCCTCAAAATTATAATATATTAACTCTGTAGTCAGATTATCAAGGTAACTAGAATGCATTTGAGCTATTATACTATAATAAATCCACAGTGCCAGTTTTATGTATTGTATTGTTTTCGCAACTTAACCGTGCAAAGGGTAACATTAAAATTGTCTGGAGGGTTATATACTTTATGAGCATTTAAAGGTTTATGGTGATGAGAGTGTGTGCCAGAGAGTAGATTAATTCATGTCACCCTCAATACTGTCGATATATAATGCAAAACAACATTGAAATTAAAATACTGGTAACGCAAATCTACCCAGATCATGGAATGGATTGTGTTTGAGGTTCTTTGTTCTTTACATTGATTCTATGTATACAGTACTTTCCTCTGCCATGATTATTGGACTAACCTGTTTGCACAAAAAAAAATCTCATTTCTGCATCAAATAATTATTTCCTAATTGATACCTTGAGGGAACTCAGCAACTCATTTGTCCCCTTCTACTCATTGATGGGCATACTATATTTTTAATTGATTTGTTAGCCCAAGTTGGGTTTTTTTTTCTCCTTTTTTACAAACAGTTGCTGCGTTAAATAACTTAATGGTGTAGATCACAAAATTGTGCTTCTGTTTCATCAGCTTGAGTCTGAAGTGTGCTTTAATTTTTTTAGGAGGGTCTGACCCAACAGTATATGAAACATCTTCAGTGTGCCCATATCATATTTCAAGGAGCTGCCAACTCAACTTGGGCTCTTTCTTTGAATGGATTTCATTTTCCTGTGATAGCCTTACTGTAGTTCCTCAGGCTTTGCTGAGGTGAAGGAAACACTCTCATTTTTCACATAGTGATTTACCATTTCCACCAACTTTCCAAAATGTATATTGGTTGAAGCCTATTTCACACCCTACTGGCCTCCAGTGATCCCATCCCATTCATGCTGCTCTAACTCTGGAAATGTGTTTTTTGACCTGCCCAGAGGGATGTCCAGGTCTCTGCAACAACAATGGGAGATGTACCCTAGAGGCAAGTGGCTGGCACTGTATCTGTCAGTCAGGATGGAGAGGAGCCGGATGTCATGTCGCCATGGAAACCCTTTGTACTGATGGCAAGGACAATGAAGGAGGTATGCTCACCTACCGACTCAAATGGATGAATGGTATTTGTGTACTGGACAATTATATGGGCAAATTGAATCAGAGGACTGTTGCAGAAGGCAGAACACATTTAACGTACTAGTAATTTGCTCCCCATATGACAGCGAAAATGTGTTGAATTTGGAAATATGAATTTGACATATTGTAGTTTATTGCACAAGTCCAACAGATAGTACTGAAAACCCCCTAAGATGCTGCAAAAAATCATGTTAGGAAGACCTGTTATTCTGAATGGGACTATCCCGTGAAGCAGTATTGGTTTAGGTGTGTACTAACCTTGCAAGGCAGATGTACTTGTGAAAACACGAAGTTATCTCAAAGAAAGTTTGTAGGCATGAATGAAGAGTAGACAGGAATCTTTACTGGAATAATTGAAAAAAAAAAAAAAACAGCAGCAGATGCTGCTCGAAACCACAGCATTAAAGCCAAAAGCCATGACTAAGTTGGCTGGGAATGTAGCAGATATTTTAAGACCTGGGGAAACAACATGCGGCTAAGAAAAGAGTGAAAAGATAGATGGGAGATGTTGGGTCATTTTTTTGAGTGTGTGTTTGTAAACTTTAATGGTCGTCACCAGATGTACACCTGGGTTTCATCAACTCAGTGGGACAAAATAACAGTCCAGATATAATTACCTGATGTAACTCTTCATACTCTTCATCTGCTTCATGTCATCTACTCCTCCCCGATTATCATTCCTTTGTTCTTGCTGGATTGCTTAATTATTCCCAATTTCCATCGCCATCTTTCATTACTTCTTCTTGCTTATTTTCACATTCTTTCTCATTCTTCAAATATTTTCCCCTTTAACCAACTTCAACTTCTGTCTGATATCCTCCTATATTTCAGCTAATAATTCTCAAGTCCAAAACTCTCGTCAAGGTTTGTGAAATAACAACTTATTTTGTGTTCCAGATGGCTTGACTGATTGCATGGATCCAGACTGCTGTCTGCAGCCCTCCTGTCAGAGCCAGTTGTTCTGCAAAGGGTCACCAGACCCAGTGGCAGTACTGAGCCAGTCCCCTTCTTCACTGGCTCCTCAGCAGGTTTGGACAACAAATCATAAAGTTGATTACCAATGGAAAATAATTAAACATCTTATAAGTCACAATTAAGATGGCAAGCATGAATGTTTCTTTGATGTGTTGTTTTTGTTCTTGGATTTGGATTGCATTTTGTCCTTTATTCAGGCTGCCAGGTCTTTCTACCAGCGCATCCACTTCCTCCTTGGTCCTGAGTCAACTCATGTCATTTCCGGTGACAGTCCATTCAATAAAAGGTAAAAATCCAGCAATTCACACAGTTGTAACATATCATTATCTCAGTGAATGTCATTCTTTTAGGATTGTTATTGACCATATGCCACACCCTTGCACTCTTGGAAAAATCCGGCAGATCAGAATCACATTTTACATTCTTCTTTTTTATTTATACAATGTAGTCATGAAACTGCACTTAATCTCTCAGTATTCCACGAAAGATTGATTGATAAGGTTCATTTCTAAAAGACTTGACTGCTGGGGCCATATATGAAGATGCATAGTATAGTTTGTAGTACTTTAACATATGTATCATATTTTTGGGACCAAAAGGCACTCTTAAAATCGTTAAATGTTTTCAATAATCAACAATGCGCCTTTTAATCGGGTGTGCCTTCTGTATTTATGAATGTTGGCTTTTCGGTTCCCAGTCTTGAATTTAAAGTCCTTCGAATCACGTTCACATTCTCGTTCTCATCTTCATCTATTCGCAAGCAGGTGTTCATGTTTTCATCATTCCGGGATCAGAACTACTTCCTGCTTCCGAGTCCAAGACTCATGGGAAATGTAGTCCTACTAGCCAAATGTTGTGGTCAGACCGAACTCAAGTCGAGCGTTTCTTGCAGTGCGTTTCCAATGTTGTGACACCACAAGGTAAATGATGCAGCCAGTTTCCAATAGCTGGTGGGACTGAGCAAAAAAGGCTGGATCATAGTGACTGCATTGACTTGTTTACAGCTATTGAACTGCCAACCAAGGTAAATTTCACATTTGCCAAAGTAATAACACAACCACTGGTCACCAGACTGACTCGTGATGTTCAAACATTTTTTTCCTACTCCAAACCTCTTTTATCCTCGAAGCAAACTGTAGTTGCACGGTGAGCATAAGCAAGTAATACATGTGCCAATACCCGGTCTGAACCTAGCATAATAGCGCCAAATCTATAAAATAAAAGTTTACTGTAATTGTACCATACAATTTACCATACAATGCTTCACAAAGACAATGCGTCTTTCAACCCATAGTGCCTTATGTTTGAAAATGTTTGAAAACACACATGCTCAGTGATACTGCACTTAATAATAGAGTGCACCTAATGGTCTGAAAAATATTATCCTAAATGTACTATCGCAAGTGCCAAATGAGTTATTCCATCTGTGTTCTAAATCATGATGATGTAGAGGTCCATGTCCAACATAAAAACTGAAGGTATTACACAGTGCTGTGTTGTAATGCAATACATGCAATTGTGTGTGCTCAAAACAGCTATTTGCAAATGCCATAACAATTTGTAATTTTCAGGGAATAATTGGCCCTTCAATGATTCATCACTTTACCGTGGTGGAGGACATTGTGTGTCTCAATAATCCTTGGACCTCAATTGTTTGGGGCTTTATGCCCCTGGCAGGGGAACCCTTGGCAAACAGGTCCAAGATGAGGACCAGACAAAGCACGGCTCACAGTGCATTATAATGAATAAAAATGTTGGACTCAGTTTTTCCTTGCCCAGACGCAGGTCATCTCTCTGGAGCCCGGCCTGAAGGTGGGGCTCACTGATGACCACCTGGTGGCAAGACCTGCACCAATGGGGCCCACAAGGACACCTTAGGCCACAGTTCAATGATTGACTTTGCGATCATGTCATCGATTAATGGCCACTTGTTTTGGACACTCGGGGGAGAGCTGTCAACTACTCAGCACCTGGGGGTTTGTTGGCCCAGATTGTGGTAGATGTTGGTCGGATCTGGCAGACCCAAATAAAGTGTTAGGGTTGGCCGGGAACGTCTGACTTAATCCCTTGTCGGAGTTTCAACCCTCAACTCTGACAGAACTGTTTCGCGCCTCCATTGTTGAGGCAGCCAATTGGAATTGTGGCTGTGGGGTAGTCAATGCCCGCTGGTGGACAGTAAATGATTCCATCAAGCTGAAGAAGGAGTCCTATCGGGCCTTTGTGGCCTGTGGGACTCTGGAGACAGCTGACAGGTACCAGAGGAAATGTTGGTTCACCATCTGGTGTTTCAGGACGGGGAAGCATCCATCCATCCATTTTCCGAACCGCTTGATCCTCACTAGGGTCGCGGGGGGTGCTGGAGCCTATCCCAGCTGTCTTCGGGCAGTAGGCGGGGGACACCCTGAATCGGTTGCCAGCCAATCGCAGGGCACACAGAGACGAACAACCAAACCATGCTCACATTCACACCTAGGGACAATTTAGAGTGTTCAATCAGCCTGCCATGCATGTTTTTGGAATGTGGGAGGAAACCGGAGTGCCCGGAGAAAACCCACGCAGGCCCGGGGAGAACATGCAAACTCCACACAGGGAGGCCGGAGCTGGAATTGAACCCGGCACCTCTGCACTGTGAAGCCGACGTGCTAACCACTGGACTACCGGGCCGCCCCGGGGAAGCAGTATACCATTAAAACAATGTATGATTGAGATGTGGCACTGCTGACTTCCACTTGGGACATTGCAAGTGTCTCAAGTGGAGAGAAAACTTTGAAGACCTCCTCAATTTCACCGACACACATTCCTTTGAGGAAGCAGAGCATGGGGACTCTGGTGTGCGCTCTCGTATCTCGCGGGTTGAAGTCAATGAGGTGGTTGAAAAGCGACTCTGTGGAAAACCCCCAGTGCTGGATGAGCTCCGCCCGGAGTCCCAAAAAGCTCTGGATCTTTTTGGGCTGCTCTGGTTGACATGCCACTGCAATATTGTGTGGACATCCGGAACAGTGCCTTTGGATTGGCAGACCGGAGTTGTGGTCTCTCCTTTTAAGAAGGGTGACCGAAGGATGTGTTTCAAATACAGAGGAATCACACTCCTCAGTCTCCCTGGTAAGGTCTATTGAGAGGTGCTAGCGAGGAGGGTCCATCAGAAAGTCGAATGTCATATTCAGTGTGGTTTCCCTGGCCCTGGAAGAGTGGACCGGCTCTTCACCCTCGACAAAGTCCTTGAGGGTGCACGGGTATTCGCCCAACCAGTGTACATGTGTTTTCTGGACTTTGAGAAGCCGTTCGGCCATGTCCCTCGGGGACCTCTTTGAGGAGTGCCTCAGGAGTACAGGGTATGAATCCCCTAAAACTGGTCCCTCTACGACCGATGTCAGATTTTGGTCCTCATTGCCGATAGCCAGTCCAATTGGTTTCAAGTGAGGGTTTGACTCTGCCCTGGCTGAGTTCTGTTCATAACCTGTATGGACAGAATTTTTAGGTGCATCCGAGGGGGTTAGGGGAATCCGGCTTTGTGGCCTCAGTATTGTATTTCTGCTTTTTGCAAATTATGGCACTGTCTGCTTCATTGAGCTGCAGTCTGCAATTCTCACTGGAGTGGTCGCAGCTGAGTGTGAAGAGATTGGGATGAAAATCAGCACCTCTAAATTCGAGACCATGGTCTTCAGTCGAAAAAAGGGTAGAATGTCCTCTCCAGGTTGGGGATGAGATTCTGCCCCAAGTGGAGGAGTTTAAGTATCTTGTGGTCTTGTTCACCAGTGAGTGTAGAATGGAGCAGGAAAAGTACAGATGGATAAAGTGCAGCCTCTGCTGTGATGCAGACTCTGTATCAGTCTGTCATGGTGAAGAATGAGCAGATTTGAAATGTGAAGCGCTCAGTTCTACCGTCGACCTTTGTTCCTACCCTTACCGATGGTCGTGATAAAAACAACAAGATAACGGATAAAGGCGGCCAAAATTAGTTTCCTCCGCAGGGTTTTTGTGCTCTCCCTTTGAGATCGGGTGAGAAGCTCAGTCATGTGGGAGGAACTCAGACTTGAGCTGCTGCTACTCCACGATAAGAGGAGCCAGATGAGGTGGTGCTTGGGCAATCTGGAAGCCTCCTGGACTTCTCTCTGATGAGCTGTTTCGGATCTGTCCCACCGGTAGGAGGCCATGGGGATGACCCAGAACACAGTGGAGAGACTATGTCTAAAAGGTGGTCCTGTAATGCCTTGTGATTCCCCTGGAAGAGTTTGAAGAAGTAGCTGGGGAGAGGGAAGACTGGGCATCCCCGTTGGAGCTGCTAATAAATTTTCATTAATTTAACAAAGTAATCAATGCACATTTTCAATTAATAATGCAAAAGGTATGCTGTTTCAAAATATTTAGAGTCATGCATTTTCTTCAAAAGAATGTCAATAATAAAAGAGCAGCCTTATCTAGCAGCCGAAGTTCAGGTGTAGCAAATAACAATGATCCTGATTTCTTCTTTTCCAGCTTGGTGTCAATAATCCGGGGTCAAGTTTTGACAGCAGATGGAACACCCCTGATTGGAGTCAATGTGTCATTTGTCCACTACCCTGAACACGGATACACTGTCACACGCAAAGACGGCATGTGCGTATATAAGCGTATGATATTCTGCATATATTAAACTTCAACTTAATGTAAGTGATTTCATGTGAAGCTATACATGAACTCATTCACTGCTAGCCATTTTCTTAATAGCAAACTCCATATTGCCAGCTTTTTGAGCATTTTGACAGATTTTTTTTTAGGACCCACTATCATGTTGTACTGACACTGTTTGCACCAAATGAAATAATATAATCCCTTTTTGAAAGTTTGATTCAACTATTTTCCATTCTTTGGAAATAAGCAGTAGAACATTGCATCACTAGATGTTACAAATGTCAGCCTTTTCTTCCAGAAACCGGAGAAAATTAGCTTTTTTATGAAAACGAACATATTAAGCAGAACATTGACATTAACTAGTAGATGTTTATCAGCATCTTATATGTTCTTTTGGGGGTGGTAAATTAGTCAAGGTGCCACTCAGAATGTGGTCAGGGACTGCAGTTGTCCGTCCCTGGTGTATGGCGGCATGTGATTGTTCCAATAAATGTGGGAGAAGGGTTACATGCACATGTCATCAATTTAAAATGGTCTCTTATCAGTACTGAGAAAAAAATTACTGCGAAATGTGAACCTAACCTCTGTAGGTCACAATTCACAATACTGAAATAATATACTCTGATTTGTCAACGCAAACAGTGAAGTTCATCCATTAAGAGGCTCTCATTACTCAATACAGGGTTCCTGGCTTAAAACATGCACTGGTAGCAACAGTGCCTCTTCTTCCCCTCCCCTTGAAAAAACATGTCCGACGACTACACTCGTCAATGGTTGCGGGCGTTACCTTTTTATCTGACTCGTGTGCTTGTCAAAAGCAGTGAGTGAGTGTATCTCTGAGACATATTAGCCTGTATTTTATCCTTACCATCAGAATGTTAGTCACCAAGCGGAGGTCAAACTGCACAGACGCCCGCTATTTTATGACTGTAGATAGTGATCAGCTGGCTACTCATGTTTGTGTGAACTGCCACCAATTTGAAAAAAAAAAAGGAGTAGCAAAATGATTTGCAATTTAAAAGGCTGGAGACAGAGACTGCTATTAAATTAAAAAGTCCTGATCAGTGGTGTTAGCTAACAGTCACCCGCTACCAGTTGTGATGCTGCACATTCTTTATTACCCTTCAGCTGTGTGTCAAACACATCAGCAGAAGAGATGTGAGTGAATGTGCGAGTGTGTGTATGGAGGCTTAACTCTTTTAAAATTAATTATATTAAGTGATACAATCAATCGTTGTGCAACACATATTCAGATGTTGGGCTGAACAATTTGTCAAATTCAAATCTACTTCACAGTCGCACAGGCAGCAATTCATTTACTTATTTATATGGTCTCTAGATAAGTTCAATGCTTAAGAAATACAATCCATATGTTAACATATCAGAACCTGCAAAGATGAAAAGATAAAGCCACAGATTTGTTTGCATTATTGTTGTAATCTGATTTATGATTTGCTGATTTATATTTATGTCAAACTTGTGCAGTAGAATTTTGTGATCCTGTCATCGTGAACACTAAAAAGGCTGCCTGTCAAAATGTTTATTAAGATCACAATGTTAATCAAAATAGATAAAGAACTGTTCTGTGAAATGCCTGTAAAAGCAGACATTCTGTTACGTTTTTTTTTTTTTACCTGACATGGATTTGTTATTACTCCCCTGTTTTTATTTCCCCAGTTGAATGCTCAAATGTTTCATATTCTAAACAACTTTTAACAATGTAAAATTCATCTGAAATGTTATTCATATCATTGTGCTGCAGGTTCGATTTACTGGCCAATGGTGGAGCATCCTTGACATTAAGTTTTGAACGTGCTCCGTTCTTGACCCAGTACCGAACTGTGTGGGTGCCTTGGAACGTATTCTTTGTGATGGACACTCTGGCCATGAAGAAGGTGAGCTGTGTCCGTGTTCATTACAGGCTCAGGCACAGATGCTTGCCAAGTATAGAATAAGCTTAACACTCTTTTCAATTCCACTGTTTTTTTTTTTTTTTGCCGTATTGAAAAATTTGCCCATTAAATTGCAGAAGCTATGACAACAAGGCGCTTGCATAAACTCTATTCTTGTTAACCCAATAGGACAGCATTTGTGTTGCATTAAGGCGTGACAGAGAAGGCTGGGAATGAACATTAGAACTTTTGGAAGGTTACTTTAAATGGCAGAATGTTTGGTTCGGATTTGAAATTCTGAAGTTGAATCTTTCTTGAATCTCTGTAACTTTGCCGACATACCTCATATTGTAGATACCTTGTCAGTGTCGTGCCATTGTGGCATAGTCACTGAAGTGACGATTAATAATGAAAAAAGTCTGACGCACAAACGACTTCTCTTTCAGGAGGAGAATGACATTCCGAGCTGTGACCTGAGTGGTTTTGTCAGACCCGGTCCTGTCATTGTCGCACCCCCGCTGTCAATGTTCTTCAGAAGCTCACCTGAATATGGCCCCATTATACCAGAAACCCAGGTCAGAAATATTAAATAGGAGGCTGGATGGACATATGGGGCAAGGATGTGGTCTTGGGTTCTCTACGTGCACAAATATGACATTTTAAAGTGATCACATTAAAATGTTAATGGAGGGCAACAAATTAGCTCCATTCATCATGCTTGCATGCCCAACAGTGCATAAACATGATGACATTTATCGTTTTTTCAGCATATGGTGTTGACTTTTCAATGAATATTTAAAAAAAAAAACAGGCTCAGAGCAGCTCAAGGTTATGTTCTCATGTGAAAAAGATTCACTGCAGACATCTGTCATCTAAGTTTTTTTGTCAGTGTTTTTACTGATTTCCTTCTCTTTAGAGGGACTAAACTGTTTTCTACAGGCATTCGTCCAAAGCGATTCAGAACAGATTGTTGTTGGGTTTTTTGTTTTTTTTCAGAGGGTGGATTCTCGGTTCTCATACAAAGACAATCTACTGATTATGGAATATTGTTTTTTTTACCTTTACGTTTGAATAGATGAGAGCTGAATAACTCCCATGTTTTCTGAAGTCATACATATAATATAAAAAATGGGGATGTTAATACTGTCCTGCATTAAATAGGAAGGGTCATTCCTACACCCACCCACGCGTGCGGGCACACACACACACACACACACACACACACACACACACACACACACACACACACACACACACACACATACACAAACACACGGATAGCTACAACAGTTGAGGATTATGTGGCTTTCGAGTGGTTGTTCTTGGAAAGTATTTGGATATACCCACACACATACATACAGAGCCCCACCCTGTACCCTGCTTCAAATTGCCCGATGGCCTAATAGTACGTTTCAGTTGGCTGCCAATTGAGGGTCATCATGGAGGAATGTCATAATTGCACACACACATACATGTGTGTAAGAGGACGGAAAGTGGACATAAGGAAAGGTTACACCGCTTGTGTGGGTGCAAATGGGATTGAGGGCATAAAACCCAGAGAATTTTATGGATTTTTGTACTCGTCCACCATCTTCTTATGTTAGGTTGTCCACACAGGCAAATGAAACAGATGGTCAAACAATTGGCTTGCATGCATTTACTGTATATTGTCAAAACACCTGAATTATCCGCCCATCAATTTTCGACACTGTTTGTCCCCATTAGGTTTGCAAGTGAGCTGGAGCCTGTCCTACAAAGGGCACACCCTGGACTAGTTGCCAGTCAAACGCAGGGCAGACAACAACCATTCACGTTCAGACTAAAAACAATTTAGAGTCTTCAGTGGACCGAGCGTGCATTTTTGGGGGGATGTGGGAGGAAGCCAAGGTACCCAGAGAAAACCATGCAAGCACAGGAAGAACGCAAGCCTGAACTCATGCTCCATTTTTATTTGACAAGTTTATGTGACTGCCTGTGTGAAGTTGGAGGAGAATGAACTTGTGGGCAAATGGAAAAACGCATGAGAGGATTGTTGATCAAAAGCACATGCTCAGCTTTGGTGGCGCTAAATCCATTAGAGAAGAGGTGGAGCGTTGTGAAAAGGCCTGTTTGAAAGGGGATACAATTTCTCTACAATACACACTCAATGTGTGGCTAATGTAAAGGCATCGGTGCAGTCATAAAATAATACAACAAATGTCCTCAAAATAGATCAAGGAAGGGCAACTTTGATGATCGTGAGGTCCACACATCATTTAGCCATCCACCAATTGCCAGATTGGGAGCATGTTGTACTGGTTGGTGCAGTGAGGGATTGAAAACAACTTTCTCTCAGGCACTTCCACTTTAATGCCGCCAAATGAAAATGTTTACTCATTAGAATGAACAAACATTTCTCCACGAATGATCTCGTAAAAATAATATACATACACGCACAGTAGAACCTCAATTTACGAACGTCCTTGTTAATTCAAGTTAAGCACAATATTTTGGTACTTTGGTGGAAAATGTATGTATTATTTTCAATCGAAGAATGGTCTTCCGATGGACAAGTGGATATGTCTAAGTTGTGCTTCTCGCGCCGTGAAAATCTGGAGCATTTATATGTGGAAATTCCACATCCTCAATCATTCAATGACAAATGATTGATCATAGCCTCACAGAAGTCCGAAAATCATTTTGTTTTCATCATGAAATTATATCTATAATATTCTGTTATTTTTTAAAATTGTAGCATCTGCAAATGGTTAATGTCGGTGTAATCGTGTCAAATTAGCGATCCGCGCGTTCTGCATCTGCATACAAAGCATTTACCCAATCACAGATGCCAGTAGCAGCTGCGTCCTCTCCCAAGAAACGCTACCTTCTGTCAAAAGAAAGCACTCATTGGTTGGCGTGTGAGCAAAACATTCACACATTTGTAAAAATGACCAAAAAAAATGGATCACAAATCAAATCTTTTAAATGACAATGTGATATCCCCAGACAGTTCAAATGATGAACACCACCCAATTCTACTGCATTGTTGGTAGCGTGTCTCATTCTGATGTTGTTAGCTGATGTTTTTAACGTAGTAACGTACAGTACCGTATTTTCGGGATTATAAATTGCAGGGGTTTTTTCATAGTTTGGACAGGGGTGCGACTTTTTGCGATTTATGTGTGAAACGATTAACACATATGATTTCACACGTGGGTGCTTGAAGCCTATATTGATACTTTCCTCATTAACAATAACTGATAAAAACAGTTGACTCTGACGTAAGCGACGTAGAAGAGGAAGCGCCGCATCTACGGAGTTCACGGAGTTCTTTAAAAGGGACACCGAAGATGAAGATTTCATTGGATTTAGTGATTTGGAGTGACACTGATGGTTTGGTAAACTTGTTAGCATGTTCTTTATGCTATAGTATAGTTATCTGAATAACAATTAACAAACATACTAGGCATGTTCTCAGTTCGGTGTTTATGCATCATTAACGTTAGCATATCGCACACTTATTCAGCCTGTTGGTCTCTATTTTTATTTTTATTTCCCCTTGCAGCGATACTCAAACAGTGACCCTCCATTTCAAAGCCCTCTCAGTTGAGCTACTGCTGCTTAGTGCTTGCATTGTTGTTAATGGCTTTGTTCGATGGTTGCCCTTACATTCCAACAGCTCTGAGTTATCCGACTACTGACATCCCAATGTATTCTGTTTTATATAGCTGCCAAGCAGAGGTGGCAAATCCAGGTACGGAAAGTAAAAACCCTGGCAAAAACAAGCTCATTTACCTGCCGGTTGGGTAGAAGCATCTCTGGCTAAAGCCAAACAGTTTTTTTGGCTTTTTTTTTTTACTTCCCGGACCTGGATTTGCCACCTCTGCCAATTGCTTAACCCCTTCAGGTCCCAAACAAGGTGACATTCAACTCTTGCTGTTACACTCAATGAAACCCACACATGCAGTGAAAGAGTTAATTGCATACTTAAACATATGCTAATGTGTATATGCACACAAAACACTCATCGTTTTGCATAGCTTCTGTCTTTCGGGGTAGTGAGTAAAAATGAAAGAAGTCACTCATCGGTGTGCAATTAAAATGGAGCAAAATGAATGAATATGAAAGTCACTGTGAATATCAACAGGTCAAGGAGGTGCTGGCATGCTGCGTGTGTCATGAACAAAATCAAAGAAGCCCTCCCGCTTGTCCTTCACCTGCAGGTGCACCTGATAAAATATGTAGTTGAACATGCCTTCAAAGATGTAGCACAGTTGAGGACTCTCCCCCGCTGTTTAGGAGACATTACTTGAAAGGCTGTTTCAAGTACAGCCAGATTTAATTACCAACAGGACGTGGCCATATTTTCAACCAAAAATTAACAAAGCGTGGCTCCCTCTCACTATTTATTCATCTTGAATCTATGGCATACATTATTTGAACAGCTTCATCCTCATGAGGGTTGCAGGCGTGCTGGAGCCTATCCCAGCTGTCTTTGGGCAGTAGGCGGGGTACACCCTGAACTGGATGCCAGCCAATTGCAGGGCACTTAGACAAACAGCCATTCGCTCACAATCACACCTCGGGACAATTTAGAGTGTTCAATCAGCCTGCCATGCATGTTTTTGGAATGTCGGAGGAGACCGGAGTACACAGAGAAAACCCACGCAGGCAAGGGTACAACATGCAAACTTCATACAGGAGTGTCGGGGCCCCGAATCGAACTCGTGACCTTTTGGCGAACATGCTAACGAGTTATTTTAATCTACAGGTTTTACAAGAAGAAACCACAATCCCTGGAAGTGATCTCAACCTGATCTACCTGAGTTCAAGAGCTGCTGGATACAAGCCAGTCCTCAAAATCACCATGACACAGTCATCAATACCTTTTAACCTGATGAAGGTGAGATATGAAATATAATTTGTCAAGATATATTAAGGAAAACATAGCTTACCTCGTCCCTTCTTTAGGTTCATCTGATGGTGGCCGTGGTGGGACGTCTCTTCCAAAAATGGTTCCCGGCTCAGCCAAATCTTGCTTACACCTTCATTTGGGACAAAACAGATGCTTACAGCCAACGTGTTTATGGACTGTCAGAGGCAGTCGGTAAGCTTATTGCTCAATTTGTTTTTTCAAAAACATTTCTTGTTTCATTCTTTAAGTAGCTAGTGATGGGCAAATGGCGGCTCGTGGGCATGTGGCAACCACACTTTGAGTGGCCCCGTGATGAGGACATATAATTTTTAAATATAGGATTCGTGTGCCCATGTGGATGTGTGTGTGTGTGTGTGTGTGTGTGTGTGTGTGTGTGTGTGTGGGGGTCATTTATCCTGTAGCCCCACATTTATGAGCTTTGGCATGAAATAAGCTGTTTTATGATTTTTTTTTGACAGATGTTTTTCAGCATTTTCTGTGGAATTTTACAAATCACAATAATAACCCAATTTAATAACCAAATGGGTTGACATGGTTTGCATTCCCCATTTGCCACATTGCCAATGCTGATTTGAAATCGGGAGTGGCCTGGTAAATATTTTTCATATTCCCGACTTGAGCCAAACCCACGTCTTCATGACCAATTACACATTTGATTGGTTACAGGACTAACACAACATTGCTTGCTAAATAAAGTAAAATAAGGGGGGGAAAAAACAAGGGAAAAAAATGACACCGCTTGTCAATCCGATGATGCAATGTTTACATCAGCGGTGAGCTGGCAGCATAGTAGCAAGGGTAAGCAAGCTGTCTGTTCATTCTAATGACTGAAATCGCATGTGGCAAATGTAACAGAATGACCTATCTACAGATATTATATTGCGCTATCCCAAAGTATATGTTTCTAATCATAGTAGCATACTAAAAATAAAAATATAACTCATTAACTGGAGGTTCTTAAACTGTTTACAGCAAGTACTACACTGTTAGCCATTGCAGCATTATGCATACTTGAAACATTAACACTGTGATTGAATACGAGAAAGTACAAATCCAGGAATTATTCCATTTTTTATTACATAGAAAAGATGTTGAATATAAATTATACTTCAATAAATCTTTGAAAACAAACATGATATATCATACATTACTGAAGAAAACAAGTATTGAAAATGTGCAAAGACTGACTCACAATTTAGGACTGGATTGCTGAGATTTATCACAAAACTCTTTTTCAGCATTGCAGTAATCCAGATTTTTTTTGTGGGGGGGGGAGTGCTGAAACTCAGGCAAGATGACAACCAAGGAACAGCTTCCTTATTGATGGTTGCAGCTCCAGCTGTTGTGAAAGCATTATATAAATAAATATGTGTTGTTTAAATGTATTGTATAACCCATTTATACCACTACAATGTGATGTTAGCCATCAAGCTATGCCTATGACCTGAAGTTTTAATGTGTTTTGTGTCATGAACATATGCACGGTGCATGAACAGTAAGAAAGACAGCGTCAGAACACAAATGTGATGTCATGGCTAGGAGATCTTTGTTCTGTTCAGCCTCACTGCTTAAAAGGTGAGGTTCATGACCCAGCGCGTACACTGGTTTATTTTTAACCCAGCCGCTGGGTGATTATAGCAGCATCACATCTTTAGTTTACGTTTTTCGGAGGCGGTCTTGAACACCTCTCAAGTCGAACAGAAGAAGGCACGGAGACAGACAAAGACGCACCTGTAATTGTTGAGACTGTTTTAAAAAAACAACACCACAGCTCTCCTTTTTTCGGAGCTGCAACAAAAAGTTATATAATAAAGCAGCGACACAGTTCACTGAACCAACAGCAAATTATAACATTGAAAGCATGTCTCCAGGAAGGAGCCATCTTGGAGTCGAGTATTAACGTAATGACCATACACAAGACGCACCGGATTTTTAGGCGCTTGGTGAGCTTTTAAGAAAATTGAAGACTTTTCGGTGTGCCCTATAGTGCGGAAAATACGGTACTACGGATGTTCATCATAGGTACAGCAAAAGAGCATAATTGGTAACCTGGATTAAAAAGCCTTGACACTTAGCTCATTCTATCCCAGCCATTTTCACTGGAGCAACCCCCTCAATCCCAGCGTTTTACTGGATTTTGACTGATCTTGCAAGGCCCACAGAATATTTGGTTCTCATGCTACATAAACATGGAGCCTACCAAAATAAAGTTTGGACTCTCTTTTTTCGGCAGAAAAAATGTTTTCCCATTCTTCAGCAATCGGCATTACAAAATGGCTAAGTTTCATAAAAATGGCGATTCCTGTGCAAAAAAAACGGGGAAAATGAGCTTTTTGCAAAAGTATACATTTCAAGCATGTGAGGCACCACTGCCACCTACTGGTCGCTTTTTTACATGATTTACAATGTAAAAGGCTTATTCTCATTCACAGATTGTATCAGACCTGCCTCCTCTGTATGACACACAAAAAAAAATAGACGTACAAGTACGTCCTTGGTAGGTGGGGCCTAATTTTTAAAAGACGTACAAGTACCTCTTGTGGAATGAAAGAGTTAACTGGTATTTTTTGACTCTTTATCCATTCATATTATTCACTCAGATAATAAAAGGTACCAGTAAATTGGAGGACTGTATGATACACAAGTTTTTGAAAAGGCAATTTTGGGGAGACATATTATATATAGGTGCGTCTTATTTACAGTAACAGTAGAACATCTACTTACTGCTAAAATTGTACTTGTTATTCATACAGTACTGTCCTTAATATTTCACACACATCGATTGATCGATCTGTCTGTGTGACTCGCTGTCTAGCTGGGTGGCTAGCTTGCTAGCTATGTGTAGGTATCTACTCATGCATAAAGACTACACGATTAATTTAAGCTGTTAATGGGATGTTTTCTGACCATATTTACTGACTATAGTTGCATTTACAGCATTACATGCAACTCACAAAAAAAGAGTTCTTTTTTTCTTTGAGTATGTTTCATGCGTTTCAATAGTAAATGAGTATAAAATGTAAAATTATTCAAGCATTGCAAAGATGTATAGTATATAACATTGAGAGACTTATCAATTACGCTGCTGATATATTTGATATAGCATGGCAACATTGTTTTGTTTGGTTTAAAATTTCTATTTTAATTAGAATTAACCACCAAATAATCAAACAGTTACCTCCTAAAAGTTTGCTTTTTTTTCCTCCATCTTTTCCTATTCTTGAATAAGTCATGTCTTTTTAATCCAAACTGTTGTAATTGTCTTTTGACACAATAGAAATGGCAGAATCAGTAGCTGGCAGCTTCAGCAAGGTTCAGTGCAGCATGTGTGTATGTTTTTGAGGATGACAGCTTGCACACTGATTTGGCAGGAGTCCCACCCTTGACATTACGGTGTTGTAGCTACAGCAGACAGCTCTGACCAAAAGTCTCATCAAACTGTGTGTGTGTGTGTGTGTGTGTGTGTGTGTGTGTGTGTGTGTGTGTGTGTGTGTGTGTGTGTGTGTACAATGAATACCCTTGGAGAATGAACAGCAGGAGTGAGTAGCTATAAAACCACAGAAATCGAGGTCAACGCTTGTTTTCTGTGCTTTTAAACCAATGATGTTTGCTTTCCTTTGATTCACTGGATCGCGCTACTATATATATAATATATTGAGGGAGCAGGTGGGGGGGTAACCCAGGTCCATGAAACAGCTGAATAATTGACCCTCAACTCGTGTTTGTCTCTTAGTGTCGGTGGGATTTGAATATGAGTCTTGCCTGGACCTGATACTGTGGGAGAAGAGAACAGCCGTTTTACAAGGCTACGAGATGGATTCTTCCAACATCGGAGGATGGACTATGGATAAACATCATATTCTGGATGTACAAAACGGTGGGAGGCTTGATCGGAATCACATCGCCTGAATCACATTTCGTACATACATACTCTATATTTGCATTCAGTACATACTGTACGTACATTGATTCATAGATATTTAACAGCAATGTGTTAGTACTGACAAACCCAATTCCAATGACGTTGGGGCGTTGTGTTAAACATAAAAACATACCGGTAATAAAATATTTAGCAACTAATTTAATTGAATACACATCAATACATTATTTTCAACAAACAATCATTATCTTCATGGCTGTAACATGTTCCAAAAAAGCTGGGAGAGGGGAATGTTTATCACTGCCTTACATCACCTTTTCCTTTAACAACATTGAACAAAACTGAGGACACTAATTGCTGAGGCTTTGTAAGTTGTTCAGAATCAGAATCATCTTTATTGGGCAAGTATGTAAAACACAAGGAATTTGTCATCGTAGTATGAGCTACACTAGTATTGCAGGAACATGCCCCGACAATAAACAGACATGACACATACGTATCGAAAGACTTTCCGAAATGTAAGGGTACCATTGTGCAGTTGTAGCACCCAATGACAGCTGTGTGACAATGTGCAGCCATCGAGCAGAGATAAAGTGATGAGTTGTGCAACACAATACTCTGCTATCGTGCAGTTGGTGCAGATACACTGGTTACAAACTACTTACAAACGTCTCTTCATACGAAATTTTCAAGTTACGAAAACGTCTCATCAGGAAACTATTGCCTCATATTACGAAAGAAATTTCAAGATATGAAAGGTAAAAATACAGTGTGGCCTGCTAGTCACAGCTCGGAGTTTCCTGAACGCAACATACTTACAGTTGCTCTGCCATTGGCTATGGCCTAGAATCTTCCTGGCATCTCATTGGCTAAGAGGGACCTCTACCATATGTGTCTATGTGTGTAGATAGATAGATGGATAGATATGTGTCTATACAGCGTCCTCGTCATTCGCCCCCCAGGCCATGAGGCGTTCGGATAGTTTTACGTAAGTGTGAATCACACAGAAAAGGTGTTCACCAGTCGGGCGATCGCTCATTATGCTGATGTTTGTCTTGGACATTTTCAAAGGATTGTTAAAAGCCGACAAAAGCAAACGTCCTTGGATCAATTATTTCCACAACCTCAGGCAAAACGAACTTCTGAGAGAGAACATGGTACTAAAGATGTCAAAAAACGATGAGGATGCAGTTAAAAGTTAAATGACCATCATTTGAATTCTTTACTTTATTTTTTGTTTTTTTACATTATGCACAACTCTCATTTATTGTGCAATAATCTAATTGTACCATGTATTTGTTACATATTTTGATGTATTTTTATGCTTTACAAAACATTTATGTCTGAATTTTGGGTGGGGGCTTGGAACGGATTGACTTCCGGGTTGAGTGAACGCTGGCGCGTTTGGCTGCCGCTGCTCAACCCGTATTGTTTTGTATTGTTTTGTGTTTTTTGTTATTGTAAAGTGTCCTTGGGTGTCTTGAAAGGCGCTTATAAATAAAATGTATTATTATTATTATTATTATTAGGGCATTTACATGGAAAATGCGTCTCGACTTACAAAATATTCTAGTTATGAAATTTCTTCTGGAACCAATTTCATAAATAGAGGTACCACTGTAATCGTTTTAAAGTGAGCAGTAGCATTAATTGTAGTACAACTTTAGGCGTGCTATTATAAAGAAAGTCCTTGAGAGCTTTAAAGTGTCTATTACTGTGCAATGTTGATCAACGACTATGGGATGTTCCTAAACAGGAGTTTGAAGAGCATTCCTCAACTTGTCTTTTTTACCAGCTGTCCCAGCTATTTTGGAACATGTTGCAGCCATAAAATTCAAAGTGAATGATGATTTGCTAAAAAATAATGTTAACGTTTACCAGTTTGAACATCTTGTCTTTGTAATGTATTCATCCCAACTTCATTGACATTGGGTTTGTATTTTGGATTGTACTGCTAGAGTTACAGACCTTGCTGTGGATGATATTTGCAGTATGTGGAAAATACAACCATTTATGGAGTGGTGATAGTCATGCTGATCAAGGCACAAGAAACCTTTCAAAGTAATTTCAGATGTTGCAGTACTCCTCACTGCACACTTGCTGAGTATGTGCTCTCTTTCTGTTTCTGGTGTGATGCATGTAATATAAACACTTATCCAGCTAAATACAAAGCTTTGCTTTTGAGAGCTAGTTTGTATTTCGGTGTCAACAAGTTGTCATGACAATCACTTTAATTACTTTCAAGACAGGGAAAAAAACCCTCAATATCATTAATTGTTTAATCTAGCATGCAAGAATAAAAGGATGAATTTAATTGCAGTTTAAAAGAATTTTAATCTGAGTAGTTGTCAAACTGATTGTTTTTGCACAGGCTTTAATCAACGGAGTGTAGGAGAGGTATTACAAAAAGTGTGTGAGTGTGTGTGTGTGTGTGTGTGTGTGTGTGTGTGTGTGTGTGTGAGAGAGAGAGAGAGAGAGAGAGAGAGAGAGAGAGAGAGAGAGAGAGAGAGAGTGTCATTTGTTCCCTCTTGGATTAGTTCCATCTGTCCTGTGATATTTCTCATGTTTCAGACCTTTACCTGCCCTTCTTTCTTGTTATCTTCATTTACCTGCTTGTATCTTTTGGGGGGGCTGGGGGGGTGCTCATCTGTTATCCTAATTTCGTAGATTTGTCTACATTTTACTGTTAACAATTTATATGTATCTTTTATGAATCCCCCAAAAGATTTTCAACATCTATTTGTTGTCTATTTTAAACTACTTTCACACAGACGGCAAACCAAGTGAACATGGGAATATACAGTGTGGTTTTTTAAAAATTCAGTCAAAATCGGTGGCATACAGTATAACAGGTAGGATACCATACGAATGTCCAGCCGTCAATTTTCTAGACCGCTTATCCTTATTAGGGTGAGTCATCTTACTTTTGTCTGAGAGGCACCCTAGACTGGTCGCCAAAATAATGATTGGGCAGGTGAGAATCATTGACACTCACATTTACACCTATGGAAAAGTGTGTCTTCAACGAACCAAACATGCATGTTTGTGACATGTATGAGAAAGCCAGAATAGCCACTGAACTACGTGGGGAGAACATGCAAACTCCTTATAGAAAAGTTTGAGACTTGAACCCAAACCTTGTGTTAGAGAAGAAATTCGGAAAACAAAGAAAGATGACGAGCTTCTTGACTGCTTGACAGAATTGTTATCGTTATCATTTTTGTAAACAATTCACCAAGCCTTCATTTTTTTTCATTAGTATGGCTCACCCCGACAAAAAGCCCTCACTCGAGTAACCTAACAGCTACAAACGCATTGGCTGAAAATGATTTTTCAAACTTATGTAGCGAATCAATGTGGAAACAAGGATCCACTAGTTAGAAGTGAGCTTCTCCTGCTACTACTACTTTTGTGAAAACCACCATTTCATTTCAACATGGCTAACCTCCGTCTCCCGAGAGTGGTATAGGTGAAGCAATTGGCAGGGGAGTATATTGAGCAGGATAGGGTGTGATACCGTTTGAAAGGCCGCTGCCGATAGAACATCGCGTTTTACCACACTTATGCAGACAACCAGTAGACCTAAATCTCAGTGTAACTATGTGTTATCTGTCCTTCACGCTCTCTGAATGAGTGTATCCAATCCATCTGTTCAATGAGCTGATGAGCCCGAACTTTCTCCAGTTCAATGCAAGAAAGACAGACATCATTCCACTCTAAAACTGAACCACAAATTACCTAAGAAATGTTGGTGTAATTATTGACTGGACCTCAATTTTAAAAGTCACCTCTAAGCTGTGAGTAAGTCAGCTCACTGCACTGTGAAGAACCTCTCAAACCTCAAAGCTCTTCTGCCCAAACAAGACACAGAACAGATATGGTCTACGTGCTGCTTTTCAGTAAATTAGACCATTGTCGCCAAATTTTAAAGTAAATTCAAAATGGAAGACTTCCTGTTAAGTTTAGCATGTCGCCAAGAGACTTTTGTGTTGGTCTTGAGCTGCTGTATGTACCACAAAATGTGTGTACATTTCGGTACATGAAATGTACAAACAAACATGGCAAACAAAAGGACAAACGTGGAAACTTACGTCATGTATTTTTGTTCAGTGTGTTTGTGAGGCTTGTGCACAATGTCTGTGCCTATACCACGTGCCTGGCGCAACCTAATTGATTTTTTTTTTCCTTCACTGAGTGTTTTAGTTATGTCAGCACATACATGGGTACTTGTCTCCATGCAAACGATACAAAGAGAGCCTGAAGAGACAACCCCTTTTTCTTTGTGTGGGAACAAATTTCCATCTCTATAAATTAGGTGTCTGAAACAATTATTACATTTGTGTTTATTTGTGGAAGCGTTAATCAATCATACCAATTAATCTGACTTCTGGTGTCAGGGTGGCTTGCTAGAGTGTGCAGTTTAGCCAGTAGCGTGCGTGCGCCCGAATTAAAGATGCGCAGCAATTACAATGTGAATACCCACTTGTTGCACCAGAATGCATCTTTTGGGTACTTTAATGAATGTTTACTCTTAAAAGTTCAATGTATCAATCGCAAAGTGAGTGCCTTCCAGTACTGTAAGTGGTACGTCTATTTTTAAGAAAATGTTCAGGAAGTGCGATGTTATGTAAACAATGTGTGTGATGAAGTAGGAAGACCCCAAAATATATTGATCGATTGGCCGAGATCGAAATCTGGGCCATTTTCCTTAATTTGGGGTTTTGGGAGGGGGGTTAGGTGATCGGCAAAAGTCCCCCAAAATAAAACTGATCTTGTCTCCCAATTTCATCATCCTCTGCAGAGGTCTGAAAAAGAAGACGAATAGTCTCTTTATTTTTATTTCGTGAACTACTTGAACTACTACACGTGCAGTCAAAACAACCCACTTGTATTGTTTCCATTTTACAGTATTGTTTGTTCAATGTCAAAAAAGATTGGAATGTCGAAGGTGTACACCCCAGGTGTCAAAGTCAAGTCCGGGCGGCCAGATCTGTCCAGCCATATCATTTTATGTGGTCCGCCAAAGCAAATCAAGCATGTCAACTTCAATGATACTTGCTAAAGTCTGAACCAAAATTTCAAATTGTAATCCATAGTAACGTGCATATATTGCATGCATTTTCTCGTTTCCAAACCCCTTATTACACTAATGTAAACAATGTTTCAATAAATCATTATTCTTGACTTGGGATTTCAAAACTAGGTATCCATCAATTTATTGTGTGCTGTGTATGTAATATGTGGAGGTGATTAAATATTTATATGATTTCACAAAATTCACAGTCATAACGGCCCTCCAAGGGAAAACCGTAACTACAATTTGGCCCCTCGACAATAAATGAGTTTGACAACATTGGCGTATACATTTGGTTATGAAAAAAAATCAAGATTGGCAGGTCAGGCTTTTTGAAGATCTGTGATCGGTGATCTTCCAGAAAATTTCATGTGCTTCTTTGTGTTCGTAACTATAAAATTACAATTTTCTTTACCCATTTCTAATGTTTGTTTTTTTATTCGTGAGGTGTTGTTTTACTCGTCTAATTGTTTTAACTTCGGTATAAATGCAAATGACATTTTGTTTGTTGCTTTGAATGAAAAAGGACATTTTGATTGGGATGCTACCATATTGTGGCCCTTGAGGATTTGCATTTGAATGCGTGTGCTCCACTTTTTGTCACCTCATCCATCCTATTACTCTTCATCCCTCTCGCACCACTTGTCCTCAGGGGCTTTCAACACCTTGTCACCCAGTTCATTGTGTGAGTGAATCTGAATTTAGGTTTCTAGATTGGGAGGGATTGAGATCAAGGTCATGTGCATTTATTTTGAAACATGTTCATTCAGAGTGCGGCGAACACTGCACTGCCCTCACTTAACACAGCTGGAGAGGTTGGGTTTTTTTCCGATTTGAGCACTCCTTTAGTTCCTCATCTGTCTACCTCACCCAAATAGACATGCTGGCCGAACGTATGAGTACACACACACACACACACACACAACACACACGCGTGCACGCACACGCGCGCGCATGCCCTTTTTGTAGTCACTTCAATAGTCAATGTCATTGTGGACTGCATGCAGCACAGCATGGGTGCATTCTTGTCAGCTGTGCCTATGGTAATCAATCAACACCTCCTAATGGAAGGAGAGATGAAAGGGAAGCACAGAGTCGAGGGAGGTGTCCTGTGGGATCGGCAGTAATGTTAGGTGCTGGATATCAAAACCATAAGACAAAGTCACTGAACAAACAGTTGAGACGGGGGTGAGCAAAGCAGTCATAAAGATCGGGGGATAGAAGGAAGGAGGAAAATGAATGAATGATGCAATGAAAAGCAGAAGGAAGCAGGAATGAATTGAGACGCATATGGGAATGGGGAGCAGTAATAAGAGCAAATGAAGAAAGTTCAAGTTAAGATCAATAACAAATAAGGGAGCAAACCGATAGAGGATGGAAAGACGAAAGTCAGAAGTATAATGAAGGCGAGCCGCCAAGTGGCTGCCAGATTTTAATCATTTGGCTCATTACAGGAGCTTAATCTTTTATGTCTTACTTGGAATAACAAATGCATTATATGTTTTTCACCATTTAATCTTCTTATCAGCCATTTAAATTTACCACTTTGCTAGACCTCTGCTCCACATTTTGAACTCCTACGTTTGCCCTTGTTTTGCCATCTATCTATCCATCTCTCTGTCTATCTACCTATCAGCCATCCATCCACACACACACACACACACACACACTCACACACACCTTGGGATGATCGTCACATTGTGGACAACTGCTGATTCAGCTTGGACAGATCACACCTTAATGGCACTGGCACTGTCAAACTATATTCATTGTATGTGAACCCCTCTTATGCGCTGTGTTCTTTTTAATGTGTTATGTGTTTACCTTAGGTATCCTGTACAAAGGCAACGGTGAGAACATATTTGTTTCCCAGCAACCTCCTGTCATCAGCAGCATTATGGGTAAGAAAGTATTTGCGTGTTTACTTGTACTACAGTTACAAACATTGTTTTTTATCAAAAACCAGGGTTCGGCAACCCAAAATGTAGAAAGAGCCATATAGGATTCCCCCCCCAAAAAAAAACCCCAAAACAAAACAAAAAACAAGCCTGTCTGGAGCCACAAAATAAATAAAGAAAATAAAAGCCTTTTAACGAAGGAAACACATGCTGTATGTATCTATGTGCGCTATATTAGCCAACTATCAAAATGACTAAGTTGGCTACAAATACACAATGAGCCTTCATGATTTTCCCTGCATTGCATCCTGTAAAGCAGGGGTGCACAACCTTTTTTGACTGAAGATCTACTTTTCGATCAACCAACCTGCCGTGATCGACCCGTTACCGCACGCACTTACCAACGCATGCCTACCTACCTTTGTCGAGACCTGACGCGGAGGCATGGGAGGCACGTGTTTGTAGCTCACGTGTACCGTTTTAAAATGCTTCTTTCGGCCCTCCACATTCTCATTCTTTGCCAGTACCCTGAGTGAATTGTACATGAAACTAGAGGTGTCAATGTATCACGTTAATTGTGAATAATTAATTATGGTCATGTTTAGCGCGTTATATTTTAGCGCGTTGTCTTTTTATAATATCCGTTTTTAAGTGTTGGCTTCCTGTGCTCGAGTAGTTGAGGGTAGGGAAACAACTGTCAGTCACAACCTTAAATGGACATTGATTGGCTGTCATTATGTTTGGGCTTGTTTAGCATAAGCTGATTGGCTCCATTGGAGTTGGGCGGGCATAGTCAGCAGCGGTGAGGAGAGGTGGAAATGGAGGAGCATGTGAGAGTTCTCGGCACAGTGAATGGAAAATGTACTTTTCAAAACGCCCTGACGGCACTATTGATAAAAGTAGAGTGGTGTGCCTAATTTGTAAGAAGGAGTTTACTTACCACCGAAGCAAATCAGTTTAGCCTCCTACATCAATGCAAAGCACCCAGTCGCTAGTGCAGCCACGGCTAACGTTAGTACCGAAAGCGTTAGCAATATAGCGGGCTAAAGCAAAGCTCTTCACCAAACTAAACTTGAGGAGAACACCCTGCGTACGAGACATGAAGTCAGCATAGTAACCCACCAGAAGTGGTTGATGTTTATTTCAGCACTTTATTTTCTCATGATGAACAGTGTTATTTCTGAAGTGCTAACTTACAGCACTGTGATTCAAGGATCTCTTTTTTTCTTTTTTCTTTTTTTTTTCTTTTTTATCCGAAGCAAGTTCAGTGTTGAGTTCTTGTATTGCTCAGAAAAATGTTCTTACTGTTTTTGATATGTTAACCTAAGCACTTTTTATGGACCTGATGTTCTATTTTTATTTTTATTTTGTAATTATTTGGAAATTTACAAAAATTAACAAAACGGTGATATTCACCCTGGTGGTCGAAACTAAAGGTTGCAGGAAGGACTTGGGATATGTATTTTATGTTAAACCTATATTTGGCAAGGTCAAGTTTATTTTGCATAGCATGAACAAGGGTTGATTTGTCTTCCCAACAGTGCACACCACATAAACCAGAGGTCCCCAATCCCCGGGCCACGGACCGGTACCGGTCTGTGGATCATTTGGTACCGGCCCGCACAGAAAGAATACATATCTTACATTACTTCCGTTTTATTCATTTCGGAATTTGAAAGATGTTTTATTTTGAAAATTACTGGATCCTCTGTTACATCCATCTACAATATGTCACTCTTGACGCAGGTGAAGGTGCGCTTCTCAGTCACGTGATAGGTTACCGCTAAAATGAAACCCAGGAGCTAGCAAAATGAGTAAAAAACAAAGGTCTTTGGAAAGCTTCTTTGGGAAGGGGGAAAGGCCCAGGAAGGAGACAGAGGAGGAGCCTCTGCTTTTCAAGAAAAATAAGGCTACATTTAATAGACAGAGTCAGGAGTCCTACTTAAAACACAAATTGATCACAACCGGAGATTCCCTCGCACCAAGCCCAGTCTGCATAATATGCGGCGATGGTGAGTCGTATTTTTCATGCACTTTGTATTTGCGGTCTATCTTATTTTGAAGGCACGTGTAAACATTACCATAGCGACCAGAGAGTGTTGTGGCCAGATAGGACATTCCTTGTGTCGTGATTCGTGTTTATTATTATTATGTTTAGAAAATATCACAGTTTTCATGCCGGTCATATCATATTGTTTTGTTGTATTTATCCGGCCTTTAAAGGCCGGTCCCTGAAAATATTGTCTGACGTTAAACCGCTCCATGAGGCAAAAAAGGTTGGGGACCCTGACATAAACGGTTACCCGACACAAAAATGAATTTCTCAAGCTTTTTTTTGTTGTTGTTTTTTTTTTTTTTATGAGGCAATCGAGTTACTCAAAGACTTGTTTCACCCCTAATTCCAACATCTTCTTGTAGGAAATGGACGTCGCCGTAGCATCTCTTGCCCCAGCTGCAATGGGCAAGCAGAGGGTAATAAGCTGTTGGCACCTCTTGCTCTGGCATGTGGAGCTGATGGCAGTGTGTATGTTGGAGACTTCAACTACATCAGGAGGATCTTCCCCTCCGGGAATGTTACCAGTGTGATGGAGCTCAGGTAAAAAAAAAAAATTTAAAAATCTTCAAATCTCAATCAAACCTGTTCCATGTCAGTGCACACAAGACATGATTGAGATGATTTCACCTAAGATTAGACATCAAATCAGTATGTTCTTTTTCCTCGCAAGATTACTAGGTTTGACAAAATATCGACTCACTGTGGCCCAGTGCCTGCTGACCGACTCTCCGCCAGCATTCTATCCTTTTCATGACAAACTTTGTTTTCTTAACTCACAAACAGTGTGAAACATATACAAAATAGAAGAAAAGAGAAAAGACAGTGTTGCTTCTTTGCATATGTTATTTGATGAAAATAACAAAGGCACAAGCATCGGTTAGCGATGCCAAGTGAGTTCACTGCTCTCAAACTTGGCCAAAACTTTTACAGCAATGCGGTCGAATTCACTGTCCACTCTGAAAAATACAATACTCCATAAAATAAAAGGCCCAGTTGGAGCTTTGAGAGAGAGACTTAAACTGAAAATAAGCGGTGTGAAAGGATATTTCACGAATAGAAGTGTTCACATTCGTCACTAACTCGTCACACGAAGCCATTAGGTTTTTTTTTTCACCGTGACAATATCTGCTGTGGCGTAGCTGTTTTTAACATGTCATTTTAATATTTGTATCTGTACGTGTGAGAGAGAGTGCATTTTCACTTGTTTTGGCACAAGAGTTCGATTCGTTCTAAACTAATGCTGTCAAACAAAAATCGAGCAGCACAATGTGCTCTTTAGGGCCGCCAAGATTAGTTGACTAGTCAAGACAGCGTCAATTAATGACAATTTAATAGTCGACGAGTCTTCCCCTGACTGTTTGCCTTGTCACATATGCAGTAGTGGTAATCCTGGTCATCCATGATGTCAACAGAAGCATTGTGGGTAATGCTCTGTCATGGCTTCGACCATGTTAGCAACAGAGTCTTGGGCGCATTTGGGCGCATTTCACCCAAAAATACTTAATACAATGAAAAACTCACTTTGATGGCAGCATGTCAGTGATGAACGAGTATCTATAAAGAAGGCGCATTGTGACTCATGCCTGATTTCATTTCGGAGAGAGACACACACATCTGGAAGCTAGCTGGAGTTAGCACAGAGAGGTTACTGTGGTACCGGTAACACAATTTCCTGTTTGGTATGCCAACACAATATTGCTTCCCTTGTGGATTATGGAGGCATAAGTCAGTGAACTCCCGTTTATGAATAACCGAAACTTTTTTAGAAAAAAATTTTAATGCCTGTGGTTGACATCGATGCAGGAAGATCACACATGGTCATGAGTGTTCACAAGCTGGATATCACAGAACTTGCCACAAGACCTTTAGTGCGAAAAAAAATAGGTTCCGCCTTATCTTTAAGGATTTTTTTTTCCATTTCAGGTGCAGAGCACATTTTGATTATGTAAATCAATTTACTACTTTTAAATTATACATACTCATGAAGGAAAACAAAATATGTTGGATGAAGTTTAAATAAAATCAAAATTTACTTTTAGTTTTCTTTTTACACAGTGCATTTCAAGTATTTCTTTTTGTATTTATAGTTACAGAGTTGTAGTGCAACTCTGGCTAGTGTGTAGCGTTTGGATTTGTTTTAAAATGCTTTGAACATTTCCAGCCAAAAAAACAAATTAAGGCCACAGTCTCACCTTCAATACGTTGCTACCTCATTTATAAACATGTCAGGAATGCTGCTGGTACAAGCTGCAAATTTTAATCAAAGCTGAATGTAATACCATCTTAATTGTTTTTATGATTAATGTGTATATGCTCGAAATAATTCAATCTATAAGCTAAGGCCAAACAAAAAAGAGCATAGCATAGCATAGGCTCGGTAGGTCGGACAAAGGTTTTTTTTTTAATCTTTTTTTTCCATCCAATATGTAAACAAAATAACCATAAAACATAAAACAAGGAGACCTTGAACCCCCCGCCCGGCGAGAGAGTTGGGTGCCTGGCGGCTGGGTGTTAGGTTCGGAGGTCGGCTGGGTCGCGATGGCACCAGCGGGGAGAGGTCCCTGTCGCCGTCCGCGGCCCGGCCTGGACTAGAGTTGCGTAGCCTAGGCGGACGGTGCGTCGACGAGCGCGCGGACGCACGGGTCGGCGGGGTGGGCGGTCGGGAACGCCGACGCCCGACGGCCGCCTGACCGAGGGTGGGGAGATGGGCGGGACTTGGAGAGCCGGCCGCGCGATGCGCACCGACCGACCCCGCGCCCTACACCGTCCCCTACCCCCGCGACGCCCGCAACGCCGCTGCCTCCGCCGTCCTCCTCCGCCCTCGGTTTTTACTCGGCCCGTGGTGTTCATAAAATAGTTCGCTGAATTTTTTCGATACATCAATGGATGCTATTTTCTTAACATTACGGTGCGAGCATGCGACTGTAACACAGAAAACGCGGTTTAAACTGTCATCGGAGATCACCGCCGCCGCCACGATTCAATGTTGTTGACAGACGACAGGGCAAACGACGCACGCGCTCAACGTGAATATCGCGAGTTTGCACCGATGTAAACCCTCTCCACAAAAATGTAGAGGGTTGTTTGAAAAAAATGCCGACCGTAAAGTTTTTTTTCGACATAGAAATTCTCGGTCAGTCGGGTTACCGGAAACACACTAATTTTTTTCTCCGCCTTATCAATATAGAGATGTGTCTTTCAGCTCTCATTTGTTTTTCCAAGCTAAACTAATTAATTACTTCCAATTAAGCCACACAGGTACACTTAATGAGGACTTCCTTTCAATTGTGCCAATTGTGTGCTGACTGGCATTTGACATGAGTTTGAACGTGGTTCATTGATAAAAGGGTGTGCATTCTTTGTGCAACCACATTATCTCATTAATGCTGCAAAACGTGTTGAATTCATTTTCGTTTTGATTTTATATCATCACAAAACCTACCATTTCAACATTTCTGTATTCATGTAGCTGGAGGGGAAAGTGAACACTTGTTCATGTTTTTTAGAGTGTGGTTTAAATTTTCAAATGACTATCCTCCTATGACATGAGGTGCATCGTTCGGTTCACCTTACCATTCCTCATTACAATTACCGGTACATCTTTTTTCAGGATCTATTCGTCTGTGTTTTTCTTCATTGTTGTAATTGTGATTTGATCTGAAGAAATATTTTCAAAAGGATCTAAAAAAAATTGCCTTCTAAGTGGGGTTGTGTTCTGTACTTTTTAAACGTTTATATTTAATGCAGTGCTAATGTTCCAATTTGGAGCAATACAAAATCATGATCCGTCTGCCCATTGTCCCGCTGTAGGAAAATATAATTGTGTCTTCACATTTTAGCCATTATGCTCTGAGGTTTCTGATATTCATATGTACCTTTTCAGGGATTTATGTCAAGCAATAACCAACTGTTCTCTAATTCCTTTTTCCTCTCTTTTTCTCCCTTTGCTTGCACTATAATAAGAAACAAAGATTTCAGACATAGGTAAGCGTGAGTAATTCCTTGTATTCTACTAACAAAGCAGAGTCCTTCTTCTATTACATTGCGTTTTTCCTGAAACGAACGATCATGTTTTCATCCCTGCAAGAATTCAGCACGATGCAGTTCTACTACTAGCCCGTTTATAGATGCTATCATTCAGTTCGTTTAAGGTGTTGACTCCTTGGACAAATAAATGCCTCTCTCCAAGTAGATTCTCCAGGGAAAAGGGGTAATAACTGTAATTCTTGCATATCATGGATACTACGTATGCTTCGCGCACAGAAACTAAATATGAACTGCTTAGCTCAAATGATCTAAGCTAGAAACTACTCAGTGTACCATTTCAGATTCATCTGGTGGAACGAAAAAGGGGCAGAAAACCACATACGCATGAGTGCACAAAGATTTCAGACAAGCTGCAATTCATTTAGCTCAGTTGAACAGCACCTATTTCTTCATACATTAAACAAAACAAAAACATGGATGCACAATCAGCAATGGAAAGTGGTTTCCAAGTGCTGACACTTCAGTGGCCAATTTGCCATCATACGCTCGTGCGGATCTTCTTGCAGCTTCTTTTAAAAGTACTTTGCGTGCGCCAGTCTCGTGGATGGATTCCGGCGAGTCCTTCTGCCATGTAGACCGCGCAGCTCTCGTGCGATAAATTTAGAGGGAATGATGGGAAGCTGCCTCCATTGGATGGAAAACAACTCAGCTGTGTTCACACTAGAGCTAAGATCGGTCCTAAAAAATTGAGCCCGATCCGACCGGGCCCGAGCCCGATCACTTAACTTGATATGCAGGCCCGAGCACGAAGCAAACCCGAGATTTCATAGTTCATTTGTGAGGACTCAGGAGGAGGAGGGGTGATTTCTGATAACAAAGCCTGTCTTTTGTAACGAAATCTAAGTTAAACAAGACTGTATAAACATTTACATCTCTTATATTTCTGTTTCTGAAGAGGTTACATTAACCGACAATTTCCCATCATTGACAAATTTTTTTAAGAGTGGACAGGAGAAATTTAAGGCCGTCCGTCATTTTGATGGGTTGAAAATTGGGCCGTAAACCACAGCAGCTGTACATCCTTAAGAATCTAGCGCGGCACTTTAAGAGGGAGAAGCAGAGAGACAAAGACGAACACTGACGGGTGGATACTCGACAGAGACTGGAAGGAGAATTGTCATTGCAAGAGTTTAGTACAGTGCGTGTTGTGATGAGGTGACTTCTGTTTTTTGCGAACCACGGTCTCTCGTGGCCAAAACAATTCACGGACTCGGGGAAAAAAAAAGTCAGCGAGAGAGAAGCCCGACCCGAACCCGAAGCAATGATTGACAATTTTAGGCCCGATCTTACCTCTAGTTCACACCTACAATGTTGCACAAAGGCACAACCCCCACACCCCCCACCCCCCTTCTGCCTGAGCCTGTCAACCAAAATACCAAAAGGAAGAAAACTCCACCCATGCATACAGTTAGACTGCGCTTTATGCTAGACTTGCACTGGGCATGTAAATAGGACCCAGAGAATGCTCTTCTGTCCAATTCCCTTCATTTCTTCATAAAGTTGGTATCTCACTGAGTGGAAATTCGTCAACTTCTGACAAATGTTGACCAAAATCAGGGTTTGGTCACGATCATTAGCGACTTTTAGCGATGCTTGGGAATGTTTGGGAAAGTGTGAAAAAGATATGGTAACTATTTTCGGACATTTGGGACAATATTGCCAAGATTAGCAACTATTTTCCATACCTTTATCACTGTTTGGGAACCTTTAGGACTGTTTGCCAATTCCAGGAGTAGCAGGCAAATCTATGGGCCCAATAATGATGAAAAGGTGCATGGACCTTCCCCAGCATTCAGTTTTCTACTGTCCTCTGTCAAAGATGGATGTGTTATTAGCGCAACAAACATTATTACTTCCATGGTGGGGCAGGCCTTTATATTTCTATTTAATGAACTGCTTCTCCACCTCTCTATTGCTATTTATGCCCTGAACCCTTTCAAGGACAGCGGTTACTACATTGGACAGCTTATCATGTTATCAGGTTACAGGGTGCATGAAATGGTTCTACTCATCCCATCAGCCATTGTAAAAAACATAGGCTACTTCTGGATTCATTCCTCTTTGTGCTGTGTTTCTTCTGGCATGATGATCAATTTGGAGAATGGCGGCTGGTATCTCACTGTGCGGCGAAGGCGAGTGAATGCTACGCAGGAATGTGTCGGATGCTGGTCTGTCATGGAGGGGAATCTCCATTTCGGCCTACATCATAAAATGTACTACAATAAAACACATCAGAAATAAAAGATTAATTTGTCGCTAGTCATTTTCGACAAAGAGAGTGTCGCTCAGATGATTAGAAGTCTCCAGTCCAACTCAGAACAGAATGAGAATTGAAAAATGCTCACACGGTTGCCGACACCAAAAGATTGGTGATTGGCTCATTTCACTGTCAATTAAAAAGAGAGACTCAGACAGATCATCCAATCATCATGCAGAAAAGCTCAGCGTCCGGGCCAGCCGATACACGCCCACTGTCCATAGACTCCCAGAGACGCTGAGCGTCCGATGGGCGGGACAAAGGCAGCATTTATCCAATGACTCGTCTCGTTTCAATGCATTGAGATGACGGGCTCTGAACTCTCTCGACGCCCAGCGTCCGCGCGGTCGATGCTCAGCGTCCACACAGTTAAAAGCACAGTGAAGCTGCGGGAATGAATGAGAAGAGAGTCGCGTTGTAACCAGTAATAAGAAGCTGATTCAGAACAAAAGTTGAGTGCGTTGTAGCGCATATTTAGTCAATGATATGTACACACAATTGTATGTGCACACATATATTTGATCACTTATTTTTTGACATTTTAGGGGAAGCTTAGCTTCCCTTGCAGTCTTAGAGCAATCGCCTCTGGTCGGCATGTATTTGAACCATGGTCACATGATCTCTAGCGTTGGCGAATAACAAAGAACTTTGGCGACACATCTGACCGTTTACAAATGCTTAATGATTGTTTTGTAAACACGTTTACTGACATATATTGTTATACATATTATTTTCAACTGGCATTTCTTACTGGTAAAAAAACATCTACAAACAGCATAAATATTCTATAATGCATACTACTTCACAGCTAAAATGCAGTTACAAATGTATAAATACAAAAAGGTCGCTTACAAACACATTACCCAGTAACAGTATGAGCCCTGATGTGAAGAAATACATTAATAAAATAAAAGTCCAACAGTTTCTTTAAAGTACAGTCATGCTACACGTTGGGAAAATATTTTTAGATAGTCTCAGAAAGATGAATCTGGGAAACTAACAATGACAACAATCCAAGTTGCAGTTTTATGGACAGTAGGTATTGTTTTGTCCTCCTCAGTCTTTTTTTCCTGTCTATTTCTAATCTTGACAAGTGTTGCAGATAAAGAGTCTATTTTTGTGTTGTCAGCTCAGATGAGTGGCACAGTCATCACTTTAGCAGCAGCCTGAAGCCAGGAGAGCGAAGGAGAGACACAGATTGAAGGAAGGCGTGACAGCAGGCTATAGATAGTGCTGGTTGTGGTTCATGGTCTTTCTTTTTTGATGTATTGATTGTCTATAGAACAGCTTTATTCCCACCGTCTTGATGTATACAGTTCAAGAAAACATCGTGCACAAGCATTCTTGGACAGACTGAACCGGTTTCCTCCCACATTCCAAAAAAACATGCATGGCTATCTGATTGAACACTCTAAAGAAAGAAACTCCGAAGAAATCGATGAACCTTCCTCTCCCGCACCACAGAATAAATCTTAGCAGGGAAGCTGAGGAGCTTGATCCTCCTGGAGTTGCAACACAACGTACGTTCCCCTTCCTTGAAAATTATTACCTATTACGGGCATGTCAAATTGAAACATTTACCTGCGGGTGCTTGCTTCCCCTAATTTTGGTTGTGACGGATTTATTTCCTGAACCTCAGTAATATATTTACCCCTTGACTAACAAAGGGCACAGACCTATTTTAATTATGTGATGGTTTTATCAGCATATTTCATGTACAAAACCATGTGCAAGCCCGGCTGCTGTCCTCCTCGCTATCCCTAATCAATTGGCCACATCATATGTCTACTAGTGGCTTGCTACTTGAAGTAACCACGAAAGGAGGGAAAAGAACTCGAGAATATTGTGCTGGTGTAGTTTACTTTGCTTTCTGTTGTGAGTAAAATGTCAATGACTGTGTAAGCCTTGTACTTTTCAGTCTATATTGAACTCAAGTATTGATGTAGAATAGATTAATTTGCTTGCAGCTCACGTCGTTGAGCAAAATGTTGTCGATGTTTTGAGGGATCTTATAAAGAATGCAATCATTTTGCATAGAGACAGATGCATCAGAAGAACCCGAGCTGAATTTGTATTTAAAATGGGAAGTCTGAGGCATTCAACACCATTGCAAAAATGGACTTCTGGGTTGAGTGAACGCTGGCGCGTCTGGCTGCCGCTGCTCACCCGCAATTATTTTTTTAATTTACCGTATTTACATGACTATAAGGCGTCATTAAAAGTCTTAAATTTTCTCCAAAATGGACAGGACGCCTTATAATGCGGAGCGTCTAGTGTCTGAGCCGAGTTCCAAAGCCTGACTGAGAGCACTTCTGGCCGACACGCTGTTTATACAGAGAAAAGGCGGACGTGCGATGTTGCGGACGTGCGATGTTTCCGGCGTCAACTATTTAAAATTGCTGTTTAAAATCGCATATTCAGTTTAAATTAATCTCCTTTTATTATTTCAAATTTTATCTGTGGTTTTATTGTTCTTGTTTTGGTTGTAAAATGTCCTTGAGTGTTTTGAAAGGCGCTTATAAATGAAACGTACTATTATTATTATTATTATAAAAATTGCATATTGGCTGTATTGTCCTATAAAGAGCGTTTTGAATAGTACTCAAGTTTTACTCAATATCCTCCCATCCCGAGTGACTACCATTGTGCTGTGTTTAGGCTCTCACACATACACCTAATATCTTAGTTTACTCCACAAAAGTGCTATAAATTTTCATTTGTATTTCTTCTGATTCACCCATACAATAATCACTTCACTCCCAACTCTCATTTATTATTCGCCATTGAATTATCATCAACTCTTGGAAATCTTTTATGTGTCATTATATTATGATGACTGTATGATTTGGTTATACAACTGCTAATAGTGTCACATGTAGTTGTTTTGCACAGTGGTCAATGTTGGTACACTGTTTAGCTTTTACCTCTTGAAATGTCGACTGACTGCTGAGGTGTTCCTTGTATTTGAAACCATCCATTGGGTTGGCCGTGCAAACGAAAATGAAAACTGTTAGGTCTTGGTGGATTAGATTTTTCAGATGAAATTATGGTATTATGACTTAGTTCTACAATCCTTGCTTTATAATTGTGCTATGAATGAGAAAGAAGCTGGCTTGGACAAAGCAGAGCACTTCAGCCCATTGGCAACTGGGAGCTACTAGCTCATTAGTGAAACACGTCATGAAAGTATGAACTATTTCCATGTATTACCAACCAAGTACAAATGCAGTAAGCTACGAATGAAGTATACATTTAGTGGTGAAACCGCCAATGTAGGAATATCTTATTCGGGTAAATTTGTGCACAAGCCTCTGAATACACAAGAAATGGACATGTGTTTTGTTCCCATGTGTTTTGGTTGCTGAATTAATATCGATCGATGTTCCTCCGGATAGATTTACTCCCCTTAACATATTGTTGGACAAGGTCAGGGGGTTGAATCCACTGACATTATTCACCATTGTCCTAAACCAAATCTTTTTTGTTTTTATCCCGTACACTCCCTCTTAGCAACAACCCTGCCCATCGATATTATCTGGCCACTGATCCAGTGACAGGACAGCTTTATGTGTCAGACACCAACTCACGACGGATCTACCGACCAAAGAATCTCAGTGGTGCCCGGGACCTCATCAGTAAGTCCTCCTGGCAGCATGCTGTTTCAGTCATATGAAAGATTTGATACAGGAATGACAAAAGATTTGAGTTATCCAGAGATTTCAGGTGACTTTACGTTTATTGTGTGTGTGTGTGTGTGTGTGTGTGTGTGTGTGTGTGTGTGTGTGTGTGTGTGTGTGTGTGTGTGTGTGTGTGTGTGTGTGTTTTAAGGTAATGGGGAGGTTGTGGCTGGCACCGGTGAACAATGTCCGCCGTTTGATGAAGCACGGTGTGGAGATGGAAGAAAAGCCACAGAAGCTCAGTTACTGGGACCTAAAGGTACACACACACATCCAATTTTACATCTCGGAGGTTCCACTGGCTAATTTAAATCGAGTAATGTCTGATGTATCTTCTGCGGAAGGCTTTTACCTCCTAAGCGGTGGTATAAGAAAATGAACGTGTACTAGCCTGACCGTAAGTGACGCAGGACTTCAAATTAAATAGTTGATCAATGTTTGTGTCATTCCTTCATTAATTCAGTTTGAATATACAGTGGTACCTCTACTTACGAAATCAATTGGTTCTGAAATAAATTTCTTTTATGTAAAATTGTGTAAGTAGACACGCATTTTACATGTAAATGCACTAATTCGTTCCAAGCCCCCCCCAAAAAAAAAAATTCTGACATAAAGCATAAAACAGGCAAACATCAGCATAGTGAGCGAGCGCTGTACTGGTGAATACTTTTTTGGGTGATTCACATTTATGAATCACCCCAAACGATTGAAATGCCTCATGGCCCGAGGGACGAATGACGAGGACGCTGCATAGACACATACTTATCTATTACATCTATATCTATCTATATCTATTATTATCTATTACACATACGGTAGAGGTCCCTCTTAACAATCGGATGCCAGGAAGATGGTAGGTAATAGCCAATGGCAGAGCAGCAATTTGTATGTTGCATTCAGGAAAATTGGAGATGCTAGTAGCAGCCCCATACAGCATTTTTACATTTCATGTCTTGAAATGTATTTTGTAACAAGAGGCAATATTTTCCTGTTGAGGCGTTTCGTAACTTAAAAATTTTGTATGAAGAGACGTTCGTAAGTAGAGGTACCACTGTACATATTTTGCTGATTGTCTGTTGTGTTTGAGGCAGTACTTGATACCAGAATGAGTTGATTGCACTGGCTCATGGTTACTACAGTGAACCAACTATCCGTTTCTAGGGTTTCTGGGATGTAAGCTACTATTTCTGAAATGCATTTGGCAACATCAAGAAAATACAACCGTTTTGTTTGTCTGTCACACTTAATCGGATTCAATGTCACATCATATTCACCTTTTTTTTTTCTTTTGTCAATCTCCTTCTTCCTCGGTGGAATTTCTGGCGATAGGTGCTCGCAACTAAATAAGGGAGCAAGGACCTAGTAAGCTCTAAATCGTCTCTCCAGCATCCTCTTGGTGATCCCATCCTCTCGATGGCCTGTACCTGGAACTCCTTGTCATGGCTTTAGGTTTACGTGGTAGTGGTGGAAAAATGTGGAGGGTCCAAGCGCAGGAAAGCAGTGAGGCAAGGCATGAGTGCAGTACATGAAGAAATTAGAATACATCAATAAAGAGAGCAAGAGTGATTCAAAGACTCACCACAGTGGGAAGTAAGGAAACATGACGCTAAGAAAACAATTCAGACAGACTGAAAGAAATCAGGGAGCTAAATACCAATAAATTGATGAGACCATGAGTCACACTTGAACGAGACCAAAGTGTCTGGAAAAAGTTGATTGGTCTGCACGAATAATGGTGCTGATGAGAACAGGTCGAGATGAAAACAATTAGGCAAGACATGACCAAGGGGCACAGGAAAACATGACATGGCATGAAACAAAACTACAATTTAATCTAAAATGAAAACACGGATCAGGAGATTATTCAGCAGGGAGGAGTTCAGGAGGCGTCCGAATGCCCAAGCCACCTTATCTGGCTGGTCAATGCAGAGGAGCAGTGGCGCTCATCTGAGCCCCTCCCTGATGACTGAGTGTCTCACCCTATCTCCAAGGGAGAGCCCAGACATGCCATGGAGGAAATTCATTTTGGTCTCTTGTATCCATGATCTTGTTCTTTTGGTCACGAGCCACTGATCGTCACCAAAGGTGAGTGTTGGAACATAGATCGACCAGTAAATGGAGAGCTTCACCTTTCGACTCAGCTCCTTCTTCACCACGACAGACCGAGTGAGAGTCTGCATCGCTGCAGATGCTGCAACGATCTGCCTGTCGATCTCCTGCTCCATTCTTCGCTCACTCATGGACAAAATTCCAATTTAAAATTATTCTTATTATTTTCGGAATTTAAAAAAAAGACGAGAAATATTGAAAAGGCCTCGTTCACATAGCATGACTTTAAAATTGTTGGCAGACTTCCCAAACTTTAGATACCCCACACATGACAAGGAAAAAAAAAAATACAGGGATAACAGATTTAACAGTGATTTGACACGTCACACGCGCATCGATTTCCTTCATGAATATTCCCAGGTCAGACGGGAAATGTTGCAAACATGACTTTCTAGTCAACAAACATGGCGGACGAAGACGATGCAGTGGACATAGTTTGTGGTTTGCAGAGAAAAGGCAACATAAAAATAAAAGGTCTCGGTCAAAGGAGTGGAAACGTGAGCACAGACATTCCGTTGTGATATGACTGTTTTGATTTTGAATTCCCCACCATGATTCCGCGCTGCCTCGTCACCTCGTTTTTTGATTGGCTGCATGTCAATGTCAACAGGCTGTGTGCACACCACACACATTGAGCAGTCACGCCAAAATAATCCAACATATTGAATATCCCGGATTTGAGATCAAAGCTGCCCAAACGTCCTCCCGTCCGGTCGATTTAAGTCTGAACACACCACACACGACAGGATTATTTGCTAAGTGTATCTTTTTGGGTACTCGGAACATCCTTACAATTGTCGGGAGGTTGAGTTTAAAATCGGGCTAACTCTACGGTGTGCTCCAGGCTGAAGACACAGACTGAAAGAAATTAGGGAACTAAACACAAAGAAATTGATGAGATGAGGCAGACCTGACACAAAAGATTTGAGTGAAGACACGAGTGGCTGCAGGGAGCTGATGACAATGATGGCGGCTCATGTACTGAGATGAAGACAACAAATGATGACAGCAAAAAATGTGAAATGATATGCTGTGCTTTGGTTGTGTGTGTTTTTTTTTCTTCTCTCTACAGGGATTGCAGTTGACAAAAATGGTTTGATCTACTTTGTCGATGGGACCATGATCCGAAAAGTGGACCGCAACGGGATCATCTCCACAGTGCTGGGAAGCAACGATTTGACATCAGCACGACCTCTGACATGTGATACCAGCATGCACATAAGACAGGTGACGTGACACTGCGCCGTGATATGTGAAAATATGAATATTTAAATTCCTCTGTGGACCCCAAAAGTTTTTGAAAATGGCACTTGCTAAATGTGAGATGCGTAGGCCAGTACCTGGTCGCTAAGGCTGGAATGGGGCTCTCGAGGGCCAAACTTGGGCAGCCCTGCACTATACATACTGTATATCTGGGAAGAGCATGACCTAAAAGTATTACAGTTTGTCTGAGATAAAACTCGCCATCTTGACATCTCTACATCCAGGTTCGTTTGGAATGGCCCACTGATCTTGCGATCAGTCCCATGGACAATTCCATCTATGTATTGGACAACAATGTTGTGCTGCAGATCACTGAAAATAGACAGGTATTGTCTTTCCCACTCAGGTAGAAAGAAAGCACCAAAATTATGTGTTTAGTTCTTTCCAGAACTTAATTGAGGAATACTGTTTGTGTGCGCGTTCAGGTTCGCATTGTGGCAGGCCGTCCCATGCACTGCCAAGTCCCAGGGATTGAATACACAATGGGAAAGAGAGCCGTTCAGACCATGCTAGAGGGAGCAACAGCCATTACTTTGTCCTACAATGGCATTCTGTACATCACAGAGACGGACGAGAAGAAAATCCATCGCATTCGACAGGTAATCATTATGATTCAGGGGCGTCGAACTGGCAGGAGGGGAAAGATTTCTGGAGGCCCAAGCATGCTGGGGGGCCCTATGAAACTCCCACCAGGTTGACAGACTAGTTCGATTTTTTTTTTATATCTATATATACACACACACACACACACACGTATGTGTGTGTGTGTGTGTGTGTGTGTGTGTGTGTGTGTGTGTGTGTGTGTACCCCAGGGCGTGTGAATAATTTTGGGCTTGAATACATGTGGTCTATTTGCAATATCGATAGGCCTAGAGTCAAGCCCGAAATTATTCATACCCCTGGTGTATGAATAATTTTGGGCTTGACTCTATATCTAATTTGGTTCTGCGTTCTAACTACAGTTGACTTGACGAGCCATTGGAAACACCTAATAAACACGCGAGCAGCGTGGGCGAGAGCAACCCATCTAGAGAGAGAGAGAACATTTAAAAGGAGATAAATAGATTTTCTCGATATTATTTTCAGTTGGGATCTCTTCTCTCACAAGAGACTTTCATTTCCCCCACTTAGTAAACTGCTTTGTTCCTAGGTGTCAACTGATGGAGAAATTACCTTCCTTGCCGGAGCACCGGCAGATTGTGACTGCAAGGTAGTTAAACCACTCAATTTCTTAGTTCATATATTGGCTGCTGTTGTTTTTCATGTCACCCCCAAAAGGCTTTCGTTGTAGTTATTGTTAATCATCTGTCTCACTTCCTATCTCTTTGATCTACCTCCTGCAGAATGATGCCAACTGTGACTGTTACCAAACAGGAGATGGTTATGCAAAAGATGCAAGACTTAATTGTCCTTCCTCTTTGGTCGTGTCCCCAGACGGGACATTGTATGTGGCCGATCTAGGAAATATCCGCATCCGAGCAATACGGCGCAACCAACCACTTTCTGGTATGGAGTCATTTGATTGAGTTTAAATTGGTTGCTGGACATGTGTCGTCCAACTTCGCACCACAGTGGGTACAAATTAGGCCTAATGTTGATACCCCGAGTGTGTGTAACACACACATTAATTTGATTCCAACAGTGTTGTGCATTAACCAATGCCTCCAACCAAATTGAGGTCAAGTGTTCGAAATAAACACATTCGTGTGTGTCCTCAGGCTCTTTGGCATCTGGTCCCAGTTCCTATGAAGTGGCCTCTCCGGCCTCCCAGGAGCTCTACGTGTTTGACTTGAATGGAACTCACCAATTCACACTCTCCCTGGTCTCTGGAGACTATAAATATAATTTTAGTTACAGGTGGGTGTGGATAATGAGATTTGTAAGCTTTCACTCCCGATCCTTTCCCCCCGAGCAGTCATATAATTTACCATTTTGAGTTTTTTCTTCCAGCAACGAGGAGGATTTAACAGCTGTGACTGACAGCAGCGGCAATACCCTCCGCATACGTAGAGATACCAACAGGATGCCTGTACGTGTGGTTGCTCCCGACAATCAAGTGAGTTAAGACCTCACACAAAGATAAATTACTCAACTGTGTTTCAAAAATATCACGAGGACATGTACAGTACCTCTCGTTATGAACCTGTACCAAGAGATTGTTCACAAAATCCATGTTTGCCCGTGCCCATGCTTCGTTGTGTAGGTCATCTGGCTGACCATCGGAACAAATGGTGGTCTGAAGTCTCTCACAGCTCAGGGTCAAGAGCTGGTCTTGTTTAGCTACCATGGCAACAGTGGCTTACTAGCAACCAAAAGCATTCAAATTGGCTGGACTACTTTCTATGAGTGAGTAGAATCATGATTGCTATTTGTGTCACGTCTTATGTAGCCCATGACTTACCACATACAATGCACATATGGAAAAACGGACACACACACACGTTAAATACTACTTGTGTAATCATTTTTTCCCCAATCACAGCCTCCTGCTGCCCGAGCCAGATGTTTGTGGCCATGCGTATTTGTATTGTAGATGATGAAAACTCTTTTGATGTTTCACCCCCAACCCTCTCCTCCCACCTTCCTCTTCACTGTACCTACAGTTATGACAGCGAGGGTCGTTTGACTAATGTTACCTTCCCCACTGGCGTGGTTACCAATCTCCATGGCGACATGTCATCAGGGGCTGTTGCTGTGGATATTGAGACGTCAGGGAGGGACGAGGATGTTTCCATAACAACCAACTTGTCATCGATAGACTCATTCTACACTCTGGTGCAGGGTAAGGAGATGAAATGTGACGGCTTGGTTTTGTAGTTATGGTTTAAATCTTCGATGCTATTCATTTGGAAACGGAATGAATCAGAATCATGGAACTTGGAATGTAATGGAACATTCATAGCAAGGCTGTATAGAGCACCATTCATTTTGGAAGTGACAGATGACAGTGACAGAATACAGTAATACACTATTCACAATACGTTGGAAGCGATGGAAAAAGTCACTTCAGGAAGATCTTAAAGAGAGTTAACCAACTTGACAAAAAAATAACAAATATTCAAGCTATTCAAGACATGCAGTCGTCGCTTAAAACATTGGTACACAGTTACTCAATTACTTTTTTTTTTGGGGGGGGCAAGATTAATAACCCAGCTATATGCTTAATTATATATACGAGAGTCATTTAATAAATACGGTGATTTTTTTTTCGGTATGAGGACTTCTAGTACAGATAGAAGCTTCCATTTTTTTTCAACGTAGTCTCCCAATACTGTCACACACTTTTGTTTCCCATCTGTGCACAAACATTTTATTGAATGACCCTCATAGATAGATAGATAGATAGATAGATAGATAGATAGATAGATAGATAGATAGATAGATAGATAGATAGATAGATAGATAGATAGATAGATAGATAGATAGATAGATAGATAGATAGATAGATAGATAGATAGATAGATAGATAGAGGGAGAGAGAGAGAGAGAGAGAGAGAGAGAGAGAGAGAGAGAGAGAGAGAGAGAGAGAGCTGCCAACTGTTACGGATTGTCCGCATTTTGTCTGGGAAATCACCAAACACTAACTCATTACGCTCATAATCCTGATTGTTACGGATATTTTCACAAATCCTGGGTCACATAATTGTGCAAATGGTTAAAATTGAGCAAAAACAGTTAGATAAGCTCATTAATAAATAGATAATCACGATGTCTGTTTGACAATACCATTTTCCGATCCGCGTTATCCTCACAAGGGTCGCGGGGAGTTCAATGAACATTTTTGACTCTTGATGACACAGAAACACAAACCAAACCAATGTATATACTACAGGCTACCCTAAAAAAGAGAGAAGCAATTAAAATATAATTTCAACATACAGTAAATTGATCAATGAAGATTTTTACACAGCTTCGTTTTAATGACGGCACCTGAAATTCTCTCTAAATCGTGTGGTTAGTTCTTTGAAAACTTATCTCTGGGTTGGATGGATTGTTAATCCGCCATCATTATACATCATATCAAGTTGGGCTTGAACAAGGAGGCATTTTTTTTTCAATGTGAACTAATGAGCCAGTTGAACCAAGGTCAATGTGAGGCCAGCAGCGATTTGGTTTAGTTCACATCGTCTGTGCCAAGAGTATGAGACCAACACGGCAGAGCGGTATTGACTGGAATGTAATAAGTTATTCAACACCATCGACTGGTGAAGTGTTCTTCCGCACCAAGATATATATCTACATTATTCATGATTTCATCTCACACAGTGTGAGGATGCAGCCATTCGACAAAGTCCCACCGGGTGTCCTATGAGCTTTGTAAACAATACCAGATTAGACGGTTTTCCCTTTCAGGCAATAGAATTCAATTAATTGTGGATGATAATAAGAAAAAGAGCTTCAGCAAAATATTATCGGGTAAAGATAGGATTTTAGGAATAAAGATTTCATTTATATTGACTTTCACTTGTAATCTGTAAAGATCACAATATCCCTTTGGGACAAAAATATTGCTGTGACGCTCGAAGGAGTTTGCTTTTTCCTTTTGACTTTATCCCATTCTGGGGGTCACCCCGACGACTTTTACGCTTCCATCTCTGCTTGTCCTCTGCATTTTTGGGCTGTAAATCTAGCTCTCTCCAAGTCTTCCCTCATCATATCCATAAATCCCCTCTTAGGTCTTCCTCTTACCTCCTACTTGCCGGCATCCTTCTCCTGATATTCCACTGCTCCACCATGTGGTGCTCTTTGTAGACATGAACTTAAAATATTTAATACTACCTTTATGTTGCTCACAAGTCTCCACTTCGTGAACGGTACAACTCCTTCCCAGCACGACTCCTTTTCCACGCTTCCATGAACAACAAACAAAACACCTTGGAGTCCAACCTCTCATACAACTTATGCTGTACTTTGTGTTGAGCTTTGCCACATTCCTCGTCACCTTGCCTGGCCTCATCTGAACTCTTCACTTCTCACCGCCTTTCTTTTTCACCATCCTGGCTTTGTATTTATTTCCTGAATATCCTCATTCTGTGTTTTCAACGTCTGCCCAGAAAGATACCATTTAAATTCCTACCAGCCTCCCAAATCACTATTGCTGTCTCAGCGCAGAGCTTTTCTTAACCCCTTACATTTCTCCTTTGTTAACTTCCATCATTTGATCCTACCTTCAGTCCCCCCCCCCCTCCCCTCCACCATGATCATCTTACACACGATCATCTGAATGCTGTCTAGCCACAGTCTCTCTTGTCACCACCGAACAGTGTCCAATCGCTCTCAGGTTTCGGCATATCCATTCAGACGAGTCCAGCTGTGTGCACCTTCTGACGCTTTTGTATATGTCATCGTGTGCTCCTCTCTCTTTTGGAAACAAGTGTTTGCCACAACCATTTCCTCCCTCTTTGCAAAACCCAGCACCATCTGTTCAATCCCTCGTCTTCATATCCGACCTGCCCATCGAATGACGTCTACTTCTTCCACGGCTCTCTCTGAATGGAGAAAATTTGAATGTTGTTTTTAATCTGCCATCATTAGAAATATTTTTGTTGTTGTTGTTGTTAGAGACAGAAATTACTTGGAGGCTGACGGAATATAGCCTCTTGTTCATTCATCAGTTCTGCTCAGTTCCACGCACACACACACACACACACGCACACACACGCATACACGCACACACAAGTGGCCATTAGTGCTGTGAGGTCAAGGGAAACCTAATTAAAAGGTACAGCGGGATGGTAATACCTGCTCTGTGCTCCATTAGCAAGTTCATCTAAGGCAGTGGAAATTAATTGAATTGTTTTCGCTCCTCTTTGTTCATCTGCTTATCATGCTTCTGTCTCCCTTTTTCCCAGAACCTTAACAATCAATTATTCTTGATTTATTAAGAAATATACTTTGTAAGTCCTCTTTATGGTAATCACATGTCCCTCCCTCTACCTTCCCCCATAGACCAGCTTCGAAACAGCTACCAAGTGGGTAACGACCATTCTCTCAGAGTCATCTATGCCAATGGGATGGATACACATTATCAGACAGAGCCTCATATCCTGGCAGGTAAGAGCACATTACACCACAAATGGTGAAAGACAAGTCCGACTGTTACTGTTCGTTCAATGGCTGCATTATGATTTACATTGAAAGTGTTCAAGTGTGGGGCATGGGCAACACACAATAAAATGCTTCTCAGATGAAATTTACTGGGGTAAACTTCATCCCAGTCTCTTGGCGGTTTACAGCCTAGTGTTTGGAGTTTTCACTGAGGAACCGATACCAATATGTCATAAAAAGTATCCCATTCTACAACACCCTGTACAAGAATGTCATATTTGTGCTGTACTATTCAGTGGTCCATGAGCGTGCGGTGTGCAATTTGGCAGATGGCAAACAGTTCTTCCCAAAGAGTCAACGTGTTTTTTAAAGATGCTTATTGACATTCTGGTTTAAACATACAATAGTTACACACATTGTGTATTTAGCTAAACATATGCTACTGTTACACAACATCGTTTTGTCTCTGCTGGCTTCATGCCAAGGCATCATGACAAATGTCTTTGTGTTTCCTTAATGGCATCTGTGTTGCAGTATAAACCTTTAAATAATGAATATTCATAAACAGCAGCAACTTAAGCAGAACCTAATATAACGTGTTAATTAGTTATGATTGCTCAGTTTTTTTTTCTTCATCAAATCTGTGGGCGTTGTATGCATGAGTGTGCCGCTCTGCCCTCTTGGAGGACAAGATGTGCACAAGAGAAGCAGCATATACACTGTACTGACTGCAGAGTTTGCAGTATTGTCAGTCGCATTATATTAGTATCCTTCAAGTTTCAAGCAAGTCCCAAGTCACTGTGGAAAGAAAAGAAATAATCAAGCAAGTCAAGTCATCACTTGGTTCAAGCAAGGGCGTGGCCATTACAGTGCCACAAAGTTCTGATGATTCACCGTGAGAATAAATGCCGCTGTAACTTGACGCAGCTGATCCTATCCAAATTTCACTTAATTGGATGAAAGTCTCGGCCTGAAGACATCGCTGTTCAACCCGTATTGTTTTGTATTGTTTTGTGTTGTGTTTTTTGTTATTGTAAAGTGTCCTTGGGTGTCTTGAAAGGCGCTTATAAATAAAAAGTATTATTATTATTATCTATGAAACTATTTTAATCGTAGTGGTAGCATCACCTACTGGCTACTGGAAATAATTGTTTTTTTAAAATGTTTTTCTCCTCACGAGATAACTAGATCTACTTCATATTTGATGGGAAGAGTGTTTAGGCCTTTAAATGCAAGCCCTGGCAACACAAAATTCGTCCAAAGAAAATAACGATAATTTTGAGGCAAAAATCCTCAATATTATATTAGTTTGTTGTGCAATATTTTGAAAAATTACTCAATTTTTTTAACAAAGGAGCAGCAGTCTTTGGCCTTTGCGTCTCTGTTCATCAAGGCTGGTGTACAAACAGTAGGGTAATTTACTGTTCGCACGATTTAGAGATGATGACGGTAATCTGTAGGCCATTCTACCTACCGAGAGAGCTAACTGTAGTGCTAATTACAGCTGTCTATATACCCCCCACTGCTAACGTAAACACAGCCCTTTCCAAACTTCACGACACAATATCCGGACAGCAGATGCAGTACCCTGAGGGTGCCATTATTGTGGCTGGGGACTTTAATCAGGCTTGTTTAAAAACTGCTTTCCCAAAGTTTGCACAATATGTAAAGGGCCCCACCAGGGGCAGCAACACACTGGACAGGATCTATTCCAACCTAAAGAGTGCCTATAGGACAATACCCCTTCCTCATCTGGGAATGTCTGATCACATCTCACTATTCAGTGTGCCAGCGTATAGACCCATCAGAATAAGAATCAAACCAGTCAGGAAAACTATCAAAACCTGGCCCGTAGAGCACTCAACCAGCTCCAGGACTGTTTAGAAAATACGGATTGGACTATTTTTGATCACTTGGACTTAAATGAACGCACTGAGACTGTTTTATTTTACATTAAGACCTGCACTGACAATGTCACAGTGGATAAACAGATCAAAGTGTTCAAAAACGTAAAACCATGGATGACGGGGGAAGTGCGGATGCTGCTCAGGGCCCGAGATTCTGCATTCAGGGCCGGAGACCGGGAGCTGTATGCCGCGGCCAGGGCAAACCTGAAAAGAGGAATTAAACAAGCCAAAAGGGTCTATAAAGGAAAGGTAGAGCAACAACTGGCGGACAAAAATGCAAGGCAAGTGTGGCGGGGCTCACAAAACATAACAAACTACAAGTCCACAAGAAGTAAGCGCGGATGCCTCGCTGGCGGAGGAATTAAACATCTTCTTCACCCGCTTTGACGCAAGGGGGTCTCACTCTGCCCCTCTGACTACACATCAGTGCAGCACGCAGTCGCTACAGCTGAAGGAGCATGAGGTGAGAGCAGTCCTGAAAGCTGTGAACCCGCATAAAGCCACAGGACCGGACGGAGTACAGGGGAAAGTGCTGAAGGCCTGTGCGGACCAACTGACAGAGATCCTAACACAGATCTTCAACTCCTCCCTGGCACAGGCCACCGTCCCATCATGCCTGAAAGCAGCCACCATCATACCCGTCCCCAAGAAACATACCATCAGCAGCCTGAATGATTACAGACCAGTGGCACTGACCCCAGTGGTCATGAAATGTCTTGAGAGGCTAGTTCTTCGCCATCTAAAATCATGCCTCCCACAGAACTTCGACCAGCATCAGTTTGCCTACAGACAAAATAGATCAACAGCTGATGCCATCTCCACCTCTGTACATGCTGCCGCGAGCCATGGAGAGAAGCAGGGAAGCTATGTCAGGGGGATTTTTGTGGATTTTAGTTCAGCATTCAATACCATCCTGACCGACATTCTCATCTCAAAGTTGAAAGACCTGGACTACCCATTCCCCACCTGCAAATGGATCAGAAGCTTCCTGACAGATCGACCGCAGTCTGTGAGGGTGGGGCCTCACACCTCCTCCACACTGACACTCAGCACAGGCTTCCCCCAGGGCTGTGTGCTGAGCCCCTTCCTGTTTACACTGTACACACATGACTGTACCCCCGTGTATGACTCAAATGTCATCGTGAAATTCGCTGATGACACTACATTGGTGGGTCTCATTTCCGATGGCGATGAGACAGCGTACAGGGAGGAGGTAAAGAGACTCGTAGGCTGGTGTTCATCAAACAACTTGCTACTGAACACCAGCAAAACAAAGGAGATGGTGATAGACTGGAGGAGGAAGAGGGCAGACCCTCCCCCCCCACTACAGATGGGCGGTGTCTGTGTGGAGAAGGTCTCGACGTTCAAGTTCCTGGGTGTGCATGTAACAGATGACCTCAAATGGCATGCCAACACAGATGCTGTGGTCGGGAAAGCGCAACAGAGGCTGCTCTGCAAGGGGTCATAAAGGCGGCACAAAAAATCATCGGCTGCCCCCTGCCATCCCTGGATGACATCGCGAACTCAAGGGGGCTACAAAGGGCAAAGAAAATCCTGAATCCAGAAAATATAGAGTTATGAGAAGCCGGACAAACAGACACAGAAACACTTTCTATCCCTGGGCAGTCAGGCTGCTGAATCTCAATTCCTCAAATCGTGTGCACGTGAATGTGTAGGCCTGGGGGGCAATTTTACTATATACCTCATGATATCTCCGACTGTATTTCAATGAGTCCGAAATAGTCCACATACTGTCATGTTAATGCCTGATTCATATCATTTTGTAAGACAACTTTGACTGTACCTTAATTAGTGCCGAATATTTTATTAATTTTTAAATGTATGCATATGATTGCGTGTAAGTCCAGGGGAGTGCAATGTATTTATATACTTTTTATACTTTTATATCTTTAGATTTCACGACACTTTGGGGGTGGAGGCTCCCGCAAAAGGTCGTTGTAACAAGTGTGCAATGACAATAAAGTATTCATTCATTCATTCATTCAGTTAAACATGTCATCTTGAGCTTCAAAATTTTGGTGTATTTAATTGTCTAAAACCTTCAAAAAAAGTCTCTTGGAGCCGGATGCTAAGCGTAACAGGAAGTCCGCCATTTTACTTTTACATTCATCATTGCCATCACTATAAAACCTGCTGTGACTTGACCTACATCATTTTATCACCTCAAAATGACGTTTGAGGAGAATGTAGGACTGAAGAAATCTAAAAACCATTTTTTTCATCGTAGTTTAGCGCCACCTACTGGCTGAGGGTGCCTCCTCCCCGAATACATACTTTTACACTCGCCGGCCTGTCTTCACTGGAGCTCAGGCTTACTTCTGGGTCCAAATTCTGTTCCTCATGTGACAATTATTTTAATGTAATTCCAAATCTAATCGATGCAGTTGTACCCTTCTTGATTTTTCTTTCCTTTTAGTTATTTTTATTATTTGCTCTGCAATTGATGCAAAGAAAGCTAAAAATGGATCCACATAAATTCACAAAAATACTGAAGATGAAATGTCTGTCAATTCAAATTCTCATGGTCGATCACACCAATTCAACCAGCGAATAATATTGTTCATTTCATACCTCCAGGTGTCCCTGTTAGAATAAGTGAATTTCTGATGGTGAGCATTTTTAAAGAAACAAAACAAACCAGTGTGCCCTGCAGTATATATCGAATTTTAATGTTTCTTCTATGACCAATGAGTGGTAAGCAATCCTGGCTCTGGCTGTTTTACAAAAGTTCAAATTGTATTTTTAAGAGCAGGCTCAAGACACACCGTTTTAGTTTGGCTTTTAAATGATTTAATTTGGTCTTTTAATTTTGGCCTATTTGTTATCTAATCTCACTGACAATTCATTTTAACCCCTTTATTGCTGTCTTTTAGCTTTGTTGTTTTTTTTTGTTTTGTTTTTTTGTTTTTTTTTTACTTTGTTTCTTCATGGGGGGCCTCCACGCTGGGAGGTGAGGCTGACCTTCTCACGCGGGGTGTCCTCCTTGAGGCTCCTTTGGCCCGGACGGCTCTACACCATGTGTGGGGTCTACTCCGGTCAATCCGGGCTTGGGGTCTCTGCGATGGCGGCAGTCCCTGTGGCCATGGGGTGTCATTCCTCTCAGCATGCATGAGCTCCCAGATCTTTTTATACAGCTCTTGTAACCAAACTCCAATACATTGTGCAGTTGTAACTCATGGGTTTATACATCATAATCTGACAAGTGTTGGCATGATGTGTCTCTCTAAATGCAGGTGCCGCCAACCCAACTGTAGCGCGACGCAACATGACGCTTCCAGGAGAGAATGGACAAAATCTAGTGGAGTGGAGGTTTAGGAAGGAACAGACACGAGGAAAAATCATTGTCTTTGGAAGAAAGCTGAGAGTGAGTAGCATTCAAAATGACACAGAAGAGAAGTTCTTTGACACAGTGTGTTTCCCCAGAGTGTCGTACTCTCTGCCTAAAGTATTAGAACAGGGAAAACATCTCCTTTGTTTTTGCTGTAGACTGAATGCTTTTTATTTCCGGGGACTTAGATCTGCATCTGATACACAACTTTAAAGACAGCACCTTTTGTTTGTCCAGCCATATGTTTTCTATAGTGCATGTCCTCTTCCGGGTCATAGGTTATACCCTGAACTGGTCGCAAGTCAATCACAGGGCAGATTTGACAAACACCCATTAAGACGTACATTCACACCATCACTCCACTGCCTGGAAGTCAGGCAAGTGAACCACTAAACTGTCAGTCGCACCTGCAGTATTTTTGTATCCAGCCATTTTGTGTATGTTGGAAGACGTGTTTATGGGTCAAAAGCTAGGAACTATGTCACTTTTTTTGTCGGTTATGCCATTGTTGTGCTTTCTTTATGTAATTACATATAGTGTCCAATAAGATGGTTTCACTTGGACATGGTGGGGCTTGGAGGGAGGCTCAGTCAGGCAGTGTTGAGTTGCCGTCGTGTTGTACTGTATGTTTATTATTTGTTAGTGACTACAGCAGTCTTCAAAAGCATTAACGGCTTACTGACAACCTGGACAAAATACGGAAGATGCGCATAAATCAGGATAAGCAGCAAACCGCACTAATAGTAACAGAACCTTATCCTGAACAAGGGTGAAATGCTTGAATTAATGAACACACATTCTAATGTCATCCATCCAGCCGCACCAACGCATACTGTCCAACAGCGCCGACATCTCCGCTGAACAGAGTGGCGCTGGGAAAAATGCTGCCCAATACACGCGCAAAAAACACAAGCTCCCTTGGGGCTTTTGAGTGGCAACAGTCAAATAGCGCAGACATTCCCTGCCAAAATCAAAATCAGTGCTGGTACACGCATGCTGCCAAGAAGGCACACCCATCAAGCACAGATTCTTCTCCTTCGATAAATGTCGCACCGACCAAGTATAAACAGAAATTTCTGGTCACAAAGAACCAGGAAAAACAACATTAACAAAAAAGCTCTTGCAAAGGCAAGGAAGTAGTGAATCCGAGATTATAAGCGAAATGACTCAAGTCCAATTTCACGAAACAAAAACATGAGCAAGATCAAAGACAAAATGACAAATACTTACAAGGTGTGAGACTAGGGAGCAAAAACGACAACGAGATCGCGAGTTCTCGAAAAACAACACTTGCACAAGAGCAGCAACAAGGTCAATAATCCGACAAAGACACGGGTTTTTAGCAGTCCTTAAATACTTGGCTAACTTGATGACCAAATTGGCAGCAGGCGTGCATCCTGGAGGGAAGGACCTCCTCTGCCACCTGCTGGAGACACACAAGAATAGGCTCATGGCAGTCCAGGGATGTTGATGGAATTTTGGAACTGGGTGGACAGGGAACAAGCTTATATAAAATCAGGGGTGCACATAAGCGGTGTACAGGTTCTCATGCACACTGGAAACATTGAATTGTGGACCAGATTCAAGCCTGTTACTGTGCATATGCATACTAAGCAGCTCATTCAGTCAGCTGCGGTCAGACCAGCCTTGGAGGTCAAGTTAGCAACCACGATTGCTCCCGAGTGCCAACTTCAAATAAAAGGTAACTAAGGCATCGCTACACATGTAGCATTACTTGTTGTGCTTTTATTATGAAGTAGCCTATGAAGACCTGTTGTGGCGGCTGGTTAGATTAGGCTGACTCCCCACTAACTGTCCACCGCAGAGACGGTTATTTCCATGTCGGTATGCCACGTTTGACAGGCAGTCAAAAAGTCTAAGCACGGACACATGCAAAAAAAACAAACAAACAAACAAAAATAAAAACCCACGTAGGACGACTGCCCTAGAGAACTGTGCTAATTAAGCTGGCTGATCATAGATCCCATACTGGAAGTCAGAGGTGAGCAATTATTTTTTCGTATGTGCCATGTTACTCAGTTGTGTTAAATACAAATTTAACGTCTTTTATAAAAGAGTAAATTGTATTATTTTAATGAGCTGCTATTGGGTAGCCCTAATATTTGTTTTTGGAATTAGGAAATAAAAACTGAAAGTAAAAAAATAAAATTAAATTGAAAAATGTATTCAGTGATATTTAAATGAAACGTCCACAGTAGGGCTTGTCCTTCCTCGATGTAGCTGCCAATCATATTGCAACGGGCCCTGTACTGCCTTGTGAGTATTGTTATCTTAGAATTAGGGTGGGATTAAAAATAAATAAATAAAAAGTCACTTAAGTTAAATTACTTAATTATTTAAGACTGTTAGTATCAGCAGCGCATGTTTGTTAGGGATGTCGAATGTGCAGTCACACAAATTTGAGCTGAGCATTTGATTTTCGCTTGCCAATTTATAGTGTGATGCAACAGCGCTCACAAAACAATGAATCAGCCTCTACTGTATGTTTATTCCCTTGACAGTTAGCAAATTGTTGTCAGATGCAGATCGATGATGGCATCATGTCAATTCTACTTAAAAGGTAGAAGGGGGTGGAGTCAGAAATAACTACCTATTTGTCCCCCCTGTTTGAATATTGTATGACATCTACTGGTGTGATTTAATATGAAAATTGTGGCCTCTGCAGTGTTTGATTCACACAGCAGTGCCACTCTCGGCACGCCCTAATAAACCTTAATGAATGATACACTACTGGTAATGGGATGAGTTGCAAAGGGAACAGGACAAACACTTCCTGAGACAAATAGGTTTTGCCACTTGCTGTGCATTAATGGAGGAGATAATGTCAGCTGCTGTGTGAATAATATGTATGAAAATGTGGCTGTATCAGTATAGTTACATTCCAGTTGTCTTGAAATAGCAACATGATGCCAATATAATTCATTAAAGATGATGAGTTTGATCCTAGGACTGGTTAAGGGAGCAAGTACTTGGATGATAAATTGACTTCTATGCGGGATTAGCATAAACCTAACATAAAAATATGTTGGGCTGACAGATTTTTATGTGCATAAAATGCAAATACAGTGTTTAGTCGGTCTCAATGTGCTGTTGTAATCCGAGCAGAGATGGAAGCTCATTTACAGGCAATTGCATATTTTGGCAATTTGTCGGGTGAAATAACAAAAACAGCCACTGTCATTATATCATATGCTGATAAATAGTCTTATGGTTATACACTGAATATACAGGGCAGTTAAATACTGTAACTTTTGCAATTCTTCGTGTATTTGTTTATCTGTTGTTACTGTGGCTGTCATCAAGGTCATTTATGTTTTTAGTTTGCAAACCTAAATCATACTTACTTGGCCATTGGGTCACAGCATTCAAAGTGCAACAATTGTTCTCAACATGCGCACACACACATTTTTATACACAAACACACACTAAACACCACTCATCAATCTTGAAGTGAACCTCAACATTTTTAAAAATGGGCTTTCGGGAACAATTGTAAAAGTACAAGAACAGGATAAGTCAGAAAATATTGACTGCCTATTCTTTTAAATTTGGGTTGAGGTCCATATTTTTTTAAGTGCTTTTGGACATCCATAAATGGCAGGTCTGCATAATGATTTATTTCTCTGTAATATTTGGATGGTGGGGCATGCACACGTGACGTTTGGCTGGATTCCCTTTAGGCTTGTTTTTCATCCAGCTGGCTGCTGACCACAGTTACAAATATATTCCTCCTTCGTTTCTCTATGCTTAGCTCACTGTATTCAACTGGTACTAAATGTATACATGAATGAACGGCTAAAAAGAGGGTTATGAAAAGGATTATTTTTTTCTAGTCTCTCTAATAAAACTGGTCTGGAAATAATCTACTTCTCCTTTGCTTTTAAGGATCCTAATGTGAGGTTTAAACGAGGCCCAGATGCACATTTTTTGTTGTTGTTTGTTTTTACAAATTACATTTAAATGAGACAGCGCAAAGTGTTGTCTGAGTGTTTCTTTCAGGGCCATCAACAAAGGACGGGGGGAAAAAACTGTCGCTGATTCATAGACAAGGCAAAAAAACAATGCTAACTTGTAAAATAAATAAGTCTTAAAGTGGGGGTTGTTTTTGTTTCACTAACGTTTTACTTTTAACAGGATATTTATTTTTGAAGAAAATCAGTGATTTTTTTTTTTGCCACCACAATTTCAAAAGAGTGGGAATTGATCCATGCGTATTTTCTTTTAGAATTTGTGCCACCTAAAGATGAAATCTGTTGGCATGCTTTTTGTTCAAGATGAATCAGTCTCTTCTATTGTGCGGGTGTACGTTTCAACATTCCCCGAGAAAATTCTCAACACCACCTTGTAAGATGTCAACATGTCTCTCTTCTTCTGTGTTATTTTCATTCTAAGGTGAATGGAAGGAACCTGTTGTCTGTGGATTATGATCGCACTCTACGAACAGAGAAGATTTATGATGATCACCGGAAGTTCCTCTTGAAGATCATCTATGACACCCAAGGGCATCCGACGCTGTGGGTTCCAAGCAGCAAGCTCCTTGCTGTTAACCTGACATACTCCAGGTAATCATTTGTGTCCTGAGGAATGTATCAAACTAATTTGCTCAAATCACTCATTATTTGCTGCCTTCTGTATGTAGTACAATTGGGACTCCAGAAATTGAACTTTGAAGAGATGCACCAAATCCCAACGTTAGTGTTAAATGCTGAATCATTGTTATTTAAATAACACCTTTTAATGTCTTCCCAATCCTATCTTATGTTACACTGTAACACGAGGAGCCCTATTTTAAAAGCCAGGCACCTAAAATGTTCATTTTGGTTCAGGGGCAAATCTAGTCTCGCATGTTTTGGGACTGTGATGTGCCTCACTGGGCGTTGTGGCACACGGAGCTGCCATGCCCCCGACACACCTGAAATTTGGTAACAGAAAGTAGACTGTGCTTGGCGTCAAAACGGACACATCCCTATTTTCCTGTCAATGGCAATCACATGCGTGGCCGTTTTGTTTCTGTTTCCATCATGTCATGACATGCGCTCCGACCGCCTTGATTTTTAATGCAAATCGGGCATGATGCCACTATTGGCCCGGAAAAGGGTACGTTCCATCACGCGGCGACGCACAATGGCGCACATACCTTGTTACGGCCAACTATACCTAAGTCGAGCAAAATACGAAAAGAAAGAAAACTTCACCTTTGCACACAGTCTGCCATTTGTGCTGTACTTGGGTGAAGAATACAAATAGGGCTGTAGGTGACATTGCTCTGTTAACCAAACAATGACAATCAGTTAGCAGTGCATCTTCCAACACCCTACAATTGTGAACCAAACAACTGACATTACTATCCTACTGAGAGTGTGCTAAAACTGGAATCGCTATTTGGGAATTTCTACAACGCGGAAGCACAGAAATAGGCATCATATTAAACTTAAACAAAGCATACCACTCCGTGGAAATGAGCAAAGATTTGCAGAACGTAATGAAATTAAACACTTAGTGAATGTAATTCGATGGTCCTGATAACTTTGTGCTGTGATTTCCACCCACTGTGCCACAGCACGTAAGTGACCCATGCGAGATTATCCGGTTTGCTGTAGTAAATTATGTCATTTTACTTCATGTATCTGACAATTATTTATTTGCTAAAAATATTCTATCTTTGTTCATCTCTCTACTTTTATTGGCCCTGTTAATCTTCCACTAGGTGGTAGAAGGTAATGAACCGTTGTATCCACCTGCTGTCATTCTCACAGTAAAAAACAAAAACAAAGAACTAGAACTGTTTTGTAGAACTAGGCAGGCCGAGATTCTATTATTTCAATATATTTTTGTGATTTTATTTTATTTTTTAATGGTGTGCAGTAAGATTGTTGCAATGCAAAATATGTGCCCTGGCTCAATAAAGGTTGGAAAACACGGATTTAATGTCTAGCACTACCGGATGTCCATCTGAGTAGAGCTAAGGTGCGCTTTCTTTTTTAATTCCATATATTAATTTTATTTAACTGATGTGGTTTTCTGTGTGCGTCCAGTACTGGGCAGGTAACTGGCCTGCAAAGGGGTCCAACCACAGAGAAGTGGGAGTATGACAGTCAAGGAAGAATCATTTCAAGAGTATTTGCTGATGGAAAGACATGGAGCTACACTTATTTGGACAAGGTAAGGGAGAACGAGGAATTATATACATTTACTATGGACAGAATTGTCACACTTTTACCGCTGTATTTTACTGATATTTTGGACAGTATCGTATGCCATTCAAATGAAGTCGGACTGCATATTAGATTGATCAAAATTGAACTGTGATGTCAAGTTTGGCTTCTCTCGATCTTCAAAACGTTATAATGTAAGAAAAATGATTAATGTGCATAACGCCGTGGAGCTTTTACAAATTCAAGCCTGCGTAGCAAGGTCATATTTTTGTGGCTCTCAAAAGCAAATCATGTGTGTCAATTTCCATGATCCTTGCTAAAATTTGTCCCGAAATGTCAAATTGTCGCATTAAGTAAATACCGTAACATTGAGATGAGCAATAATGTTGTTACCTTGTTGACCCTCACTTGAACAATAATTGAACAAGCAACAAACAAATAGTTGACTGATTTCAAAGCTAGTAATAATACGATGTGATTATTAAACATTTATTCAGTTTCACTGTCGTAAAGACCCCCTTAATGTGTTTACAATTTCTACAATTTTTGTAGATTTTTGGTTGTTGTCATCTTTAAATCAAAGACAAAGCATAAAAATTGTGTGATATGAAATATTCCAATTCATGTTTTATACATATAGATATATTTGAAGTTTTGGTCATAGCACAGTACCGCTTTTATTGTCCATAAAGGGGAAAAAAAACAAAGTAAAAAATAAGAACTATATATGTATGTATAGTGCTGATGCCACTGAACATGTCGAGTGGTTGAAAGTAAAATAAATATTCAGGAATAATAGTTTTACAATCTTTGTAAAATTGTATATTGCGTCACATAAAATTATTTTCATCGACCGTAGCACAAGGGTTAATGACACCCTAGTTGAAGTTTACTGTAAAATCCAACAAAATGAATTACACACATTGTATATTTAAATTCAAAACATGCTCTGTTTTTAAAACATCGCTAATGCTAAAGTCAATAAAGAATCCCATTCAAATGCTAACGGCAAATTTGCATCCACTTTGGAAGTGACAGTCCTTCAAATAACACATTTTCACAAACAAGCGCTGCAGAAACACACACACACCGCTAAAATAGCACAACTCGAAGGCACAAATTCTTCCCAATATGAGAAAAACGAGTTCTATTAACAGAGTTCAATCTTAACTTTCTTCAATTCTCATTCTAAGCATGTACTCCATCCATGCGCAGGAAAAGCCAGAATATGTTTATATTGTTTTCATCAATTGCTATTTTTACTTTCTTATTTTTCTTTCTTACAAATGTATTTTCTCATTGTTCTTTAAAGTTATTTTGAAGTTCAACTTCAAGGATTCAAGTATTTTTCCTTTCTTCAAAATTCAAGTATACAAAGATCCAAGGACTTTTTTGTTAACATAGCAACACACATTTCCACATGACATAGCACTTGTGAAAATAACACAAGATAAAATAAATGATAAAAATATTAGGCTAATGCTTATTCAAGGCTTCAATGTATGCAAAGAACTCATAGCTATGGATGTAGCAGAATGAAAACGCAAGAGGCTTGAATTTCAAGGTCCTTTTGTACTTGACAAAAAGAATGCAGTGTTCAAAAATAAAGTGTTCAACGTGCAACGATGAATGGGCATGAGATGATGATAGTTTTGAGCAGCTAAGTCTTGGGAATTGAATACATACAAAGTTTTGAAATCAATGAGTAATCGTTTTAAGAATCGTGATTATTTTTCCCATTGTCGTCCTTCCCTACTGCATATGCATACCCATGTCCATGCGCAGCAGTTCTGCCAACTCCGGGGGAAAGAGAGAAGGCCACATGCATCTTTCTCTCAGTGAAGAACAGAGACACAAGTGTCTGCAGAGACATGATAAAAAAGATAAATAGCACACATATACACACCAAAAAGCATACTAACTTCAAAGGTTTGTTCTCTGTTCCTTCCACACACAAAGCAAGGTTATCACTCTCAATGTGCGACACAGGAACTCAGGAAGCAACACTTACTGAAGCCTGTCCCCTTGTGGAAAGTGTTACGTCCCAAAGTTAGCAAGGGAAACAAACTGTGAAAGTCGCTTCTCACTACTAAAAAACCTCTCATGTCTCATGGTTAAGTCATAAGAAGTTCTTTATTGGTTCCGTTTTGACAAGTAAGGGGAATATACTACACAAGAAAAGCTTCTTTAACCCTCATAAAAAGCAGTACTGTCACTCCGGAACCACAAAGCAACAAACACACGTGTACAGTGAACCCTTATTTATCGTGGGGATTACGTACCTCAAAGAACCCATGACAGGCGAAATCCATCAAGTAGACAGAGTAACTGCTCCTAAGTGTTTTCTTCCTTTATTGTCCACATGACCACCACTGCTGAATTACACATTTTTTTGTTGAAAAACTGACCAAAATATACAAATACACAAAGTGTATGATACCATATTTTCAGGACTGTAGGGTGCACTTATCTCATTCACTGTCTTTTCACACTTTACACGTTCAACCCCAGATACTTATTTTTATGCAATTTTTCCAAGACTTAGGGTAAAAAAATAAAAATAAAAAACAATTTAAAAATGGGGTCTAGAATTGGCTGGGGCTGAATGAGTTAAAAGTCATAAATGCACCGAGTTCCAAAATCTGTGATTGTTGCTGTGTGACTTCGACGAGCGCTCCACTTGACTATCTTGTGTTATGCAGACATGCTATTTGTATAGAGGAAATGCAGATGTAACTGAGGACAGGATGCGGACGTTAAAGGGCAAGGGTTGGTGTGAAAGAGGACACTAAAGGCATGCCCAACAATAGGTGGATTTCATGCCAGTACGTGCATTGGGTAAAACAACTTGGGACCTCGAAAAATGGCACCTATGAAGAGACACTCCTACGAAGCACAGTTCAAGCGATCAGTTATGCGGAGGAACATGGCAATCGAGCAGCCGCGAGAGAATTTAAGATAAACTGATCCATTATTCTCAAGTGGAGGAAGCAGGAGAACGAACGTCGCCAAGTCAAGAAGACGAAGCTGAGTTTCCGCAGAAACAAGGCAAGGATTCACGGTCAAAGAACCATCTCTATAGTCACCATTCGACTTGAAGTCAAAAACGCTTGCAGAAGAAATGAAAATCAAACATTTTCAAGGATATCCGTCTTGGTGCTTTTGTTTTATTGGATGGTGCAAACCATCCATCCGGGCAAGGACAACAATGGTGCAGCAACCGGTGGACTACAAGGAAAAGCTGGCCACCTTCCGCTCATACCGATTTGTGGATGAAGATTAAAAAATAATATGAGTACATTGTAAAAGACTTAAAGTGCCAGTGAACTTCTGTTTTGCTCCCATTGCCTTTTAAAAAAACATTTGCTAGTGTGCATGCATGCTTCCGTATTATTTTTTAACTAGCATACATTTTATCATGCCTGGGTCGAATAATGCACTGCGTCTTTTATCTGTATTAAGTACAGAAATAGCAACCATAATTGACACACACTGTGCCTTTTAATGCGGTATATGCTAATGTGTCGTTTGGTCGTGAAAATGCGATATACAGGTATTCATCTCAACATAAAACGCGCTATAGTCATGGCAACATACCGTTTCGCCTTCTAAACTGCTCAGCCTGACAGTCTATTGATGGCAGCTTCCTGTTCACAACAGTTACACTGATGATGTCAAAACCATTGCATGATAATGTTTGTAGCAACCTGTTCTCCGGGAAAGAAATAGTACAGCGATATTGTATTAAAATGTTGTTAAGACCTAAAAATGCACATTGCCCCCCTCTCCATTGGTGCTCAAGAGGCAGGGGTTGCCCTTCCTGCCAAATTCTGCAGATGTGGAAACCATTCGGTTACCCAAAATAAAAGTGCAGTCAGTGACCAGTCTCAATCTCATTAAGCACATTTTATTCGGTTACATTCAACCTAGGTACCGTTCTATATACACGCGGAGTTTAAGACGTACAGGACACCGCCGCCCTCAACAGTTTTAAATACTCAACTCTGTCTATCTGCCTGATAGGGACTAGTATGGCTCAGGGCTTTAAACGGCTTTAAAGACCACTCTGTCTTTAGCCGGCGCGCAAACACTCATTCAACGCTTTGAAAGAGTTCCTTCTTAATAAATCCCTCTCAGGCTCAAATTAAGTTCTCGTAACAGGTGATGTCTAGGTACTTGGTTGTTACAAATCTACAACACCTGTCCTGAGAGGGTTTTAATTAAAAACAGGTTTAAAGACCACTCCGGCCTCCGTCTTTAAAAACCCGGCGCGCAAACACTCATTCAACCTTTGAAAGAGTGTAAATGCGGAGTTTAAGTACGTACAGGACACCGCCGCCCACCAAGAGTAGTCCTCTCTCCTCGGGATTCACGTCAACCCTCAGCCCCCAGACGAGGAGCCAAAACCCAAAATGGTATTTCAGCCGTGGCCTCGGTCTTCCTGGCCGTCGACTCAGCGTCTGGAGGCGTCAGGTATATTGCGATTCCGCACGAGCCCCCAAAAATGTCAGGTTCATCCTCCCCCTTCACGCCCTCATTTATTGGGAAATCTACTACTGTACATAGGTGTGTCCAACCTAAAGGGTGGGGGCTGTTGAAGACACACTGAACTTGTTTGACTATGTGTGTGTATGTGAGTGTAAATTACGTACATGTGTGCAATTGTTACAAAAACATCACGTTGCAGCTGGTGTTGATGGCTCCATCCACTGTCCAACCTTGCTCCTGTTTAGTCTTAATACTTAGCTTATTCCAACCACGTCCTCGAAAAGGTGGTTGCGTCCCTAAACTGCCACACAGTGCACTAAGCATTCTTGATTATAAATGTGAGTATATAATGATTAAAAGCATTATATCTTTATTAAAAGCATAAGCGTTCTTCTTTGCAAGCATAATCAATTTATCATTGCAGGCATAAGCGTTCTTCTTTGTGAGCATAATCAATCAATCAATCAATATCAAACTAACAATAATAACATTAATAATAAGCGAATGTATGGTAACTAAAAATAATCAATCAATCAACAGGCAACTTGTTAACAGTGGTTTTTAAATCAAAGATTGCTGAAGCAGTGATTGGAAAAATAGGAAGTCCACCCTCCTATCCATCCGTCCATCTATTGTGTTCAGCTCATTTTGGGTCAGGTCACAGAGAATCTCAATTGTACTTAACTTTTTTTCCCAATCTCTGGCACTCCAATCTTCCAAAGGATCTTGTTGGCAGGCCAACCGAGATGCATCAATCAGCAAGCTCTGTGGAGGCCTGATAGCAATCCTCATCATTTGAATCATTTGAATCAGGTATATTGGACAAGGGAACCATCGAAAACATGACGCAGAGTCACACATAGTTCACATGGGCTAGGCCAGGGGTCGGCAACCCAAAATGTTGAAAGAGCCATATAGGACAAAAAAAACCCAAAAAATAAATATGTCTGGAGCCGCAAAAAAATAAAAGCCTTCTATAAAACCTACAATGAAGGAAACACATGATGTATGTATGTAGGAGACTGGACTGTCTCAGAATTGTTTATGTTATTCATTCCTTTGTTGTGTGTTCACAAACGCCCCCATAGAATTTATTTTTCATTTCCTCGCTTGATTTTTTTTTGTTTTGGTGCATTATTTTCGCTTTTCTTAGTGTCAGTGAAGTGATCATTAATTTCCGTTTTTCGGAGGCTGTCTTTGAACGCCTCTCGAGTCGAACGAGAAGAGAGAAGGTACGGAGTCGGATGCAGACGTGTCTGTGTTTGTTGAGACTGTTAAAAGCATAAATAAAGTGTATGTTTTAAAAAAACAACACCACAGCTCTCCTTTTTCGGAGCTGCAATCTATATCTATTTGCTCTATATTAGCCTACTATCAAAATCTTTTTCCATTTTCAAACATTTTTTATAAAGCTCCAGGGAGCCACTAGATGTCGCTAAAGAGCCGCATGCAGCTCTGGAGCCGTGTGTTGCCGACCCCCGGGCTAGGCAGTTGTGCTCTTTGTGGCTGGGCAACCAAAGGAGTATAAAGAATAGGAACCATTTTGGACAGATTAGACATTCTTCCACATCTTGCTGAAAAGGCTCCACGGCCGTGTCTTGATCTTACTGAAATTCATTAAATAGTTTAACAAAGAATATGCTGTCTTCTGGTACTCCTCTCATTATAATATAGCGAGCATTAAAGATAAAAGGACCAGGTGAAGGGTTTCCACAGAACTTTTCCCCACTCCCAGATAACGGCGCTGCTCACAGTACTGTATCTCTAAGGGGAAAGGCCGGACAGCCTGCGGAGAAAATGTATTTCTGCCACTGTTAGCCGTTATCTTGTTCTTTCAGTCACAACCCAAAGTTGTGACCATAGTTGAAAAAAAAATGGAAAAAAAAAAGAATGAAACACAAATATCCAGTGGTCAGAAAAAATCCCAATCAATATATGTGGCTCATTGTCGAACATCTTAAGGAATGCATTGAAGTGGAAAGAATTAAATTATATCTAACAGTACTTCAAGTAACATTTGGTAAAACCTACCATTTAATCTGTGTTCTGGCAACATAAGTGTGTGTTTTATTCAACTGTGGTCTTGTTTTACATATTTAAACATTTATCAAATGTAAAGGTCAAATATAAAAATAGAACAGTCATTCAAGATAAAGATGAATACGGAGGAAAGGAATATAAAAGAAGGGAAAAGCTCAAAGAAATCCAAAGATAGAAAAAGTTCACATTGCATCATGCTCGGAGCGTTTATATAAATGCATTTAAATTTGTTCACACTTCGATATTTTTAAAAGCTTTTTGCTTGTCAGGGTACTTGACTAAAACAATGTATTGTCTGAATTCACCATGAAAGCTAGTAAAGCATGGCTTTCTTCCAAGGAATTTACACCAAGGAATGTGAGATTTTAACATACTGTAGTGTCATAGTCTGGTGGGCAACACATGACGCACTGACTTTGAGAGAAGAAAAAAGGCACAAAGAAGAAATCTGTCATTGTGTCAAATGAATTTTGTAGCCCTGTGTTCTGAGCTGTAAATAAAGTGAATAAAAAAGAAATACAAGACAAAATCTTGAAAACTACACCAACCAAACTGAAATGTCCGATACAAGCCCAGAGAGCAACCTCCTGCTCATTTAGAAACTCTTCTTAGACACATCACACAAGGAAGTGTGACAGCTCTGACAAAGGTGGAAGTGAGAGCTGAAACTGTCGGCAAAGTAAGAGAATTCTATCTTCATGTGAAAAAAAAATGTCTGGAATAAAACAACCTTCAAACCAGACTATGTCTCGTCTGAACTTCTCGACCTTGCACACCAGCTCAGGCTCTCGCCCTCTTAGCGAGGTGCTAGCCCATGTCCCCAGAGTTAGCCTTTGTAGGTGGAGATTGGACCGCCAAGGTCCCTACCTTCAGCGTCTGCACAGCTCGCACTGGACCAAACCCTTTTATTCAAATCCCATATAGTGAGCCCAAGGCAAGGGCGACCGACATTGTCCTCCTCGCCACATGGGTGCGGGCCCAGTCACCAGGCACTCGGCGACCCGCAAAAACATCTTTCAATTGTGTTATTCTTCATAACAGGTTCTTAGATGTGCTTTGGCTGCTCCCTCAAATAAGACCTTTTTGGCCTGAGTGACCCTACCAGGGGCATAATGCCCCCTGACTTCTCAGCTGCAAGGATAATTGTGGAGAGTTGGCGACTCAAGTTGATGGCCAAGTTGGAGTCAAACTTGGAGGTTACATGACAAAAGTGCACTCAAACAGGCAGTACAGCTTTTTGGCACAAAAACAGACATTGATTGAAGAGGAGCAGATACGTAAGCTGTACAAAAAAAGGAGATTCCCTGTGTTTAAGGCCTTTCCTGAAGAAATAGGAGCTTGATAAGGAGGAAACACTAAATCAGCCGCCCTTTGTGCGTGTTAAATCAAATAGAGTGGCAGGCTATCAGAGTCTGACACAAAACACGGATGGGTCTTATCTGGGGCTGGCAAAATAATAGAATGACAGGGGGGATTGATAGGGAGGGGTTTTTAGGGAGGCAGCTGAAAACAAGACCCAAGGGAAGGAACGATTTTTGACTTTTAGAGAATGAAAGTATTCAAGCTTGACTTGAGACGAGAATGACACTTTAATACTAGTCGTGTTTACAGGAGGCATCTCAGTATATGTTCCCCAAGTCTAAACCACATTATAAAAGAAAGAATGTATCAATGTTTTAAAACAGGAAACAATAGCATGTGATATACTAAAAATAGGGGAAGTTATACAGTGCATTTAAAAAAAAGTCGCTTGCCAAACTTCAAGCCAGCTGCTGCCATTTTATTTGTTTCTTTACCATGATATATTGTACAGATATGATCCACAACTTGCTGCCTTACAGCAAATAATCATCTGATAGACTTTAGGGTACACCATATACCCACTTGGGTATCGTTTTATTCGTTCAAAAAAATCAAAGGTTTGTCATTCTTGGTTGAGCTCCACATGTCAAAGCAGTTTGGTGGTTTCTTTGCCCCTTTTGCGAGCCTGACCCAACATATTACGCAGATTGTATTTTGGTGCTTATGAGTCTATCATCTAGCACAGTGGTGGCCAACCCGCGGCTCTTTGGCTGGTTCAGTGCGGCTCCCGTGTTTTCACATGACAAGCTCCTCCGTGGTGGCGCTGACATTCAAACAACGGCGCTAAATACACAGAACTAACTACGTCAGTCTATCATCAAGCCCGTCACTTGATTGACATACAGGGCAACCAGTCAGATGACAAGTGAATCACGGCTCATGCGCAAACCACGGCGCTAAACGCTAAGCTAGTCAGCGAATTACCTCTGATTTTAAGGCAGGGGTGCCCAATACGTCAATCGTGATCGACCGGGAGCCAGCGGACTGGTCCCAAGTCGACTGCGACGGCTGGGAAGAGGAAAGGGGGCGTGTTCGTGCATGTGCGTGTGTGTGTGTGTGTGTGTGTGTGTGTGTGTGTGTGTGTGTGTGTGTGTGCGTGCGTGCGTGCGTGCGTGCGTGCGTGCGTGCGTGCGTGCGTGCGTGCGTGCGTGCGTGTGTGTGTGTGGAAGAGATGTGGTGATGTTTATGTGTGCCCATGTGCATGATGTGGCTCCTTGCAGTCATACAGTAAAAAAATTGCCTCTTAGTCTTTGACTGGTTGGCCACCCCTGATCTAGCAATAAACCCGTAACCGAATTGAGACTGCCATTTATTAAACGCGGGACTGTTTCTAATTCAAATGTGTTGTTTTGGTTGTATATAAGACAACTGCATGTTTAATAGTAAAAAGACTAGCGTTTTATTAATAGCTGAAAAACCTTGTCTGGATGAACAGAGGATGTGCTCAATCACAAGTACATCACATTCAAATTATTTATTCATAAGTGTGCTTGACAAGCACATACAGAGCAGCCAAATGTTGTCCGTATTTTGTTCCGGAAATCTCTGAACGTGACCTCATTGCAGCCAGAACATGGGTGTTACCGGATATTTTAAAAAATATTAAAATCATGGGTCGCATTGCCCCAAAAGGTCTGAAACCTGCAAAACGACTTGGTAGATGATTGCAATCTATGTTTGACAACACGGCCTGTCTGCCAGCTGATGGCTCTCATGATGTAAGCGTCGCTGTGGAAGCTGCATGGACGCTGGAAGACAAGTCCAAAGTTAGCTGAAAGCTAACGCCGTGACTTGTCCCCCAATCGCTGCTGGTTTTAATATATACATATCAGTGGTGACAAACAAGGGCAGCTGAACAAAGTGAAGCTTCAGTGGCATATTATTATGTCCATTCATGTACAAACAAGAATTCTGTGCTAACGACAACGGTATTCATCATAGAATAACAAACGGCATCATCACACAGCACTGTGTTGTACTGTCAGTTTTTGTAATACGCCAAACGGACACCGCTCATTGAATTGGAGCTCAGCGACATTTTTGATCATTTGGTTTTTTATGTACAGTGGTACCTCTACTTACGAAATTAATTGGTTCTGGAAGAAAGACGTGTTTTCCATGTAAATGCCCGAATCCGTTCCGAGCCCCAGCAAAATTCAGACATATATGTTTTCTAAAGCATAAAAAAATATTAAAATATGTAACACGTACATGTTACAATTAGATTATTGCACAATAAATGAGTGTTGTGCATAATGCAAAAAAACAAATAAAGAATAAAAATGATGGTCATTTACTTTTAACTGCGTCCTCATCGTTTTTTCCCCTCTTTAGTTCATGTTCTCTCTCAAAAGTGTGTTTTGCCTGCCGTTTTGTAAAGAACTGATCCAAGGACATTTGCTTTTGTCGGCTTCGAACAATCCTTCGAAAATGTCGTAGGCAAACATCAGCATTGTGAATGATCGCCGGACTGGTGAACACTTTTTCTGGGTGATTCACATTTACGTAAAACTATCAGAAACCTCATGGCCCGAGAGGGAAATGACGAGGACACTGCATCGACACCTATTTATCTATCTCCACTCATAAACACAGTCGGTAGTCCCTCTTAGCCAATGGGATGCCAGGAAGATGCTAGGTAATAGCCAATGGGAGAGCAGCTATAAAAAGCCAGTGCTTTTCCTTGTAGCCACGTGAGGTCCAGCAAGAAAAGGCATCTGTTTGGTAGCATAGCAACCAATGCTAAATATGGACATGCCTGTGCCATGCCTGGTGGTCAAAACCACAAAATCCGAGTGGATTGTGAAATAGGCTTTAATTCTCCCCATGTTTTGCATGCCGGTTTTCAATACATACAGAATTTGTGTCATTGAGCATTCCATGGGTAGGATGGTGCCTGTCCTAGCCGTACATCCTTGTCTAGTCACCAATCAATCAGAGGACACATAGAGGACAATTTGAGCCCAGAACTCTTGACATATGGCAAATGTGCTAAGCAAATGCACCGTTGTGATGTCCTGTCTTTTTTTAATGGTTCATATTCAGGCTATTTTCTGCTTGCAAGTTAATGCAGTGCAATCACGATATTCTTGTCAAATTGTTGGTGTGCAGTCCCTGCATAATCAGCCATTTACTCATTTGCATTCTCCGGTGTTCTTGTACTTTGTGCCAAATATTATCTCTTCTGTTTAATTGTCATGTTGTAAAATCTTACAGGAATGATTTGTCTCACTCCCAAACACTTCACCTGATATTACCTATTAACAGACGCACATTTCAAATGAAGAGGTCAGTTGGGACATCTGCCCTAACACGGATTCCTCCTCTGTTATTCATTTCATGCACCCTGTAACTTGACAACATGATAAGCTGTCCATTGTGGGAAGCGCTGTCCCTGAAACGGTTAAGCTATTTTACACATATATATTTGTATTCCTGAACATTAAATAGGATTGGAAAATTATGCGAAAGTTAGAGTTAAATGCTTGCATTTTGTTGTTGTTTTTGACTGGCAGTTCCTCAGCAAACGGTGCAAGTACCTGCAGTCGGAAGGCAGTTGGGTTATAATATAATTTGATGTTGGTTAGGTCAGGCAAACAGAAGCTGCATGATATACTGTCAGTGCTCGGCTTGAACTATACTCTGTACCTCATGCAAGGCAAGTGGGTAGTGAAAATGGTCTCTTCAAGATCAATCAAGATTAAAAACATCCAGTAAAATGAACAAAGCAGAGCACGCTTGGCAAGTTGGATATTACTTAAAGAGAAACATGCATTTTCCTGAGGTAAAAAGCTAATTTTAGCTGCCTGGTAATGTCCCCAAATGCTACAGTCAATACTACTTTTACGAGCACAGAATATGCAGCATTTGTTTGGGGGGACCACGGGGACACAGATCTACTATGCCAGTGTTTTTCAAACTTTTTTGAGCCAAGGCACACTTCTTTCATTGAAAAAAATGTCTCGGCACACCACTAGCTGAAAATGTGAAAAAAAAAACGCTTAGAACGTGTTAGACTGTATTGTTACTATAACCGTTTTTAACATTGAAGAATGATGTTATAACAGCTTGAATTGGAATCAATGAACACAGAGAAAAACATTTTATAACCTTCCATATTTATTGTTTCACTGTCGTCCTGCATTCATGCGGCACAAATTCACTTGTCTCTAGTGGTCGAAACACAAGGAGCTGTTGCTGCTCCCTAGCGTTATAGTAGGGTACTACATGATTACTTTCTGTGTGATACAATTTGGATATTTTACCGCGCACACCACAGGGGTTGAAAAACACTGTACTATGCCACCAAATGTGTCTCGTTTTCTAAGCAGTTCATTAAGTCACTGCGATTGGCCGGCAACCATTTCAGGGTGTGCCCCGCCTACTCCCTGAAGTCAGCTGGGATAAACTCCAGCATGCCCTCGACCCTTGTGAGGATAAAAGGATTCAGATACTGTTCAAACCATGCTCCTCTTTTGTGGAGTACAGCTGAAACACGCACATGACGACATTGCCACAAATCTCAAAAGGGATTCTTCGAATTTTCTGATGGATGTTGGTCTTCAGGGCCTCACTGCTCTGTGGGTTGTTGCACTCCACTGTCTCCTTCTCTTTCTAACTGATCAACATCGTGAAATTCGAAAAATCCTTCAGAAGAGGATCTCATCTCATCAATTATTGGAACAGTGTAGAGCAGGGGTGGGCAAACTTTTTGGCTCGGGGGCCACATTGATTTCTAAATTTGAAAGGTGGGCCGTGTCAGGACAAGATACGGTACATATAAAAAAAAAATTATATGTTGACAGTCCATACCAAACATCAACAGAACAAAAGCATGAAAGTATTCCCATACCTTTGTTTTTTTTTTTTTAATGAGAACAGTGAAACAACTATGGTATATGTCCTGTATGAAGGTTCAAGTATGTGAGCAACATACATGTGTGACAACACAAGCAACAAAGTGCAACAATATGTTGGCCAAAAACTGCAGCAAGCAGTACAGGTATATGACAAAATATAACAAAGTTAGGACTATTTGCTACAAAATGAGACGTGTCAGAGACCTGGTGGCTTTTCTTTCGACTCACTCATTGTCTCTGACTTGACCTCCCCTCGATCACCACACATGACAGCGTTGCTCAGCTGATGTCGCGTAGCGAACTTTTGAAGCCAGACACGGGACGCTTCGAAGTCTTCTATGCTCATAGTTAGCGCTCTGGGACTCGCTTACTCTCTTTTTAGCGGTCCAGTTTGCGGACAGTTTTTAGCACGATAGCAGTCAAACCATTCCAGGAAACGTTTATTTACTCAACTGTCCGTCGAGCCGCAAGCAATTCACTCTGGGCATGGAAATAGCCAGAATCGGACTGAGCACAAATCACTTTCTCGTTTTTCAAAGTCTTGTAGATTTGAGTCTTTCAGACTTCAAGCGTCTCCTGAATGTTTCGTATTTTGTAATCTGCTTCGTTTAATCAGATACACTTCACTTTCTCTTCCGTGGCCATTTCTGTTCCTTTTCATCGATCGTGCTCTAAATTGTCCCTCAGTGTGAATGTGAGCACGTATGGTTGTTTGTCTATGTGTGCCCTGTGATTTGCTGGTAATCAGTTCAGGGTCAACCCAGCCTATTGCCCGAAGGCAGTTGAGATAGGATTCAGCATGCCCGTAACCCTCATGAGGATACATTAAATATCTTGTTTTGATGTGTATTTGATAAAATATAAGTTGAACATGATTTGGAAATCATTGTGTTCTGTTTTTTATTTACATTTCACACAATACCCCAACTTCATTGGAATTGGGTTTTGAAGTTTTCAAGTCGTTTTAAGGTAATTTTATTGTCTCCAAAGCCGGAATTACTGGACCGTTGATGTGTTACATCGTCTTTTTGTCTCTCTCAACAGTCCATGGTCTTACTGCTGCATAGCCAGCACCAGTACATTTTCGATTATGACTCGGGGGACCGCCTGTCAGCTGTTACCATGCCGAGCGTGGCTCGACACACCATGCAGACCATCAGATCCATCGGCTACTACAGAAATATCTACACTCCACCGGAGAGCAACGCCTCAGTAACTGTAGACTACTCTGAAGAGGGACAGGTGTGTACACCAGTAATACTGACGATGGGCATGACTTTTAACATGACGCCATTTGCCGTGACATTTAGTTTTAGATTAGATACCGTACAACAGATTTCCCCTTTATTTTTCCCTGAAACTTTTGACCATAGAATAACTATGCCCGAAAATAAAACAATGTATTCATAAATGTATCGTGCGTTAAATGCTTAGGTCAAAAGACCACAAGCTCAATAATTCCAGTACACTTTGCAGTCCCTTTTAAGCAGCCAATGTGTTTATGTCCATATCATAATTTTACTATTTCAAAGAAGAAGAAGAAAGTACGTGTTAAGAACATCCGGGCCCCCGTGAAACAATAAAAGCTTTGTTTGTATTTTAACTCATTGAGCTAGAGCGAGGCCTCCAAATTACACACACTCAATTATGGTGCCAAATCTGTGTTTTTTTATGGTTGTGATGGCTGTGCAAGTAACTGCTACCAGTAGATGTTTAAACACAAAGAATTTGCCCTGCTGGAGACACACGAGTACTTTCGGAAAAAAAGCACTGGTAGAAAATGTACATGTAGTACATCAACACAAATTGACAGTTAGTCGTTCAGCACTATAGTGTCCAGTAGTTGGGTGGAACTGATCACGTACAAATGTGCAAATGATGAGTGAGACCGATGAATACAGTACTGGTGGCACAACAGTGAAAACCATACTGGCAGTACAGAGATGTGCAAATTGACAGTGTTAGTATGAAATTGTGAGTCAACTATTTAAGAAATATGTAATGAAGACATCTGGCGACGGTGTTAAATATTGACAGAATGCATATGTCTGCTTATAGGTGATGGACATCATAGTTGGGGGTACATAAATATGTAAAGTCTTAAAATGTATGACTTTTTCTCTCCTCTATCAGCTCCTTAGAGTTGCCCATCTTGGAACTGGACGCCGTATATTGTACAAATATCGCAGACAGGTATTTCATTTCATATTTCAAAGGTATTATCAATGTACTTACATATTTACAATAGTGTTTAAGAAAAAAGCAGGGTTGTTGTCTTTCATATCGTGTTTATCATATGGGTATTTGATTGCTGACGATGTTCATTCTCAACGCTACGGAGAACAGAGGACTCAATTCTGGATGTTTGCGTCAAGGTTCTGTTTTGTTTGGTTCTTGACAGCAGAGTGAGATCAATAGTGCATGGGGAAATCAGGAAGCGCACAAGCAATATCAGGTGGTCCCCAGGGTGTCTGAACGGCTTTTGTAGATGCTGCAGTGGTGAATGAACAGGAGTGTTTGACAGCTTGTCTCAACTACACCGAAGCCGATAGGACGTGAACGGTATCTGGTGGTGTGAACCAATATGACACTGTTTTATCTTTCTCCTCAGAACAAGCTGGCAGAGATTCTGTATGATTCGACTCGGGTCAGTTTCACATATGACGAGACGGCGGGTGTGCTGAAGACGGTCAACTTGCAGACCGAAGGGTTTATCTGTTCCATACGATACCGCCAAATTGGCCCACTGGTGGACCGGCAGATATTCCGTTTCAGTGAGGACGGGATGGTGAACGCCCGTTTTGACTACACCTACGACAACAGTTTCAGAGTCACCAGCATGCAGGCTGTAATCAACGAGACGCCGCTGCCAATCGATCTCTATCAATTTGATGACATATCAGGAAAGGTGGAACAATTTGGAAAGTTTGGAGTCATCTATTATGACATCAATCAGGTAAGACGGCTTTGCTTGATTTGATTATCTGGTCATGAATATGACGTGCGTCTGCAGAGTGCAGAGTGAGATTAGAATCCTCTGCTAAGAGCACAGTCAGGAATTGAAATAACTGATTGTCTTTCGTTGTGTACACAAATTTAGATCATCTCCACAGCGGTTATGACCTACACCAAGCACTTTGACCAGCATGGCCGCATCAAAGAGATCCAGTATGAGATCTTCAGGTCCCTGATGTACTGGATCACCATTCAGTATGACACCATGGGCCGAGTCACCAAGCGCGAGATTAAGATAGGACCATTTGCCAACACGACCAAATATGGCTATGAATATGATGTTGACGGACAGTTGCAGACAGTTTCACTCAATGAAAAAATGATGTGGAGGTAAGGTCATCATATAAGGATTAAAAAAAAAAGAAATGAATGCCATTAATAGGAGATTGCTGTTGTTAATAGCCTTTACAACTGGACTTGCAGGTATAATTATGACCTGAATGGAAATTTACATTTGCTGAATCCGGGAAACAGCGGTCGGTTGACACCTCTGCGTTACGACCTGAGAGACAGAATCACTCGTCTGGGAGATGTTCAGTACAAATTGGATGAAGATGGTTTTCTCAGACAGAGGGGGGCAGAGATATTTGAATACAACTCCAAAGGTAGGAACCAAAAAAATCAATCACTTGAAAAAATAATGATTCCACTTAAATACGTATGTAATTTCACTTGGTCAAGATGGCGACGCTTACGGGTGCAGCGGCTCGTATGGGCGCAGAGGCTCATCGCGCTCCAGTTTGGTGTTTTCTTTTCCTTGTTTTCCTTCCATTGTTACTCACCAGAACCTCATTGATGTCGGTCTAAGGCAGGGGTGCCCAACCTTTTTTGAGCGAAGATCTACTTTTCAATCAACCAACCTCCCGCAATCAACCCGTTACACTGACACGCATGCCATAATGAGCAACAGCCATAACAGCCCCTAAGATGAACGAAACGGAAAAATAAAGTAGGCACAAGAGTTTATGGGTTTGTGAAAAGGAAATCACTGCCTACCTTAGTTGAGACCTGACACGTAGGCATGGGGCGCACTTTTGCAGCATGTTAACGATCATAGCTCACATGTACCGTTTTAAAATGCTTCTCCCGGCACTCTATATTCCCATTCTTTGCCAATGCCCTTGTGAGGATAAAATGGATCAGAAAATGGATGGATGGATGAATTGAAGTGGCTTCTCCATCTTCTGTTAATTACTCCTCGTCATCCCTTCTTGAGAACAATTCTTTCTTTCTTTCTTTCTTTCTTTTCGGCGTATTTACAGTATTTATGAAATTTGTACTCGTCTAGTTGGGCCAGCATTTGTGTGCCGACACAGCGGCATACAAACGTAGGTAACGTAAGCACGTCACACCACGTTAGCGCGTGTGTGTTTCTACAGATGGGGAAAAAACTAATTGAATTTTAGTTTGTCTTTTCATTGTGTTTTTATGAGGTGCAAAATGCCTATTTTGAGCCTTACGACAGTATACAGATATGTGGGGCCTCAAAGCATACTTTCTCAATAAGAACACACAGGGTCACAGTTTTTCCATTGCCGGGGGTCGATGATCAAAGTGCATTAGGGTCACGGGAGTTTTGTGCTCATTTTTTTTTGTGTTGCTTTTGTTGCATTCTCCCTGTTCAGTCGCATTCGGCCATGTCAGTCAGTGTGTAGCAGGCCTTCAAGGATAGATGTGTTTTTCAAATGAATACTGAGATCCTTGTGTTGCATAGAAAAGTGGTTTTTTTTTTTTTTTTTGGTCTCTGATTGTTTTATCGCTGTGTTTTTATTTACGGATGTAGCATGTTAAATCTTTTATTTATTTATTTATTTTTCTCAAATCCGAACTGTGTTGTTTGAATCATCAACTTAATTTAAAAAAGTCCACGTACCAATAATACGGTTTTACCGTGATGTCCATTTGGACCCTCCTGGCACAATGTGATGCTGCTAAATTTACACATGGCATCTTTCACTTTAAATCTAATGTTATTTTGCCTGTTGATTTTGCTAGGTCTTCTTGTTCGGGTCTACAGTAAAGCCGCTAGTTGGACCATCCAGTACCGTTACGATGGTCTGGGTAGGCGAGTGGCAGCTAGGAACAGTCTAGGACAACATCTGCAATTCTTCTATGCTGACCTGAACTACCCAACCAGGATCACGCATGTTTATAACCACTCAAGCTCCGAAATCACCTCCTTTTACTACGACTTGCAGGTAACTCTTCTGAATTTCTTCTGATGGTCTAGTGGTTCGCTCGCTTGACTTGTGAGCGGGCAGCGTGGGATTGGTTCCCACGCAGTGACAGTGTGGATGTGGGTGTGAATGGTTGTTGTTAGTCTCTCTATGTGCTCTGTGACAGACTGGCAACCAGTTCAGGGTGTTGTCCGCCTTAGTTAGTTGGGATAGGCTGTGTGTGTGTGTGTGTGTGTGTGTGTGTGTGTGTGTGTGTGTGTGTGTGTGTGTGTGTGTGTGTGTGTGTGTGTGTGTGTGTGTGTGTGTGTGTGAGACGGCTGCCACCCGAGGTAGCGAAAAGGCATTGGACGAATTAATATGTGCACGGCAACAAATGTAAGCCGAAATCTGATTGTACCAAAAAAATTAAATAACAATTCATCCACAGAGGAATGAAAGTCACGCGGTCAAGACATACGCAATGAAATGAAGACAAAAGATTGTTGGAATTTAATTATTAAGTTGTAAATATAGATCTGGGTTTCTGATTGTGTTTGCGCTTCCAGAGAAGGCCTTGAAGACCCTGACAGAATACCACTGAGATATATATACATTGTCAATGTAGGCTGAAAATGATTTGCAAATCATTGTACTGTGTATTTATTTCCATCTTACTCAATGCCCTAACTTCATTGCAATTGGGGTTTATACAATGGAAACCGTGAGCCAGTGTTCTCCCCTTCCACAAGAGTGAAATCTGTCCTCACAGAGGTTTTTAGACGGATCGATGTAAAAATAAATCAATAAAAAACTCCCACAAATAAAAATCTTGGAGAATACTTAACCAGATAGCTGGAAAATCTGAACAGCTTTTTTCCCCACTTATGTGTTGCTATATGATTGCAACATGTTTCTGTTGCTCTTTCTGGGAAAGGAAAGAAATGTAAAACATTTCATTCGAGTCTTACTCTCTCTGGTCAGTGCTAAATGGCTGGCCTTATTGCGATTTGATGTTGTTCTCAGCTTTGAATTTATGGCAGGCTGTTTGCCGCCAGCTCCCTTCCAGAAGCCATAAAAAAAGATCATGACCGTACATAATCTGTATTAGAAGGGAAAGTAGGGGGAGCTTTATTTTTTGAAGAGGCTCCAATTAATCAACATCATATTTTGTTCAAACAGATGCTGTTGATATGTGTACTGTAATTCTGTTGCGCCAGGAGCGCCACAATCAATTAAGCTAGAATTACATCTCATAACTCCAATTCTCAGTTGATGCATTTACAAATCTATAGCAATTTTCTAAATTTGTGTGAAATAAAAATGCTTATTGCACAAGGCCATGTTGGCCCTATTAGCATATTTTAAATGAATGTGGATTAAAATATATATATATATATATTGCACAGGGCCACGTTTTTGCGATGGAAATCAGCAGTGGAGAAGAGTTTTATATTGCGTGTGATAACACTGGGACCCCACTGGCTGTCTTCAGCAACAACGGACTCCTTCTCAAGCAAGTATGTGTCGTCCCTTACCCACTGGCCATCTTAGCCACAATTTCCACATCTTTTTCACAGCACACTGTCCTGTGAGTCATGGTGGGGGGGTGAAGTCAACCCGGGAACTTCCCAACGTCGTATCAGAGGCTTAACAGAGGCGAAACCCTACCAGCCAATGCCAACATGTGAAATTCATCATCCGATACTTCTGCCCTTTTGTATTGAAAGCACTCGTCGCTGTCACGCCGACATTGCCCTGTATCTACCGGTAATTATGTTAATGTGGCAACCCACGAGAATTGCGCACAACGCACACATGTTCCTTGGCAATAAGCCGTTTTAGTGGGACTTGTCTGAAAGGGACAGACGAATGCATCCCGGCTCTTGCGGTTTACGCCTCTGATGTGCCAACAGAATCAAGTGTGAAAGCAGCTTGACATCAGGAATAAATAAATGTGCTGGTGAGAAGTTTATGACTAAAAATTTTCCAAATTGACAGAATGTCTTCCTTAAAATGTGCAGGTGCAGTACACAGCGTATGGTGAGATTTATTTTGATTCAAACCCAGACTTTGTGCTGGTCATTGGTTTCCACGGAGGCTTGTTTGATCCTCTGACACGACTGCTACATTTCGGAGACAGAGACTATGACATCCCTGCCGGGAGGTAAGTTGTCCCTGATTCCGTCTCCTTTGCTTTGTTCTAAGTTTCTGAGTCCTGTACGCCTCCGCTTGGTCAGTGATCGGTCAAACTCTGACGTGTCCTCTTGTAGGTGGACAACCCCTGACGTCAGCACATGGACCAGAGTTGGTAAAGACCCTCAGCCTTTCAATCTTTACATGTTCCAAAGCAACAACCCCATCAGCAAAATCCATCAAGTCAAAGAATACGTGACAGGTAACACTGAATTATTGAGTACAGTTATGTTTACGATGAAAAAAAATCCATTGGCACATGTCGTGCATAAAAACCAGGTTGTGACAAACTGGGTCTCAAAGTCATTTTGCAGCCAGCCAGTTTTGCAGAAATGCGCACTCAACGTTTGTCGTCGCTGTAATTGCTGAGTGGGTTTCCCAGGGTGTGATTATGTAACTTAAATCGGCTTACGTGTTGCGAAGGCTTACACAGACGCATTAAACGTCTTTATCTTCGCTATCCAGTTGTAGTCATTGAGGACACATTTCTCTTTTCACGTATAAAAATACATCCTACTACAACTTAAGAAGGGATTTGCCTTCATGCTGTCAATTCCTTTTCGACATGCACCCACAACACAAACGAACGGCAAAATGCACATGTTGCTTCATAAAAAGTGAAATGTGAAACCATCCTTATTGTATGACTTACAGATTGAATTCATATGTAAAATGAGTCTTGTCTGCAAATTATTTCGAGGTTGTTCATTTGTAAAACATTTTTGACAACTCATTTTTGCAGTGTCACTCGTAGAGATGTTACTGCTGTTTTATCTCAGCGGTCCATACAAACAAGCATCTTCCTTTTTCTATTCAGGGCCCACTGCTAACAGATAAGAGCCATGCCATGTACCGTAAATTCTGGACTATAAGCCGCTAGTTTTTCCCAAACTTTCAACCCTGCGGCTTATTCAGTGATGCGGCCAATTTGTGTAATTTTTCTAACGGCCGCCAGGGGGCGTTCGAGTAGAAACGGTAAGATTAAGACCGGTGGAATATATGCGTCGAGGAAGACTGCAACTTCTTGTCTTGTGCATAAATTAAATGAGCGTGAACATACCCTCATCATGGAAAATGCAAAAAGAAAGGCATATGACGCAGCTTTCAAACTAAAAGCAATCGAGCTGTCCGATAAAGAAGGAAACAGAGCTGCTGCACGTAAACTTGGCATAAACGACGGCTCACCGTGATTTTTACAAGTACCGGTATGTTCTTTTACCAGACCTGTTATGCTGTGTTGCGATTTCTGTTGCTAGCGTGTTGGTACCATGTTGCTAGCGTTTTACTGCCGCGTCACAGGCACCGTTTGGGAAGAAAGTTATATTATTATTATTATTGTTAAGTTATATTATTAAAACTTTGAAAACGCTCTCTTTCTTTGTAAATATGTTGACATGTTTTAATGTGGGCACATGCGGCTTATATACAGGTGCAGCTTGTGTAGGTACAAAATTGGTTTTCCTCTAAAAATGTAGTGGGTGCGGCTTATAATCAGGTGCGCTCTATAGTGCGGAAATTACGGTAGTATGCGTGACTCGGGGGATATACACCCAGTAGAAAGCCATCATTTGACTGGGAACCCAGAAAGCAAACTGTGTGAATGAAAGCACCCTAAATTGTGTTTGACCTTGTGTAATTGCACTGAGATTGCACCGTTTTTGGACAAGTGGGAATATTATTAGGCGTAGAAAAAAAGTAGTGTGTTTCCGGTCACATGAAATTTCAGCATAGGGTCGGTAGGTCGGACAAAGTTTTTTTTTTCTTAATCTCCCGCCCCCATCAAAAATGTAAACAAAATAACCATAAAACATAAAACAAGGTGACATTGAAACCCCCACTAAAGGCGGCAAGAGAGTTGGGTACCCGGCGGCTGGGTGTTACAGCCATCTCTTTGCCTCTGCGTCTCGCGTCCTAGACGGCCCGTGGTGTTCGTCAAATAGTTCGCTGAATCTTTTCGATACATCAATGGATGCTATTTTCTTAATATTATGGTGCGAGCATGCGACTGCAACACACAAAACGCGGTTTAAACTGTTGTCGGAGATCGCGGCCGCCGCAACGATTCAATGTTGTTGACAGACGACAGGGCAAACGAAGCGCACGCTCAACTTGAATATCGCGAGAGTTTGCACCGATGTCAACCCTCTACACAAAAATGTAGAAGGTTGTTTGAAAAAAATGCCGACCGTAAAGATTTTTTTTCGAGGTAGAAATTCTCGGTCGGTCGGGTTACTGGAAACACACTACTTTTTTTTCTACGCCTTATAAGAGCAGCATCATTAATCTATGCCATGCGCAACTTGAATTTCTTAGTTGCGCTGAAAATGGAAGGAGGTGGTTTTAATGTTTTTTTGCTCTGCCTGTCTCTTGAGATATCAACATCTGGTTGGTCACGTTTGGATTCCATCTGCACAACGCAATTCCAGGATTCCCCATTCCAAAATTTGACTTGACACAGCCATCGCTGGAGATGAAAAAGAGTCAGTTGTGGGATGACCTGCCTGTGAGTAATATTCACACACCCTCAAAACAACAGTTGTTCTATTTCCCAAAAATAAACATCATCCCGATAGCATATTCACAGAAATCAACATTTGGCAGCTGTTTAAAGACTTTACGTGTTAATTCAAATTGTTGATTTTTATCAAATAAAATATCCCGACCATTCATTGATGACGTAGTATTCTGATAACATAAATATAACATTTTTGCAACCATACGGTTGCAAAAGAGAAAGAGACTGGAAGAATCAGCCAGGCATGGAAGCAGATGGCCCTGGAAATTCAAATGCATCAACTTGTTATGGATCAAAGTTCAGCTCGTTGAGCAGAAAGTCCGAAAGCCAAAAACGTTTGGAGAAGGTCAAATTACGTTCACCTGAAAAAATTCTCGGTTCATTCTGCTATCCGCTTGCTTCCTTCCTGCAACTCACCCCCTTGCGTATTTAATGACACTAAGGTGCATGTTGATGAATGTGCATGTGAGCATTTCAAGTAAAGTCAAATATAACTTTGAACTCTGTGTCTCATGTATGGCAGTCGATCTCAGGTGTCCAGCAGGAGGTGACACGTCAGTCTCGGGCCTTCCTGTCTTTCGAGCGGATGCCAGAAATCCAACTAAGCCGACGCCATACGGACCACGCCAAACCGTGGCTCTGGTTTGCGACAATCAAGTCTCTCATCGGGAAAGGAGTGATGGTCGCCGTTATCCAAGGCCGCGTGGTGACCAGCGCTCTCAACATTGCTAACGAGGATTGCATCAAAGTGGCCGCAGTCCTGAACAATGCATTTTACCTGGAGGATCTGCATTTTACAGTGGAAGGACGGGACACCCACTACTTCATCAAGACGAGCCTGCCCGAGAACGATCTCGGCGCACTCCGGCTCACCTCGGGCCGTAAATCGCTGGAAAACGGTGTGAACGTGACAGTGTCACAGTCGACAACGGTGATGAACGGCCGAACGCGGCGCTTTGCTGATGTGGAGCTGCAGTACGGCGCCCTGGCACTCCACGTGCGTTACGGGACGACACTGGACGAGGAGAAGGCTCGCGTCCTGGAGCACGCCAGGCAGAGGGCCTTGACCAGCGCCTGGACCCGCGAACAGCAGCGCGTCAGGGATGGCGAGGAGGGAGTTCGCCTGTGGACGGAGGGAGAGAAAAGGCAGCTGCTGAGCGGTGGGAAGGTTTTGGGTTATGACGGGTATTACGTCTTGTCCATAGAGCAGTACCCTGAGCTAGCTGACAGTGCCAACAACATCCAGTTCCTACGTCAGAGTGAGATAGGGAGGAGGTAACAGGGCATCCGCAGAAGCTTTATTTCGACACCGAGGACGGGTCGGAGAATCCAAAAAGATGAACAACAAGTTCCGTTTGAACAATCAATGGATGTCACAGACTGAACTGTCTTCGGAGTCAAAGGTAGACATTGAAGAGCCCCCAGGTTTGCAAATATATTTTTCTCGGAAGACAATAAGGCGCCACAATGATGATGAAACAATCAGGTCAATATAACTGATATAGAACAATCGAATTTTAAGAAACAAGAAAAGTTTCAGTCTATTGACCAATGCCTTTTCTTTTCATCTTTCTTTCTTTGAACTGCCTTGGAACAAACAGCATATGCATGCAAGCCCCGCCCTTTCACTCAGTCTATTTGGAAGGCGGGGCTAACCTGAATGCTGTGTGTCATGCCGTCAAGCTGCGAGGACAACAGAAGCAAAGATTGGTTTAGAAAAGCAAACTGAGCATTTCAACACCGGTCACGGCTGAATGAGTGGCCGAGCATTTCAACAGTTCTAAACTGTCTTGAGTAGTGAACAGAACAAATGTCTATGGATCTCTCACAGAGGTTGCCAGTATCGTTGAACCGTGGAGCCAGATGTAACCTTCACCGTTGCTTTTTGTCCACCACGGGCCAATGTCTATAAGGATCTCTTGTTTCTCATGGCTGGAGCAATCGAACAGGAACTGTAGTGGACTTTCTCCGAGAGAGAAGAGCACATAAAATGACTATGATTTGTACGAAGGGAAGGGAAGGATAAATCTGTCTGAATATTTTTGTTTTGTATCGCATCGAAACAGTTTATTGTATTTACATTGAAAAAAAAGGGGCATATAAAAATGAAGAACAATGTGTTTACACACTATAACAGATATACCACTATTTCTATCATTACGGTCCCAACCCCAGGAACGGACTATGAGCTCGACCCAACAAAATCTGACATTTTAAATTGTATTTTATGTTTTTTCTCTATGATCTGTTTGTTCAGTTCACATGAACTCCTACGCATCCACTCGACATCAACAGCTCCCACTTAAGAAGATAGGATTGTGCCATGGCTGTTTATGGTTCTCTTTGGATGGACTGTGCGGGTCCAGTCGTGGTTCTGCGTAACACTGATCCCCTTCTAAGTCCAAAGGTCTTACAATTCAGCAAAATGTGACTCAGTCTTATAATGCATAGAACTTGTGCTTTTATCAGTCAAAGTTGGTAGTATTGCTTGCAATAGAAACGTTGTCTTGGCTTTTCGGAGGGAGGCGGCGGTAGTTCCTGTGAGTAGTGACTACTGTTGCTTCTCTCGACGTTTTTGCTTGTGTCTCTTTAAGAGGAGAGTGTTTCGCCATCAGTGACTTTGAGTAACAGTAATCAAGAATCGGTGTGTATGTTTTTCTACTGGCTGTGGGTCTTTGTATTCTTAGAGAGTTTTCCTTGTGTGTGTTTGTTTTCAAGGGTGGGAAAGGAAATCAGAATCATTCTGAAGGACAGTATACTTAAACAGAGCATTTACATCATATGCCACAATTGTTTTGTTTTTTCCCACAGACAATTGAGACAAGTTGATGTGTTATGGGTTTGATTCTCTTTATGTTGAAGGTTGAGAAATTCCACTTAACTGTACAACAATACTAGTCTCAGAAAAAGTAATTAATGTACAGTGTTTCTACAGTAAACAATAAATCCTTTCAAACTCCGACTTGTTTCTTTCTTGCTGCTGTTGATTTAATTTGAGTTCGTCTTCGTTTGTATTAAACATTCGTAATAAAGACCCAATGAGGAAGGAGACACTAGATTCTGGTACCAATCACTCGAGGGGGAAACGAGGAGAAGCGTTGGGTTTCAGTTCTCTGCATGTCACCCAACGATCTCCCCGCTCGCCCTCTCATTTATTTCTCATTGGGAATTGAATACCCGTTTCCCACTGAAACTAGTCGATAGTAGTGATCCGTGGCGAATTTGAATTACAGGTACATAAATTACATTTATACTGTTTAATTTTGAATCTTTGCATTGAAAAAGCAAATAGGCATTGTACAGTTTGCAGTTGAATTTATTAGTGGTGGATGACGAACAAAACGAACGACAACAGACAAGGATGGCATTAGCCGAAACTTGCCGTAGTTTATTGGCTTTGCAAAGTCAACTCAGGAGAATTCAAACTGAAAACTCACTTAGTTGTGATGGGTCCAGCAACACTGATGCGTCGACGCACGCATCGAGCTCACAGAGAAATCCCTGCGTCGGTGCGCGTATTGCTTCAAGACAATAACTTGACCGATGCATGAACTGCGTCGACACAGTCCGGGGGCGTCGACGCCGCAAAAGCCCACCAAACTGTGTTTATAAGGAAGTGCGTCTGTCGACGCGATGCGCCTGCCGATTCGATCCAAACCTCACCCTTGCTTGTGGAAGTACATGCATATTATGGAGCAGCTCCAGGGAAAACAGTGTGGGACCATTTTGATCTCCTTTTGGAGAATAAGGTATTTATTCAAATCTCCTTGTCTCACCAAGTGCCTCTCAGATTTTTGACACGTCTTGTTCCATTCCAATTCAAATTAATGTCAAGGTAACTCCTAGTTTACTATTCACATATTGTATTGCTGGTGAAATGCCGAATTTGCCATGTAGAGTTATCATATGCCAACAAAAGCACCTCCTCCATGCTGAGGCATTATCGGGCCAGGCGTGAGAATGAAGTTCCCCATACACCCAGGATAACTTCAGATATTCAGACATTCTCTTACCTTTTCACAGTTTCTTTGTCGATGATTAATTGGCAATCATTAATTATTATTGGTTTACTCCCCACTTCATGTTTGACAATCAAGTTTCCAGGAAGCAGTTGTTCAATCAGGCACTGCTGAACTTCATTGTCAAGGACTGCCAGCCCCTCGGCATTGTGGAGAGTGAAGGGTTCAATGAACTGATTCAGGTCCTTGAACCCTCCATATGTTTTGCCGACAAGAAAGGTCCATGTTAAAGTTCCTTTAAGTAGTAGTTGATGTAGATTAGATGAATCGCATAGAATTTAAATGTATCATATGCCTTTGGTTTAATTTTCAGACCATCAAAAAAATGTTGGCCAACAAATATCAGGAGGAACGGGAAAAAGTGAACGGGAAAAAGCTCGCTGTGGCAGTGAGTATAACAACTGACATGTGGACCTCTGTGAACATGGAGCCCTACTTGGCACTCACCTGTCATTACATTAATTCGAATATGCAGTTGTGTTGATCAGTGTTGGAGTACAATACTTTTCATGGAATCACACTGCTGACGTAAGAGGGAGCACATAACTCCTACTCTGGCATCCCTTCACTGGCTCCCCATACATTTTAGAGTTATTTTCAAGATCCTCTTATTTGTTTTCAAATCTCTAAATAATCTCACGCCACCTTACCTCTCTGAGCTCATCCGCCCCTACGCACCTGCCCGGCGCCTCAGGTCTGCGGACCAGACATTATTAGAAGTACCAAGAACTAAACTGAGGCTGAGAGGGGATCGAGCCTTTTCTGTTGCTGGTCCCTCTCTCTGGAATGACCTCCCACCGAACATTCGTCAAGCTTCCTCACTGCCCATCTTCAAAACCCTCCTCAAAACTCACTTGTATTCTCTGGCTTTCGACTCAGCATGACTTAAATGTGTTCTTGGTTTTACTGTTTGGTGCTTTCTACTGTCTTTATTACCGATTTGTTTTACTGTTTATTGTATATGTTAAATTGCTCCATGTACAGCACTTTGTATGTGGCGATGGCTGTTTGAAAGTGCTCTATAAATACAGTTGACTTGACTTGACTTGACTTGACAATTTGGCCAAGGTCAAAAGGGGCATGAAGGAGGACTGGGCAATAACCAACAAGTAAATTGTCTTGTGAGTGACGCAGCACCAAACATGATCGCATCCACTTGACACCTCCAAATTTGCCACTCAAGTTGCATTGCACACAGTCTTAATTTATTAGTTAGAAAATTATGCGATCAGGTCCCTGCACTTACAGACATCAGAAACAAAGCTCGGCCCATTGTCACATACAGTCAAACCTCGGTTTTCGAACGTCTCTGTTCTCGACCAAATCGGTTTTCGACCCAAAATTTTGAGTTTTTTATGCCTCGGATGACGACCGAATTTCGGTGCTCGAACAAACTGAGCGCACTTGAATGCGTCACTTGACTCCTCTCGCCTTCCTTACACGAGGAAGTGATGCTTCCTCGGGTAGACGAGGAAGTGAAGCTTCCTCGGGTAGACGAGGAAGTGAAGCTTCCTCGTTTAGCGTTCCATGGTGAACAGACGTGTTCAATCAAGATTTTCTTTTTTTTTTTTAAAGCAGCCTTCTAGAACGGATTATGGTTGAAAACCGAGGTATGACAGTATTTCCATTCAAGCACTTACAGTCAAGGAGAAGCTCGTTCAGGTGCAGCAACAGATGGGACGGCCAACCCTGAAACTCATCAACGAGGTGCCAACACGCTGGAACAGTACTTGTGAAATCCTCTCAAGGCTGCATGATGAGAGGGAACCAGTGTGGGTATCTTTGACCTAAAGATAGATTTTACTCCACTGACAGCTGATGAGTTCACCATCATAAGAGAACCACTACTGGTGCTTTCTCCATTCCGTCAAGCTGCAGTGGAGTTGTCTGAAGAGAGAGGAGTGTCTGGTTCAAAGATCATCCCGATGATGAAAATGCTTTAACATGCACTTGAGCATCACGCTTCAACCTTGCACACACAGGCAGCCATACAACTCCATGAACACCTGAAGCGTTGAGTCACACAGTCTGGAGTCTATTAGTGTGTTAACCTTAGCAACACTTCTAGACCCCAGATTCAAATCACTTGGATTCCGCAGTTCCTCCAGTTGTACGGAGGCCATATCCAGACTACGATCTGACTGCGTGCGGACCATCATCGCAGCCCTCTGCAACTACATCTGGCATGTTACTCATCATTATTTGTTTTTGTAAATTGTTCTAAATGCCAATTTTGTTGGGTTTTGTTTTTCAGATGACCCGTGGCAGCATTTGGAATGAGGTGCGGAGACTGGGAAGAGGTGCAACAGCAGATGTTCTATCTGAGGTCCAGCAGTACCTGGCAGAGTGGAATATTGTACGCAAAGGAGTTCCTCTGTACGCCGGCATCATCAGTGCCATGTGCAAGAAACGCAACAGACTCAAATTCAAAACACTGGAGCAACTTATTTTTCTGAATAAAGATTTTTGAAGACCAAGCCCACAAGCATCCTCGTTCACATTATTCAAACATAATGAAGAATACAATATGAATGCATATATGTCAATGATATTGTATACACATCATCATCAAATCAGTCAGTTCAGTCTGTCAAGTGGGTTGCCAGCAGGGATTTTGAAAGTCCAGCAGGTGGCAGTGGTCAGCGACACAGTATCGACACAGTGTGTCATTGTGTCAACACGCTTCATGACGCCTCATGGCCCCATCAGTATCACTTAGCATTCGAGTGGGAGCACAAAGAGTCCACGCATCTACGAGGGTTTGCTGCAGGGTGGTTACAACACAAACTTGCACTGAGGACTGGTTTGGGACCCAACTTATACCAGCCCAAATGAGCTTATGAGCAACAGGTGGGTGATGAGCTGGCTGGCGACAGGTGTGAGATGCAGAGCACCTGAGGAGGCTGCCTGGGAGCCCCCTCCCTAAAAATTAGTTTGCAACCAAAGTCCAATAAACTTAAAACTGAATTTAAAATGACAAAATGTTCCCAACTTTTCAGACTCAAGTTAGGATTTTTCTCCAAAAGACCAGCAAAGTTGGTGACTTTCAGTTCATGAATTTTGCTGTAGTGATGCATATCGACTGTGATGTTTTTCTCCCCCTCTGTTGAGTGACTGAAAGCTGTCGGGGGATGGGGTGGTGCCGTCACTTTTGGCTGTGCGCGCTAAGAACTGCAGCAACCGTGACGCCGGCTCTCTTTCATACTTACTCCATTGTCCGACAGCAGAAACAGAAAATTTGTGATTGAGAAAAACAAATGACGAATTCACCTCTATTAAAATACTCTGAAAGTGGACAGAGGAGCAGAGCTCAGGATATTCAAGCTATTTTTATCTGATGTTACCCTCTTGGGCGTAATCAATCAGCTGCATTGCATTGTCTTGATTTACTTAGCAATGAAAGTATAGATGTCAACATCCAAGTGAAATCTTATGTTATTTTCACGTTCACGAGAAATAATCCGATTGTTGCTGTGAGGAGGCCGACAATTTTGGGGGGATTTTTCTTTTTGGCCAGTTTGGTATGATATTTGATGGGACATTGAAGCAAAGAAGTTAAATATACAAAATGTATGGTCCAATTGTCGAAGATAATACTTCTCTAAATTTTGGGGTTGGAATTTATTCGTGTATTCTTTGACAACTTGACTCATACTGTAAGAGTCATGGAAAAGTCTAGGAAAATAATTTCAAGACAAGAATGGGAAATCTGATGCACATTTAATCAGTAAAAGTCATTTCATTTCATTTATTTTCAAATCTTCTCATTTATTTTCTAATATTCAAATAAGGTATATCTTTCAGGTCTACTAAAATATTAATCTTCATTATGTTGATAATTACTGATGGTAACAGGGGCATTAAGGTTAATAACTGTCTGACAACTTGCATGCTCGACCAGCTTCCTGGCAAACTCATTAAGAAATTGCTTCTGATCTTAGGATCTTCCATCTTAAATATTACTCATTTATCACTGGTCTGGCAGCTACTTTTAATACTGCCGTATTAAGACTCCTACTTCCGCGACCAAACCTTGACCCAACTATCTCTAATAATCCATTTGAACTTGTTCAGTCAGGATTCAGGGCAGACCACTCTACTGAGATAGCACTTGCTAAAGTGGCGAATGATATTCTCCAAGCTATGGACTCCAACACCTCATCAAAACTATTATTACTCAATCTTAGCGCTGGCGGTGACACAATCCAAATATAATCTTCGAACGCCTCAAAACTGTCACGTTACGCACAAAGCGGGAAAGGAAGTCGCAGCGTTCGTCTGTTTGCAGCAACTAGTGATTACTGCATGTGCGTATATTGTGTACATAATGTGTAAAAAATTGCTATCAACATTGTTTTTGAGAGTGAAACACTCAATACATAAAGCACAGCAAATGTTCAGGGAGAGCTTATTCCAAAGTTTTGGTCCTGCGAACACAAATGCCTTCGGCTCTGGTTTTCAACCATGAATGGGGACAGTTTAACAATAGCTGGTATACAAACATTTCAGACAAGTATACAGGAGCCAGGCTGTTCAAGGATTTTAACACAAACTCAATTTTAAATTGAAACCTAAAAGACACAGGCAGCCTATGAAGTGACTGCAGCATTGGAGTAATGTGATCTAAACGCTCCGTCAGGAGGCGAGCAGCCGCATTCTGTGAACCAGCTGTAAGCGATGCCTGGATGAAGCATTCGGAGCATAATACAGGAACTGCAGTAATCCAGGCATGCGGTAACAAATGTATGAATTTGTTTTTCCAACTGGTCAGGAGGCAAGTAAGATTTCTAATTTAGGCAACCAGCTGAAAGAAGCTTGCCTTCACCACTGCGCTGATTTGCTTATCCAGTTTTAAAGAAATGTCAATCATGACGCCAAGGTTCTTTTCAAGGGAACTCTGAGGAAGACCAAGGTCAGTGGTGTGCGCAGGTTTAACAATCACAATTACCTCAGTTTGATTTTCATTTGGGTTTAGAAAATTACATTTCAGCCAATCCTACACTTCTTCGAAAAGATGTGTATGGCAAAAGGATGAGAGGTCATTTAGGACCCCCTGACAGAGAGTACATTTTCAAAATTAAAAAATAATAATAATAAACAAAATAACAAATCCACTTAATGAGTGTTTAAGAGGAAGAGTGAGTCTACTACGGCAGTAGTATTTGGATATAATGCTGATGGGCAGTCGAGTGTATTGAGGGCAGTGCGATCAAAGACTCTTCAATCACAGGGTAGATCACCCACATCAGGATAAATGGAGACTTCAGTAATAAGCGAAGAAGCTAACAACCTCCAGCTGGCTACCAGTGCCATATCTAGCATAAAATGTTTGGTAAGATAGTTTGAGGGGCTTTATGATAGAATGAGTGGCAGAATGAGGGTATTACCATGACTGTATGAGGAAACAGTAGGGTTAGGAGCAACAGCTGTGTGTTATGGACAAAATTTAGTGGCTCCATATAGGTTATTTTTAGACCCCAATAATATATATCATGATGCATTACTTTTTCATAAAATGTACATGAAATAAATTGCAGTTTTTGATGATCTTTTCTCCGTTTTTTAATATAAAATTTCAAATACGGTAGACCACAGAACTGAATGAATACAATTAAGAAAACAATTATCCAGTAGTTCAAAACTTACTATTCAAAATATCTGGCAGTGCAATTGCTGTTCAAGGATAAAATGGAAAAACTGAGAAAAAAATACACTAACAACAATGTACCACTGTCACGGTGCTGACCTTCTAATTTCTGCCCCTGGAGGGCACTCATGCCTCTTAGGTGTGTTCTGATGGCACAGGTGCCCAATAACCCGATCGACCAGTAGCTCGCGGACTGGTCCCAAGTCGATCATGAGGGGTGTAGAGGGAGGGAAAAACCCAAAACATTTATGTGTCTGTGTGTGTGTTTTTAAAATGACATGTTTTTGTGTAAGTACACACACTTAGCATCCTATCAGTCTCACTTTCACAAAAAAATAAAATAAAAAGCAGGTCACCTTTAACCTACGGTGGCCCGTGACCTGCATCACCCGGAGTTGTTAGCGGTCAGCACTCAGAGCTGTTGCTATATTGTTATTATTATTCTCATTTAGAGTTTGTTTCATGTACAATTCACCGAGGGCAATGGCAAACAATGGCAATCTGGAAAGCACAGAGAAACATTTTAAAACGGTACACGTGAGCTACGATGGTTAATACGCTGCAAAAGTGCGTCCCGTGCCTCCGAGTCTGGTCTCGACAAAGGTAGGCAGTGACTTCCTTTCCACACACGCATAAACTCTTGTATCGACTTTATTTTTCTTTTCGTTCATGTTCAGGGCCGTTGTGGCTGTTGCTCATCATGGCATGCGTGCGTGCGTTCATCCAAGTCCAATTTAATAACGACAACATGAGGAATAAATACTTTTGCTAGCTTTATTGAGCGAATACAGAAAATAGCAAATATGTTAAGAAAGGCCCTAAGAATCCCATCAGCTTTCAATACATGCCAATAAAAAGTATCAAAGGTTTTTTTTAACACAAATACATAATGGTAATCCATCAACCAGTAATGTTCTTAAATATAGAACTTGACCCCCCTGAAACAAACGTTACACTATTACATTTATTCACGTGATATTATTCGGTAAATTCTCACCATGCATCACCACCACTCAGGACGCCACACAAGATAGTCGATAAGGTGGTGACAGTGCAGCTTAAAGTTAGTCAGACTATTTTTGGGGGGCAAGGCTTTTAAAGGATGATATCGAAGTAACAAGAAGTTGTTGGATAATACTAACAATATGGCAGCAATTCCTATATCAGGTATAGTGTTACTTTTGAGAGCAAAGTTATAACGTAAAATGAAGGCTTGTGAGGGAAAGCTGAAAATACAAGAGCTCATTTTCAACCCGTCCTAAAACTGTAACCATACTTAAAGCAGCAGGGTTTGGGCCATCATTTCAGTGGAACCAAAATGTCAGTGATTCAGTCAGGCAAAACAAATCTGTGTGAGTCTGGTGGTGTCAGGGGGAACCCCCCCCCCAAAAAAACGCATTCGTTTGTAACATGGACTTGGACATGGACATGGTCTTCGCGGGAACAAAAGGACAGCCTGAGAGTTCAAGATTGTCTAATTGGACGCAGCTCCTGGTTGTAAAACGTGACACTTTAATGTCAACTTCCGTGACAAAAACTGAAAAGTCAGGGACTAAACAATACTTCTCCTTTGTCCGTCAACTTCTTTGGATTAAAAGAAAGATAAATACCATTAATTACATTTTTTTTAAAAAGATGTAAAACCCGTTGACTTGTAGGTTGGTGCCTGTTCGTTTCATTTTCAATATCATCTATATTTCTTCAGGTTAACCAGTAGACAAAAGCAAGTCATTTCTATTTGATCAAACTAAACAGAGATACAGGGCTGAAAGCATCAATAAACCATGCCACACAGTCTCTCTGATGTTCCATATTTTTGGCTGGCCCAAATCAGAAATTTTCATGATCACTTTGTCGGGCTGTCCAGCGCTGTTGGTCGGTTTATGGAATTAAAATCAATGGTAATCTCAGTCCTTTTGGGCTTGAATTGCCTAACACAAGAAGACAAAGGGAAATTTAAACATATAAATAGACACAAAAACAAATGTATAGAATTACAAGCCTAACTGTTGCAGTTTTCTCAAGAAAAAAAAAAAAAAACTTCTATTGCCCGAGCCACAAAATCTTTGTGATGGCATTACAAAAAACAAACAAAAACATTTGCACAAGGGTTCATCTTCAGCTTCTGAGATGACACCAAACAAGGTATTGACATATTGGTTGACACTGTTAAGTCCTTGGGATTCGGCAGCATTTTAGCCCACTACCTAGTGGCTACCATCAAGTTGTCGGAGCATGGAAAAGCTCTACAAAGACTCGGTGGGATATATTTCTATGCACCAGAAGCTTTTAGCGGATATCTTTTCATAGCTCAAACATACAAGGATGCCTTTCAGATACTTTTTTTTTTTTTTAATTCATACAAATTTGGCATGCTTGTTCTTGCTAATCTCTACCGTGTGTCAAATTTATAGAGGTTTTATTTTTTTACCTTACAGGGATTTAGAAGATTTTAAAACTTTTTGTGTTTTTACTTCTCTCTACTCTACCCTGAATTTACTACTTTGGACTGACACTCACTCACTCACTCACTCACTCACTCGCACGCACTCGCACGCACGCACTCGCACGCACTCGCACGCACTCGCACGCACTCGCACGCACGCACGCACACGCACACGCACGCACGCACGCACGCACGCACGCACGCACGCACACACGCAGCACACACGCACACACACACACACACACACACACACACACACACACACACACACACACACACACACACACACACACACACACACACACACACACACACACACACACACACACACAGGCAGCTGGCAGAGGTGCTCAAAGTAAATGCTTTCACTGGTTGGGTGTTGTGGAGGCAGTTCCAAGTGCATTAATTTACTACTATGAAGACCATCTTAACAAGTCAACCATTACCGTGGGAGGGGGCGGCGGGGGTGGGGAGAAGTGCTTGAGAAGAAAAAAGTTAGGACCACCAAGGCTCTAATTTGGAGAGGCAATATGAAGTCCAACACATGAAAGATGTTACTCACTGGAACTGTACTCCTGCCATGTTGAGTAGTCTCCTTGAGGCAGTCATCTCTGGTGTGTCATGGTATTTATCAGAAAGATAGACAACCACCTTAATTCCTGGACAGAGGGTCAGTGCGATCAAGGAACAATACGCAACAATAAATACATTCCAGACAAATGATTTACAGTACAGTTGCTTACATAGGTTGTCAGAAAAATTCCAGGACGGGTGTCACGGGTGTCGCAAAAGATAGATTCCAAATCCAACTTCCCGGTTCTTTTATCCCTTCGAAGTACAACCCACTAAGTCTTTCCCAGCTTTCTCTGCTAACCCTTGATGCACACCTGGAAACGGTTCCTCCGGGATCTCAACTCAACTGAGAGGATTCTGCAGAAGACGTGACCCATTCACGTGGACGAAAAGGACGAGCAGAAACTTTTAAGTCTCATGATAGTAAAGTAGAAAAAAAAACCTACTGTACATTTTATATGAAGGACACATTTTATTACTGTTTTTATGCGCAGTACTATAGCAACAGAAAGCGACGGCTGTAGGTTAAAAAAAAAATGATGTCCATCTTTTGCTATCACCATTGTCTATGTGTTAAATACAGAAACTGACACCCCGCCTTTTAACACGGTGCTCCTCTTGTACATACAAACAACCCACAGAGCTGTTCTAAATGCCGTTGTTACGTTCTGCAGCTGTGAGTAAAAATAAACAGACTAGAAGAATAGATCGAAACTGCATTTTTTTCTCAGCATTTCATCTTAAATCAATCGCGAACAAATGAAAGGACATCAACATCAGCCAGCCAATAGTAATGGCAAGAGAAGTCAGATTGTGACATGTTGTGTAATGTGTGTTGCCAATCCCAACCTGCTTGGATGATGAGTTTCGCGCACTCGTTACAGGGGAACAGAGCGACATACATGGTGCAGCCCTTCACATCAGCGCTGTTCTTGTTCATGATGGCATTTAGCTCCGCGTGGCACACTGCACGACAACATCCTGGTTAGTAATACAGTCCCGCTGCGGACAGACTGATTGTGTCGTCCCAGTTGAGCGTCAAGAAGCACTTTTAACAATCTGAGTTTCTGGTCAATGTTGCATTGTTGGTGCTGAATGTGTCTGTAATGTAGTTTTGAAAAAGAAAATACACTGTAGTCTTTTGGCCCTGTGTGCCCTGCGATTGGCCTGGCAACCGATTCAGGGTGTCCCCCGCCTACTGGCCCAAGACAGCTGGGATAGGCTCCAGCACCCCCGCAACCCTTGTGAGGATAAGCGGATCGAAAAATGGATGGATGGATAATTGGCCATTGTGAGGTTTCCAAAGAGAATATTCTCCGTCAGGCCATCTGTTAGGGTGTCCTCAGGTGGTTTCCGAAAAAGGAAAAATACCTAAATACCATCTATAAACTCAAAATGTGCTGCTACTCACAGGCGATCACTTAAAAAGTCATACAATGCTCAATGCCTTGAAGACAAGTCCATTTTTATTCAAGAAACAATTTCTCACCGTAGGGATATTTCGTGTCCAAACGATCATCTGCTGACCGAGCCCAGGGTAACCGGTCATCATCGCAACCATTCGGCATTCCGTTGTAGCCGATGCCAACAATCTTATTTTCCTGGTTCACTATACAGGCCCCCACCTGCAAGCAGAAAACTAACTTCATTTGAGATTTACAACCATTCAGTCAGACTTCGACAAATCAGACAATGTCGCAAAACACACATGATGTCCGAATATCGCACACAACGACAGCAAACCCCATGAGACTTGATCTTAGGGAACATCAAGGAAAACCAAGTGGATTGGTCTTGTTTTTTGTGATTCCACCCGAAATAGAATGCCATTGATAGCAAGAAGAAATGTCACGTGAATAGCATGTAGCCTGCTAATGGCTACCAAGGTTCTTCCTGGCTCAAATTGAGGCAGAGGTGATACCATGCTGACCGTGCGCCACGACGTGCACGTATTCTGTAAATTCAACTTTTACAAGACTTTAAGTTAAGAGTTCCCAAAAAAGTGCTTTTGGCATAAATAACAGTCCATGCCTTCATCATTATGCCTGAACCAGGTCAACTGATTTAGCCACTGCTTGTCAAAGCCAATGGCTCCTGTGGTTTTGAGACGATATGTTTCGATCACATCCACATTGCAGCCAATCAACACACCTTGTCCACTGTAGTCATAGTGAAGCCAAGCGCTACATACGCTTCGTCATATTTCCTTGTCTTAGCTTTCGGGTGACTTTCTTTTGTCTCATTATCTTCATCTTTCTTTTCATTCCTGTAAAAAAAAAAAAATCATGTTCTCTCCTGAGGCTTTGTTTACCGCACTTATCTCATGCTTGGTGCAAAAACAAACAAACAAAAAAACCCTACACCATCGAGCTAATACTCCCTGCGCACTCTCTGACAATGAGGGCGCCAATGCCAACTGCCACTTCATTCTATTTTCTTCAGCAAAAAAGCTCACTTGTGCCTCCCCCTGGCATCGCACCCCTGGGGGGAGCACGCCCCATTATTTGAGAAGCACTGCTCTAGCGCATCCATAGTGGCGCAACACTGCAACTGCAGTTAAAATACGTAGCTGCCACGGAGAGACATCAATCGCTCAATCAGCACAGCTGGAGCTTTACGCTGTTGAGTGAGATCAATTGGCCTGGCTGGAGGCGGCACAAAATTAACTGGAGGCGCCCGCCACGCAATTTTGAACGCAGGAAAAACCCTGGCTGCTGAAAAGGACTAGAGAATCTCACAAACAGCACAATTTTACTGGGTTGGATCTTTACAATAACAATGGACATCAAAATTCTTTTAACAGTACACAATGCGGTGAAACGTGATCCAACAACTAATGAGAAACCACAACAACCTGCCAAAAGAGGCTCCCTCAGTCCGACACAACACCGCCAGGTGACCATGATGAACTCCAGATGTTCCTGCCCAGCCATGATAAATATTTGTAGCTGGACTGTCCACTTTAAAATTTTCGCCAAATAATTCTTAGTTGAGATTTGGATTTTTTTTTTTTTATGTCACAGTTAATGTTAAAAACCTCACTCCATGTTAAGTTGATTCTACCACTATCCAGTTAATTGCAATGTTACATTGTTGCTTTGAACACAGCCTGCACAATGTATGAAAGGTTTCTATGGGTGACATCTTGGAGGAGCTTGCTTCAATTTCCATCATTTACTCGGGGGCGGGGGGAGTCCTCACTTACTCTCAGAATGGATTGTATTTGACCTTGAAGTTGCACTGTATTACTTCAAATTAGACGAGACTAGGATAGTCCTGTGCATTCAACAGATTGAGTTTGCAACATACAGGGTGTCCTGAAAGTCATGTATCATTTGGACTGACGTGAGGCCATCAGCGTTGGACAAATTAGGCTTTGCAATTTTTCTCAACATCATTCCCTTTCCCAATGACTTGCCAACTGCCAAAATGACCTCGTGGCATTAGTTTTTGCGCTCGCTTCTTGCAGATCAGCGCCAGTTTGAGGAGATGGTAAAGCTTAAGCTATACCAACTTTAATTTGCTGAATATCATAATCTTCTACTTGAGAATTTGGATAAATTTGAAGTCAGTAGAGGTCAAGCTATCTCATTTTATTAGTTTCGGGAGTTCCACTGCATTATGTGTCAAGACTTACACTATGCATTGGAGCAATATGATCGCCTCTGAGACTGGTGCTGAAATCTCGTCGGGGGTAGAAAAAACAGGTGACAATTTTGCAATGCCGACAATGTGTCAATTGGCAAATTACGGGCAAGACAATTGCCATGTAAATTGCAGGTGGCTTCTCATCTATGGAAGCCCAAATACAGTCAAAATTTGATAAATAAAAATACAATTTTGGAGAATTTTTTTAAAAATATTTCGAACAAATTGCTTTTTGAACAGTCTTCTGGATTATGGTCGAAAACAGAGGTATGACTACTAAAAAAAAGCAAGACTTCATGTTGATTGCATTGTATTCATTCATGAAATTTGTACTGGCCCCATCGGCCAGTGGGCCACTGTTAACGTAGAACCCTGACCACTCACAATAAGTTAAGGTTCCATTCAGGTAACAGGTTGAACTTGGGTAACAGGATGAACCCAAACAGCAGCTCATTATTACAGGTGAACTTCATTTGACCTTCTCTAAAATTTTGAACGCACATATCCAAATGTTTAGGGGTTGTTTTTTTTTGCACAAACCAATGAACAGCAAATTTCAAAACAGGCATTTGATCCACAAAACAGCCAACGCATTTCCTGTCTTGGTATAATATGTATTCAATGAGTGTCTTTTATCATGCGGGTCACATTTTAACATCACAAGACCACGCGGGCTTGTAACAATTGATGAACAGTAATTGGCCATTGGGCGGCCCAGTGAGCCAGTGGTTAGCGCGTCGACCTCGCAGTGCAGAGGTATTCCAGCTCAAGTTCAATTCCAGCTTTGGCCTCCCTGTGTGGAGTTTGCATGTTCTCCCCGGGCCTGCATAGGTACTCCGGTTTCCTCCCACATTCCAAAAACATGCATGGCAGGTTAATGGAACACTCCCTAGGTGTGAGTATGAGCACAGATGGTTGTTCATCTCTGTGTGCCCTGCGATTGGCCTGGCAACCGATTCAGGGTGTCCCCTGCCTACTGGCCGAAGACAGCTGGGATAGGCTCCAGCACCCCCGCAACCCTTGTGAGGATAAGCGGATCGAAAAATGGATGGATGGATAATTGGCGATTGTGAGGTTTCCAAAGAGAATATTCTCCGTCAGGCCATCTGTTAGGGTGTCCTCAGGTGGTTTCCGAAAAAGGAAAAATACCTAAATACCATCTATAAACTCAAAATGTGCTGCTACTCACAGGCGATCACTTAAAAAGTCATACAATGCTCAATGCCTTGAAGACAAGTCCATTTTTCTTCAAGAAACAATTTCTCACCGTAGGGATATTTCGTGTCCAAACGATCATCTGCTGACCGAGCCCAGGGTAACCGGTCATCATCGCAACCATTCGGCATGCCGTTGTAGCCGATGCCAACAATCTTATTTTCCTGGTTCACTATACAGGCCCCCACCTGCAAGCAGAAAACTAACTTCATTTGAGATTTACAACCATTCAGTCAGACTTCGACAAATCAGACAATGTCGCAAAACACACATGATGTCCGAATATCGCACACAACGACAGCAAACCCCATGAGACTTGATCTTAGGGAACATCAAGGAAAACCAAGTGGATTGGTCTTGTTTTTTGTGATTCCACCAGAAATAGAATGCCATTGATAGCAAGAAGAAATGTCACGTGAATAGCATGTAGCCTGCTAATGGCTACCAAGGTTCTTCCTGGCTCAAATTGAGGCAGAGGTGATACCATGCTGACCGTGCGCCACGACGTGCACGTATTCTGTAAATTCAACTTTTACAAGACTTTAAGTTAAGAGTTCCCAAAAAATATGACTACAATCATTTTATTAATTTATTCAAACTTTCATCGACAAAGGATGGGGTCATAGCATGTGTGGTGGGGCCACTTTGAGAGAATCTGATTATTTTGAAGCAGGCTACAAGTGTACTATGGTCCGTGACCACCTGTGCTGCAATTGCAGGCTGCAGTGCCCGCCGCAAAAAACAAAACCAAAAGTCCTAAACTACATTATTTTAGTTTTTGTAACTTTATTGCGTGATTTTTAGGTACTCCCATCTTGAATATAATTTTCCTTCTCTTCTGCTGCTATATGAATGGCCGTCACCTCACGTCTTTTTAATGTGTCCAGCCTACAGTTGGTTGATGGCTGTCTCACGGGGGAGGCAGCAATTGCCTGCTGTGTTGGGGCGCAGTGCTTTTGGCATAAATAACAGTCCATGCCTTCATCATTATGCCTGAACCAGGTCAACTGATTTAGCCACTGCTTGTCAAAGCCACTGGCTCCTGTGGTTTTGAGACGATATGTTTCGATCACATCCACATTGCAGCCAATCAACACACCTTGTCCACTGTAGTCATAGTGAAGCCAAGCGCTACATACGCTTCGTCATATTTCCTTGTCTTAGCTTTCGGGTGACTTTCTTTTGTCTCATTATCTTCATCTTTCTTTTCATTCCTGTTAAAAAAAAAAAATCATGTTCTCTCCTGAGGCTTTGTTTACCGCACTTATCTCATGCTTGGTGCAAAAACAAACAAACAAAAAAACCCTACACCATCGAGCTAATACTCCCTGCGCACTCTCTGACAATGAGGGCGCCAATGCCAACTGCCACTTCATTCTATTTTTGATAGGTTGATTATTTTCGTTATCATACATTCGCTTATTATTAATGTTACATTATTATTGATTGATTGATTATGCTTGCAAAGAAGAACGCTTATGCCTGCAATCATTAATTGAAGAACGCTTATGCTTTTAATAAAGATATAATGCTTGATTATAAATGTGAATGATTAACATTTACATTTATAATCCTTTTATTCATTATATGCTCACCTTTATACTCACGAATGCTTAGTGCACTGTGTGAAAGGTTATGGAGAAGTTTTACAGACTAAACTTATTTCAGGAACGCAACCACCCTTTCGAGGACGTGGTTGGAATGAGATAAGTTTTACAGACTAAACTGAAGCAAGGTTCAACTGTGGATGGAGCCATCAACACCAGCTGCAACGGGATGTTTTTGTAACAATGGCACACATGTACGTAATTTACACTCACATACACACACATAGTCAAACAAGTTCAGTGTGTCTCCAACAGCCCCCACCCTTTAGGTTGGACACACCTATGTAGTAGATTTCCCAATAAATAAGGTGGTGAAGGAGGAGATCGTGAGGGGTGACGTGCGGAGAACTGAAACCTAACGCTTCTCCTCGTTCCCTCCTGGTACCAGAATTGAGTCTCCTGTCTCCTCTTTGTGTTTTATTCCTGAGTGTCACATTGGATAAACCTGACATTTTTGGGGGCTCGTCCGGGATCGCAATATACCTGACGCCTCCAGACGCTGAGTCGACGGCCAGGAAGACCGTGGCCACGGCAAAAACACCCTTTCCGGGACTGGGTTTCGCCTCGTCTGGGGGCCGAGGGTTGACGCGAATCCCGAGGAGAGAGGACGACTCTTGGTGAGTAGGGCGGCGGTGTCCTGTACGCACTTAAACTCCGCATTGACACTCTTTCAAGGGTTGACTGAGTGTTGCGCGCCGGGTTTTTAGAAGACAGAGGTCAGGGTGGTCTTTGAACCTGTTTCTAGTTGGAACTTTCTCAGGGCCGGTGTTGAGCCTGAGAGGGGTCCTTGGGAAGGAACTCTTCAAGCGTTGATTGAGTGTTTGCGCGCCGGCAAAAGACGTGGTCTTTAACGCCGTTTAAAGCCCTGAGCCATACTAGTCCCTATCAGGCATATAGACAGAGTATAGTCTTTAAAACTGTTAGGGCGACGGTGTCCTGCGCGTGCTTAAACTCCGTGTTGTAAATATTGTCTTTAGAACTGTGAGAGCGACGGTGTCCTGTACGTAGCGACTGTGTCCTGTCGTGCTTAAACTCCGTGTGTAAATAGTGTGTGTGTAGAACGGTACCTAGGTTGAATGTAATCGAATGAAATGCGCTTCATGGGTGACTGTGTAACTGTGTGAGTGGAGGTTTGCTACCTCATTCGAACAGGACATTTGGTGTGACAACTGTCTGAGGAAGCAGATGCAAGAATTTCCCGCCACTTTGGTATACTTTGGTACACTTTGGTGGTAGAAGGTTGGAAATTACCTCAGTCGGAGAAATTGTCACCCTGTTCAAGGGAAAAGTCAGCATAGTTACCCTAGGTAAACCGCTGACTCTCAAATTTGCAAAATGGGGATACTAAATAGTAAGACCGCAGATAAAAAGAATCCTAAAATGAAGTTAACATGTACGGACTGGAAATTCGTAGAGAGCCAATGTCCTTCAAAGATAAAACATCTAAATTTGTGGATTAAAAAATATAATTTTGTGGGGCGAAAGGCCACGTTTCCCGTGGCTGTCCCAAGAGTAAATTTGTAAGTGCATGATGAGACATTCCTGCTTCTCAGAAAGAGATAGCAACTTTCCTTGTTGGCTTCATGATGGAAGGAAGTTTCATTTTGAAGGAACACGGAAAGTGACAGTGGCTTGTTTGACGGTAAATTGCTGGTGTATATCGATATTTGGATGAAGTGTTCTAAGCGGATGACATTTCTCTTGAAACTTGAGAAGAGCCATCACGGCTCCTGATGTGGAGAAATGATGGTCTTGTGTCATGAGATTATGTAAATTTGGTTGCAACTTTGCTATCCTTGGATAGTGTTGTGCTTTCCCTCGTTATGAAATTTAAATTTAATGACTAGTTGAAGCTATGAACTACCAATCATAACGTCGAACATACAAATTCATGTTGGGTTGAGTCATGAAAAAAAAAAAAAAAAAAAAGTAAGATTTTAAGCCACGTCTCATTTGTGCATACACGGGCTGGATCTCTAATTTCGTTCGTCACAAGAGCAAAATCTTCCAGCTTTAGTCAATGTTTATGTTTCAAGTTCACGTGTGGAGAATTTAGAATTGGCTTCATTAACTTAGAATGACTGCACGTTTTAAGGTCAGCTGTGGCATTTTTTGGAAATCACAAACCCTAGGTGGTGTTTACCGAAGACAGTTGCGGCGTAGATAAGCCACTTGGCAGCCTTGAGCAGTGTATGGTGCGAACTCTGCATGCTGGAAGAGTGCAAGAAAAAAAAGCCCCAAAAAGAAACAAGTGGATGAGCTGCTGTACTCTAACATGTAGTTTTGTTTTTTTTTTTGCCTGCTAGGCTTTTGTTATGCACGGCCATGTTGTAATGTCAATCCCATTTAACACTGAAAAAAAAATGCACGGTACTTGACCCTACTGCCTTATTACTGCTTCCTGATGAGTGTTTGTTTGTTTGTTTGTTTGTTTGTTGGGCGTATAAACTGGCAATAGTGATTTGAGGGGTTGTAGGAGGTAGTACAACAAACCTTTCTAGTCCTACCCCTCGTTCTTTGTGTGTTTTAATTTGTTTGATATTAATATTGCAATAACATGCATGGCAGGCTGATTGGACACTCTAAATCGTCCCTAGGTGTGAGCATGGGCTTGGATGGTTGTAACGTGTCTGTGGTTGTACGTGTCTGTGTGTGCCCTGTAATTGGTTGGCAACCGGTTCAGGTGTCCCCACCTGCTGCCCGAAGATGGCTGGGATAGGCTCCAGCAAAACCCTATGACCCTTGTGAGGATGAAGCGAATCGGAAAATGAATGATTGAATGAATTAATTAATATAGTGATGGGTCATTTATTGTGTATATCTCACTTTGACGGGCGAAGGAAGAAATCTAGATACAAACAACCGCATTTCCCCTTGTGCAGGCTATACTTAAGCAGGTCTATACAACTTTCGGTTTGTACACATACTGTTTGAGCTAATACGCTAGCATATTTGTACGTCACTTTTCTCTCTGACTCAAAGTTGGTGCTCCATTACATTACGACATGGCATCAGTTTATTGGCTTAAAACTGATTTGTCTAGTTACTTTGCGGTTTGCTTTTGAACCTGTTTTTGAACACAGCAGGTTGGTCACACATTTTCTGGTCAACATGATGGCCAACATGATTGTTGGGATTTGGCTTAAGAGTAACATAAAAAAATACATACGGTGTATCTATGTGTATATGGTATTTCAACAACGAGGAGTGTGAGGGAAAAGTGGTTAGGATGTCCGTGTTTTATGTTATGTGTTGTGTTTATTGTTTTACTTTATATTGACTATTTTGTGGGGCGTTTTGTCAAAGCTGCGGCTGTTGTGAAAGCGCCTTACAGATTGGGGTATATTGTATTGTGCGTGACGTATTGGTGGATCAGTATAACGAATGCTGTTCGTTATTGCGTCGAGTTGTGGTATTTATATGCGTGGCACACGCGGCAGCGGAGCAGCAAAAGGTGCTTCTGCCTTGTTTATTTCTTTATTTTAATCTTTTGAGAGGGGGGACTTGCTGACTATCAGCAACGTGATAACGTTTTAGGTTAAGTTCACTTCTGTTGAATATGCGGCAACAAATTCCAATCGGTTAACAAAGAGTGTGGCGAAAAACAACAGAGCTATATTGCAAGATGGGGTTTATGTCAGCACTGACAGTGAAACCATTTTGCCCAAAATTCTATTTGCGTCATGGATTATCTCACGCGTTGGCAGGGGGAATAGTGTCTCTGGTTCAGAAACATTATACAACCAATGGGTTTTAACCAAAGTTTTAATACACAAGGTAATTTGTATCTAGAATGGGGTCAGTTTCTATATTTACAGATAATGCACATGGGTTTCATTGAATTAATGAAGGGATGCCATATTGCCTGGGTTTGGTTGAGGCTTTTCCAAAACGGGTCGGAAATTTATGGCAATGGAACACATTTTGTGAACAGGTTAATTGATCAAACGGAACGCATGTTTCACATTTTATTTGAGACACTATTGCTCCCGCCATCCAGTCAGCGGGATTGGTAGCAAGTATGAAATTATATGGTTAAAATTCAATTAAAGAAATTGAATTGAAATGGAATTGATTTATGTTATATTACTATTAAGTAGAATTGTGTCTCTTTCTTTGTTTGAAATATTGTTTGGGAGACCATGTAAATTATTGATATTTTCTACAAAATTGTGTACTTGTGTAAGCTAATTCGGTTGACAATATGCGAGAGAGTTTAGAGATAAAAGAAACAATGAATTGAGATTGCCGTCGGACGATTGTGCTTTTTCACAGCAGGACAAAATGGTGGTTCCAGCAGACCTGGCTCTGATTCGAAACATGAAAAAGAAACATTGTACTTCTTGAGGGGTTGCTGACCACACCGATTGACGGACATTGTAAGAAGGTCATCTCGATAGAAACATCCACCGAGAAAGGTGAGCGAAGTCCGTGACGCGATGGGCACAGTATTTTAGTTACTGGGAACATCAAACGGCCGGGCGGAAGAGGTTTCAAGACACCTTTGCACTCATTTAGGAGTGTTTCTGTCGACATGCTGAGTATCAGTGGTAGCATGTCATTCCTGTTATATGATCACACTAACATATGAAAACTGTTCTCCTTTCTTTTATGGTATTTGTGCTCTCCTTTAGCACATGTGAGTGGGGATGTATTTTTAATAATAACCTACATTTTGCTAATAGATCTAGACCAGGGGTGTCAAACTCATTTTTGTCACGGGACGCTTTGGGGTTACACATTCCTTCGTGGGCCGGTACGATGGTGAAATTTGATGAAATGGTTACATGTTATTAATTGCACAACTCAACTCAACTGTGTTTATAGAGCAACTTAAATCAACCATCGCTGTATACAAAGTGATGTACATGGAGTGAATATCAGAAATAATACAATGCTGAAATTATTGATTAATAACATCATATGAATGAATTGCCAATTCTGAAACCAGTCATATTTTGTTCAATTATTGTCTGAGTGAGTGTTAGCAGGTAACAAAATTATCACAAAATCTCGACATTTATCGATATAAAAATTTGACATTTCGTACAAATTTTAGCAGGGTTCATGGAAGTTGATGTGCGTGAATTGTTTTCGCGGGCCACATAAATGTATGTGGGGTTTCGACTTTGACACCTGTGATCTAGATGATCTTGGGAAAAGAAAATAAAAAAAAAAAAAAAAAACACATTTTGGCACAAATTGTTGGATACATTTTGTTTTGGAGGCAAAAGTGTTTTATTTATAATCAATCTAATCGATCTCGTTATAAAAATTATATATATATGTTCTGGGCAAAGGGCAAACACACCAAGGGTAATAAAAAGAGCATAACTTGTTTTATTCGGTTTTGTTTTGGAGGTTGAAGTGATTTATGTATTAAGTATCCTTGGTTGATGTTGCTGGACTGAATTTGAATTTATTACTGTTTATTGATTTATTTCTAGTTCAAATGGTGCATTAATTTGGTCATAAAGGTTCAAATACGGATTTTAAATACATTTTTGGGTAATTTTATGCGTTGAGGATCTTTTCTTTTATGGTAAAAGGAAAAAAGAAAACAACACAACATTAATATAGTTATTCTTTGCTGAAAGTTGAACTATATTTCTTTCTGTTGTTCTTTATTTTATGTTAATGTGGATACGATGAAATGTAGTAATGTACGTCGAACAAATTTTATTGGCAAATGATGATTATTGAGGCGGAGGGTTTTACTTTTTCTTTGCGAAAAATCATGAAAGAGCTCTGCTTTAAGGGTTGTCACAGGTGTTTGCGCATTGGTGTCACTGCTTTACCAATGACTATGTTTCCGTCCACAGGAGAGGATATTTGAGATTCCACCTACGTTGGTGTAATTGGAGTTCCTCGTGGCGTACCAGATGAGTATAAATTGGTTAACCAGGTTGCTGCACGGTGAGAGTCCATTTTTATAAACGTGCTGACGGGATCTGCTACCTCCACTACATTGTCCAGATGCTTGCAAATTGTACTGAGAAGCCTTTTTGGCAATTGGAAGTAAACAATTGACAGTCACCTCTCTGATGGTGCTCGGGACCGCATAGCGGTCAATGTGCTCTTGGTTGAGGCCAATCGAGCGTGTGCGGCATGTGGTGAGCGGTGCTGTTCAACCACGCCCTGAGGGCCCCGCACACTGAACCGGATCGCCCGGCGTGACCACGCCTTGTCATCAGAGTTATGGAGTGAGACCTTGTCACGTAAAATACTGGTGTGTTATGTTTTAATCTCTGAAATTATTTTTCCTCAGCTATCTCGACATTGTGTGGATGTTGCTGAGGTCCCTGTATCAAAAGCTCTGCTTATCCAATTTATCACTACGGTTATGGTACCCACGACGTCTAAAGTGAATGGAATTTACCCTCTGCTGTTACTTTTGGATGGCAGTGATTATGATGTGGAAAACAACTCGGGTTGTTGTGACTTGTTTTCATTTAGATATCAGGATGTTGTGGACGATGTTTACCGTCCTGGGTTCTTTTTCGGATTGGTTTTTGATCTGGTTGTTACTCTATCTTTTCGACCCTGGGTCTACCTATGTTTGCATGTACATGTCTCCGCTGAACAAAGTTCGTCAGGAAGGTTCTGTGCGATGATATGAGCAAATGTAGGATATACAGGGGGGAATGATAGGTTGATTATTTTCGTTATCATACATTCGCTTATTATTAATGTTACATTATTATTGATTGATTGATTATGCTTGCAAAGAAGAACGCTTATGCCTGCAATCATTAATTGAAGAACGCTTATGCTTTTAATAAAGATATAATGCTTGATTATAAATGTGAATGATTAACATTTACATTTATAATCCTTTTATTCATTATATGCTCACCTTTATACTCACGAATGCTTAGTGCACTGTGTGAAAGGTTATGGAGAAGTTTTACAGACTAAACTTATTTCAGGAACGCAACCACCCTTTCGAGGACGTGGTTGGAATGAGATAAGTTTTACAGACTAAACTGAAGCAAGGTTCAACTGTGGATGGAGCCATCAACACCAGCTGCAACGGGATGTTTTTGTAACAATGGCACACATGTACGTAATTTACACTCACATACACACACATAGTCAAACAAGTTCAGTGTGTCTCCAACAGCCCCCACCCTTTAGGTTGGACACACCTATGTAGTAGATTTCCCAATAAATAAGGTGGTGAAGGAGGAGATCGTGAGGGGTGACGTGCGGAGAACTGAAACCTAACGCTTCTCCTCGTTCCCTCCTGGTACCAGAATTGAGTCTCCTGTCTCCTCTTTGTGTTTTATTCCTGAGTGTCACATTGGATAAACCTGACAATTTTCTTCAGCAAAAAAGCTCACTTGTGCCTCCCCCTGGCATCGCACCCCTGGGGGGAGCACGCCCCATTATTTGAGAAGCACTGCTCTAGCGCATCCATAGTGGCGCAACACTGCAACTGCAGTTAAAATACGTAGCTGCCACGGAGAGACATCAATCGCTCAATCAGCACAGCTGGAGCTTTACGCTGTTGAGTGAGATCAATTGGCCTCGCTGGAGGCGGCACAAAATTAACTGGAGGCGCCCGCCACGCAATTTTGAACGCAGGAAAAACCCTGGCTGCTGAAAAGGACTAGAGAATCTCACAAACAGCACAATTTTACTGGGTTGGATCTTTACAATAACAATGGACATCAAAATTATTTTAACAGTACACAATGCGGTGAAACGTGATCCAACAACTAATGAGAAACCACAACAACCTGCCAAAAGAGGCTCCCTCAGTCCGACACAACACCGCCAGGTGACCATGATGAACTCCAGATGTTCCTGGCCAGCCATGATAAATATTTGTAGCTGGACTGTCCACTTTAAAATTTTCGCCAAATAATTCTTAGTTGAGATTTGGATTTTTTTTTTTTATGTCACAGTTAATGTTAAAAACCTCACTCCATGTTAAGTTGATTCTACTACTATCCAGTTAATTGCAATGTTACATTGTTGCTTTGAACACAGCCTGCACAATGTATGAAAGGTTTCTATGGGTGACATCTTGGAGGAGCTTGCTTCAATTTCCATCATTTACTCGGGGGGGGGGGGAGTCCTCACTTACTCTCAGAATGGATTGTATTTGACCTTGAAGTTGCACTGTATTACTTCAAATTAGACGAGACTAGGATAGTCCTGTGCATTCAACAGATTGAGTTTGCAACATACAGGGTGTCCTGAAAGTCATGTATCATTTGGACTGACGTGAGGCCATCAGCGTTGGACAAATTAGGCTTTGCAATTTTTCTCAACATCATTCCCTTTCCCAATGACTTGCCAACTGCGAAAATGGCCACCTGGCATTAGGTTTTGCGCTCGCTTCTTGCAGATCAGCGCCAGTTTGAGGAGATGGTAAATCTTAAGCTATACCAACTTTAATTTGCTGAATATCATAATCTTCTACTTGAGAATTTGGATAAATTTGAAGTCAGTAGAGGTCAAGCTATCTCATTTTATTAGTTTCGGGAGTTCCACTGCATTATGTGTCAAGACTTACACTATGCATTGCAGCAATATGATCGCCTCTGAGACTGGTGCTGAAATCTCGTCGGGGGTAGAAAAAACAGGTGACAATTTTGCAATGCCGCCAATGTGTCAATTGGCAAATTACGGGCAAGACAATTGCCATGTAAATTGCAGGTGGCTTCTCATCTATGGAAGCCCAAATACAGTCAAAACTAGATAAATAAAAATACAATTTTGGAGAATTTTTTAAAAATAATTTTGATTAATAACTGACAAATACATATGGCCATTAAATTGTAAAAGTAACTTATCAACAAATGTTATTCATCTTTAATATCTAAATATAATGTTATTGTATTTAGTATTTCACAGTGATTATTTGAACACGTCATACTTTTTAAAATAACTTGTTTCCCAGATTCTATGAACTAAAAACATTTTTTTACTGAATCCATTTTTATTTCATAACGTCCTTTTACAACAATGGCCTTTTTATTTTATAAGGCCGTTTTTCAGCACAATGACTTGTCTACTAATGTCTATCAAATCACATGAGGCAGAGCCAGTGAAGTGATTGCCTGATATGAACAGTACTTGCAGTATCGATTAAAGCGTGGCAATTTATCATTGATGCTGAGCTGCCTGAGGGCCACGGTAGAGAAGTCACTTTCAGTGTTACTTACTCAGGGAAGTTGCCAAGTGTTTGGATAGTAACGTGAGGACTTGTCCTCAGCCTGAGAGAGGATTGCAGCAGCAGGGTGTTTTTGATGTCTGGAAGTTCACATAACGGGACAGCCTAACACGCTTCATGTTTTTGCTTAGTGTCAGAAAACTACGATCAATCATTATCAGAATTCACATGCACATTTTTACCTATACCCACTTCAACCTCTGAAAATATCAAAACAATCGCCACTGCATTTTGGATTTTATGGGCATTAAGCTTTTTTCCTCCGCATAGATGTTCACTACAGTCACATTAAGCTTGTTTACGTGCACATTTACATTTTAGACTGTCCCCATAATAGTCCAGCACTGTTGCAACCAAATGTTAACACGTAGAGGTCCAACCCACTAACTTTGATTGAAATTATGAAATAAAAAAGCCATTTGCAAAAAGACATTTGGAAATAAAAAAATGACTGTAAAAAACGTTTGTTTTATAAAATATTGCAAAACTAAATAAAACGTATGACACTGACAGAATAAATATTTCATTGTAATAAATTATTAGATATTAAAGAACATACATATATTATGAAATACTATTACCTTATTTGTCTATTATCAAAATGGTATTTATTTCAATTTTTTTATTCATTTCATTTTCACTGTTTTGATCTTCCATACCCGTCCGTCTGAACACTGAAACAATCTGAAACAAATAACACAATTCGATTCCATTTTGCTCTAATTTCAAAGATTACCAATTCAAACTTTCCAGCTATTTGATTTCTGCAACAAAACATACTCCAGTGACATTTAGTTTTAACCACACCGTTAGCTGGCTAGGTCATTGTATCGATTTTCCGTGAAACACAACTCGTGAGGTCCTAATGAGTTGTGTTTTAAGGTTAGGATACAGTATTACAGTATCACACACACACACACGCACGCGCACACACACACACACACACACACACACACACACACACACACACACACACACACACACACACACACACACACACACACACACACACACGTTACTTTTGCGGAGGAGAGCCAGCTAAGGAATAACTTTTCACGTGCACGCAAACTAAAGCCAGAATTGTCAGTTAGATAGAGCGCTCGTTATGATAAATTCAAATATTAAGTTGGGACACACAATACACACTTGTGAGCTCGGGTCTTTGCTCCTCTGAGCTGACAAAAAAGCCACGGCCATGAAGTACTCGGGCCATTCCAGGTAGTCTTCCCTCTTCTTGGTTGTGCAGCTGCGGAGAAAAAAAGCCAATTAACCAGCAATGACAATGTTTGGGCAAATGACAACGGTGTAGTGTGTTCTAGACAATGCGTGATTTGTCCCTGAAGGTTGCTGCCTCTCGTCAGACGAAACGCATCTTACCTATTGCAAGTATCAGCTTTCTGCCGCGGTACGCTTTCCATAATCGATCAGCCTGGTCCGCAAAAGTTGGTCGACTCCCCGAACTACCTGGCAAAAACCGGAAGACAAATCCCGCGTTCAGTATTTACACGGCTCAACATTTTCCCCCGGGTTTTGTTTGACAGGCCCTACAAATTAATCGGAGGAATCAGATCCATTTTTAAAGCCTATGTGTGTGTCATTAGTTTACTTTTCAAAGACAAACACTATTCTAAGACTGTAAAAATTGTCTAATACTTGGGTAACTTCTCAGCCACTCTACCATTACCTGACAGTCCAATTGGAGAAAAATTTAGAAAATATATGTTTCTCCTTCCCCCGTTCTAACATTGCCATCTAGTGGCTAATCCAATCGCATACCTGTTAAAATAGTTGCTCAAACCAATGATATGGACACATAATATGCTACAATGCTTTCCCTAAAATTGACGATTTACAAAGAGCTTATAAGATCAAACAAAAACATTTATTAAGATAAGAAAAGGTAAGAAAACCTTTATTTGTCTCACAATGGAGAAATTCCCAATTTGCAGCAGAAAAAATTTGAAAAGTAGAAGAACAAAAAGTGTATAAATATATATAAATTATAATATATATAAAAGCATATTAAAAATGGGTGAGTGGGGGTGAGTCCATGTTTTCAGGTCTGTCTATTCAATAGGCTGACAGCAGTCGGCAGAAACGAGCGGCGGTACCTCTCCTTCTTGCATCGCGGGTGTGCTGAAGGAGCTGCCCAGTGCTGTCAGGGTGGCCTGGAGGGGATGGGTCTGTCCATCATAGCTTTTAGCTTGGCTAGCATCCTCCTGTTGCCCACCTCCTCTAGGGTGCCCAGGGAGCAGCCCAGGACACAGCTGGCCCTCCTGATCAGTCGGTTCAGTCTCTTTCTGTCCCGGGCTGAGATGCTGCCTGACCAGCAGACTATGCCATAATGAATGGACCACAGAGTCATAGAAAGTCTTAAGGAGTGACCCCTCAACTCCAAAAGACCTCAGTTTTCTGAGCAGGAAAACTGCCCCTTCCTGATCAGAGCGTCCGTATTGTTAGACATGTCTAGTTTATTGTTGAGAAGAACACCCAGGTACCGGTACTTGTAGGAGGTCACCCTCTCTATGTTCGTACCTTGGATGCAGGTGAAGGCAGTTTCCTGCAGAAATCCAGAACCAACTCCTTAGTTTTCCTTTTTTACCCTAAACAAATTACACAAGGATAGATACAAAAATCATTTTTTTGCAAACCGAGTATTGCATGCAATGTCAACATTTTGAGGGAAAGATAACACTTTAAACCACATTGTCATAGGGGTTGCCACCAGAGTGGTTGATTAAATTTGCTTATATTTAGATTTTTCTGTTGTGAAGATTATTTGGTTTTAAATATTAGATCTATTATAATCTGCAAGCAAATATTCACCCTGCTACTACAATAAGGGCCAGCAAGGCATTCTCTGCTGGCCCTGCACCATCAGAAGCACTGAGCTACATTTAAATTATTGTTGAGGAGGCCCTCTGCCCCTAGTGATTAGGGTGGTTTGACCAGTTTGGTCTTGACTCGGTGTGGTATTCAATGATTCGCATGCATGGAATCGTTTGTTTAAATGTGCTGTGCAGAGACTACTTTCTCTCAAGTGTACAGTCCTTTTCAATGTACTGTAATTGTTTTGCTCATCTGAGTGTTTTCAGAAGATTGATGGCTGCTTTGGCCAGGTAATTTCCCCGCTGTGGCAAAACCCTTTCATGCAGAGTAGTATGGTTGCATAGTGTATAAATGGACCAAGCTGAAGGGAAAATGATGACTGTCAGTCTTCCCAAATGTTTACAGCCATAATGTTAGAGAAACTTTTCTCTGGACTAATGAGACACTTGCGGTCTGATATCATTTAAGGTACACAAAAAAAAAATAATAAAATGAAAAAAAAAAAGCCTCTTTGGTCTCTTGGCATACTTTGTTTGACAAATGAGTCCCCCACCCCCACCCCCCAACTATTATATATTCGATTATGACTGCATAGGCTGTGTTGTTTGTCCAAAGTTGACAATATTAAAGAATTTGAGCCAACAAACCTTATCTATTGTGTCATTCCCTCAACAAATAAGAATTGATAAGGAATGGGATCTATGAGCATTATCAATAATGAAATGGGAATCGCTACATTCTTATGAAATCCAGTATATGCGCAACCAACTCGCGCATTTGGTTAAACAAGTGAAAGCAATTCCTTCCGGCATGGGAAAATGAGGTAAATTCGGCAGCAAACTGATCATGTAATCACCCCACCCCGCAGCATCCAGAGGAAATCTGCAAACCTGTTTTTCAGGTTTGGTCATGTGACGTTTGGCATAAAGCACCCCCTTATTCATTGCAAGGCCCTATGTGTGTGTCATTAGTTTACTTTTCAAAGACAAACACTATTCTAAGACTGTAAAAAATGTCTAATACTTGGGTAACTTCTCAGCCACTCTACCATTACCTGACAGTCGAATTGGAGAAAAATTTAGAAAATATATTTTTCTCCTTCCACCGTTCTAACATTGCCATCTAGTGGCTAATCCAATCGCATACCTGTTAAAATAGTTGCTCAAACCAATGATATGGACACATAATATGCTACAATGCTTTCCCTAAAATTGATGATTTACAAAGAGCTTATAAGATCAAACAAAAACATTTATTAAGATAAGAAAAGGTAAGAAAACCTTTATTTGTCTCACAATGGAGAAATTCCCAATTTGCAGCAGAAAAAAATTGAAAAGTAGAAGAACAAAAAGTGTATAAATATATATAAATTATAATATATATAAAAGCATATTAAAAATGGGTGAGTGGGGGTGAGTCCATGTTTTCAGGTCTGTCTATTCAATAGGCTGACAGCAGTCGGCAGAAACGAGCGGCGGTACCTCTCCTTCTTGCATCGCGGGTGTGCTGAAGGAGCTGCCCAGTGCTGTCAGGGTGGCCTGGAGGGGATGGGTCTGTCCATCATAGCTTTTAGCTTGGCTAGCATCCTCCTGTTGCCCACCTCCTCTAGGGTGCCCAGGGAGCAGCCCAGGACACAGCTGGCCCTCCTGACCAGTCGGTTCAGTCTCTCTCTGTCCCGGGCTGAGATGCTGCCTGACCAGCAGACTATGCCATAATGAATGGACCACAGAGTCATAGAAAGTCTTAAGGAGTGACCCCTCAACTCCATAAGACCTCAGTTTTCTGAGCAGGAAAACTGCCCCTTCCTGATCAGAGCGTCCGTATTGTTAGACATGTCTAGTTTATTGTTGAGAAGAACACCCAGGTACCGGTACTTGTAGGAGGTCACCCTCTCTATGTTCGTACCTTGGATGCAGGTGAAGGCAGTTTCCTGCAGAAATCCAGAACCAACTCCTTAGTTTTCCTTTTTTACCCTAAACAAATTACACAAGGATAGATACAAAAATAATTTTTTTGCAAACCGAGTATTGCATGCAATGTCAACATTTTGAGGGAAAGATAACACTTTAAACCACATTGTCATAGGGGTTGCCACCAGAGTGGTTGATTAAATTTGCTTATATTTAGATGTTTCTGTTGTGAAGATTATTTGGTTTTAAATATTAGATCTATTATAATCTGCAAGCAAATATTCACCCTGCTACTACAATAAGGGCCAGCAAGGCATTCTCTGCTGGCCCTGCACCATCAGAAGCACTGAGCTACATTTAAATTATTGTTGAGGAGGCCCTCTGCCCCTAGTGATTAGGGTGGTTTGACCAGTTTGGTCTTGACTCGGTGTGGTATTCAGTGATTCGCATGCATGGAATCATTTGTTTAAATGTGCTGTGCAGAGACTACTTTCTCTCAAGTGTACAGTCCTTTTCAATGTACTGTAATTGTTTTGCTCATCTGAGTGTTTTCAGAAGATTGATGGCTGCCTCGGCCAGGTAATTTCCCCGCTGTGGCAAAACCCTTTCATGCAGAGTAGTATGGTTGCATAGTGTATAAATGGACCAAGCTGAAGGGAAAATGATGACTGTCAGTCTTCCCAAATGTTTACAGCCATAATGTTAGAGAAACTTTTCTCTGGACTAATGAGACACTTGCGGTATGATATCATTTAAGGTACACAAAAAAAATAAAATAAAATGAAAAAAAAAGCCTCTTTGGTCTCTTGGCATACTTTGTTTGACAAATGAGTCCCCACCCCCACCCCCCAACTAGGATATATTCGATTATGACTGCATAGGCTGTGTTGTTTGTCCAAAGTTGACAATATTAAAGAATTTGAGCCAACAAACCTTATCTATTGTGTCATTCCCTCAACAAATAAGAATTGATAAGGAATGGGATCTATGAGCATTATCAATAATGAAATGGGAATCACTACATTCTTATGAAATCCAGTATATGCGCAACCAACTCGCGCATTTGGTTAAACAAGTGAAAGCAATTCCTTCCGGCATGGGAAAATGAGGTACATTCGGCAGCAAACTGATCATGTAATCACCCCACCCCTGCAATCTGCAATCTGCAAACCTGTTTTTCAGGTTTGGTCATGTGACGTTTGGCATAAAGCACCCCCCCCCCCCTTATTCATTGCAAGGCAAGCTGAAAAGTGATGATATATTTACAACAAATACCATGAGCTGCATGAGAGTCGATTGCAAACGCGTTTGGTTTCAAACAATCTAGGGTGTGAACTCAAATGATAGCTTATTAGGAACTGTCTTCCTCCCACATTTTAAAAACATGCCTGCTATGTGAACTGGAGACTCTAAATTCCCCTTTGGTGTAAATGTGAGCGTAAATAGATGTTGGTCCACAGCACGAATCCTATGATTGACTAGCAATCAATCCAGGATGATAACTCGTGTGGCAAGTGTAGGCAAACAGTGAAGTTTTGGTTTCTTCTCTCATGATGCTGCTTCAATTATGCATGAAAATTCCTTGATTTTTACCGTTCATTTCTATTTTGGCAGTTTATTGCTGTACGTGAATACCAAATTGTGATTCTGATTTCATTGAATACCATTTGTATTAAGGGATAGTGTGCATATGTAAAGCCCCTGTCACACCTTGACGATTTAGCCAGCGTATGCCGACGTAGGAAAAATTTGGCAAATACGCTGGCGTACGTCGAATAAGTTATGGGTAAGTTTTGTATACGTAACAGCACGCTGAAGCACGTTGGTATACGCCGAAGTACGTCGAGGTCGTCGAGAAATTTTAAGCGTGCTTAAAATTTCTCGACGTATGTCAGCGTATGGCTATACGTCCCGTATACGCAGGCCATAAGTAATAGGTAAGTTATGCGATCGTTGCACACGTTCAAACACGTTAAGTGTAGGTTACTCATAAGTAAGTCCAAATACGTCGAGAATACCTACTAGCTGTTCTCCAACATCCGTGCCTTTCGGAACTTGCGCTTGGACATGCTGACCAGGCTGTCACGCACGTAGTTGGCGAAGGCTGCAGTGGCTGTGATGGGCTGAGGCTGTGCGAGACCTTTGATGAGCTCCCCAGACTTCTCTTTGGCATGACGCTGATGTTGTTTGGTTTATTAATGACACAAGTCATAATGGCGTTTGATTGCTGCTTTAATAGCGTGAATAGCAACTCACAGTAACGATGGCAAGCCGCACCTTGCCTCTTGGGTTATACCATTTTAACTAGACCGGGGGGGGGATAGTCTCCAAACAGATGTTGGTACTGCAATGTCTAGTGCAGTTATGATTTGAAACGTCGAGCGCCAGCCTTTTTATAGACTACGTCACGTGATCGTCGGCAATACGCTGCTGCACGCTATGCATAAATTAGACTATCGTTGGGCATAAGTTGTGTACGCGGGCAACACGCTAGGCATTCGTTGGAATAAGTTATCTATAAGTTATCGAAACGTTCTATATAATTTACTGATACGTTATGTATACGTCCAGCCCGTTATGAATGCGCTATGTATACGCCCAAAATTGAAAAAAAAAATCGATAATTCAGCGTATGCCAGCGTTTTAGGAAAATTCTGATACGTCGGCATACGCTGGCTGAATCGTCAAGGTGTGACAGGGCCTTTAGACCATGTATACTAGCTAATATGATTAGTTTCAGGTGATGATGGTTGTTGTTGTATAATTTAACTAACTTAAGATAGTCATTAATTAAAACAAAAAATAATTATCTCACGATTATGTGCATATTACACTCTATGCATGGTATTTGCTTTGCACCTAAATACATAATTCCAAAATGAAGACCACCATCATGTTCTAAAACTTGAACACACTTATCTGTGCCTTCGCACTCAAACTACCGGTAGTTCCTTCATAATGCCTCCTTTTATGATCCTCTCCATTTGACCAAACACAAAATGCAATTTGATGAGAGAGTGGGGATTAAACAGGTTGTTTATGAAGTGTGTTTATATATATATATATATATATATATATATATATATATATATATATATATATATATATGGCGTAGAAAAAAAAGTAGTGTTTCCGGTAACCCGACCGACCGAGAATTTCTACCTCGAAAAAAAAACTTTACGGTCGGCATTTTTTTCAAACAACCTTCTACATTTTTGTGTAGAGGGTTTACATCGGTGCAAACTCTCACGATATTCACGTTGAGCGTGCGCGTCGTTTGTCCTGTTGTCTGTCAACAACATTGAATCACACCTTACTCTCACCTTGTGACGAATGTTTTATTCATAAAGTTACCATTCTACAACTAGTAAATTATAGAATAACCAATACTGTTTCATAATATTTTTCACAGCCATTAGCCTACAAATCTAATGACCAACTTGCCTCATAATCGTGCCTCACGTCATATCTCGCTCTCGCGTTCTGTGCATACGTCACAGGTGAGTTTAGTGATACGCACTTCGGACGATTCATGAGGCCCCTGTCACACCTTGACGATTTAGCCAGCGTATGCCGACGTAGGAAAAATTTGGCAAATACGCTGGCGTACGTCGAATAAGTTATGGGTAAGTTTTGTATCACGTAACAGCACGCTGAAGCACGTTGGTATCGTCGAAATGCGTCGAGGTCGTCGTATGTCAGCGTATGGCTATCGTCCCGTATCATGAGGCCATAAGTAATAGGTAAGTTATGCGATCGTTGCACACGTTCAAACACGTTAAGTGTAGGTTACTCATAAGTCCATATCGTCGAGAATACCTACTAGCTGTTCTCCAACATCCGTGCCTTCCGGAACTGCAATACGCTGCTGCATAGCGTGCAGCAGCGTATTACCGACGATCACGTGGCGTAGTCTATAAAAGGCTGGCGCTCGACGTTGCCGGCGATCACGTGGCGTAGTCTATAAAAGGCTGGCGCTCGACGTTTCAAATCATAACTGCACTAGACATTGCAGTACCAACATCTGTTGTGCATATTACACTCTATGCATGGTATTTGCTTTGCAGCTAAATACATAATTCCAAAATGAAGACCACCATCATGTTCTAAAACTTGAACACACTTATCTGTGCCTTCGCACTCAAACTACCAGTAGTTCCTTCATAATGCCTCCTTTTATGATCCTCTCCATTTGACCAAACACAAAATGCAATTTGATGAGAGAGTGGGGATTAAACAGGTTGTTTATGAAGTGTGTTTTTATTTTTATTTATATATATATATATACATATATATATATATATATATATATATATATATATATACATATATATATATATATATATATATATATATATATATATATATATATATATATATTAGAGCTGTCAAACGATTAAAATTTTTAATCTAATTAAAACTCAACTGTCATAATTAACTCAAATTAACTAAAAATTAATCATGATTGCTCACTCATTTTTTATCGTTTCTGAATTTCCTTTTATATTTTTTTGTCCTATTTTCCCCATTTTAATGCTCTCATCAACATGGAATCATGAATCAGTTTTCTATGTGCAAAATGCAAATATTTACTGAAATAACAATTTAGATTTTCAATTTTACATGAACATTTTTCACTTGGAGCAGTTATTCACACATGATCTCTCACACAATATTACTGTCCATCAACAACAGTGAAAACAATATTTTGTCACACAACAGCTGCTTGAACAGCTCTTTTTAGGGAATCAAAACAGTGCAATATAACATTATAAAGTGCACATCTAAGGTAAACTAGTACTCAGCCTATAATGGATTTAAGCCATGGTTGCATACTTCGTTTTTCTCAAATTTGCTTTGAACACAGCAGTCAGGCTATGCTGATTCTGTTGGTCCTTCTTGCTCGGAAGTCTCTCTACGGTTTTGTGTCGACATCATTTCGGATTCTTGTAATGGAGGCTCTCGCTGGGAATCAGTAATGGTTGTTCAGTTAGGGATTGTCGGTCAGCATGGAAGGATCTCTGTTCTGTACTTTTGGATCATTTATTGGAGCACTTTGCAGCAGAAGTAGGAGTAGTAGTAGTTGTAACAGAAGTATCAGAAGCAGGTAATAACCTAAACTACACATAAATGCAGTAAAAATTAATATATCTATCTTTCTGCATCGCAATGTAAATATGTATATAATTGACATTAATGAATACCTTTATCTAACAATACGTTTAATAAATAATGGAATCAACCCTGATTTCACTATGTATCATTATCGTCATCATTATTCATTGTTTTAAACGTAAGAAACCATTCAACACAAACATAAAGTCGAATCGAACAAAAGAACTACAAGTCCCAATACTCAATCCCGGAAGTGGGGCGCCGGCATGAACATATCAAGTCGAATCGAACAAAAGAACTACAAGTCCCAAAGGTCCAACCGGAAGTGGAGCGCCGCATATTTACCCCAGCTCCAACGCAATTTACTTCGTTTAAACGTCAGATTGCAGACGGACAAACATGACAACTATGCAAAAATGAGCTAAATAAAGACAGCCCTGTTCTAGCAACATTTTAGCCCACGTTGTTTAAATTGCCGATTGCGACGGTAACTGACTGTGATTGCATAGCGATGCGGCAACCAAAGCAACCGATCATGACCGAATCTAAAAGCTAACTTTACACATCTGACTTGATAAGAAGCACTCGCGTAGCTTAACATTGAGCCATGCCGACGACGGCGAGTGTATTCACTCACGAAACAAAACGCTATTTATACATCGCGCGAACGTCACCTGTCAGTGGCAGCCCCGCCTCTTAAAGCGCCAGGTCAATCCAACAGGAGTCGTTCAGCAAATTTGTTCTTCGTCGTGTCATCCATTTTCTTCGTTTTGAAATTATCCATAGCTGTCTGTCTGAGACAAGGGGGCGGAGTAGAACGTCAGCTGTGCGCTTGGCCATTAAGTGGTATTTCAGACTCGACGTGCTATGATGATAGCTCGGTTTACGACTGCAAAACATACAGGTAACTTTGGTCTTGTCAGTGGAACAGTCTGGCAACTTTTTAAAAGTAAACTTTCCATTCATGAGCTATTTAAGTATCCGTTTTCAGTGTCTCGCGCTGCCGTGGCTGGCAAAACAAACGTGCGTGGACCCGCAGCAGCGCTTGATGTTTTGTTTCTGGTTTATTTATAGAGCAACGTAACATCGGCTGTGACGTCTCGCGTTAATCTCGCGAGAAAAAATTTGATCGATAAAATTCATTTAAATTAATCCCGATATAAACGCGCTAAACTGACAGCTCTAATATATATATATATATATATATATATATATATATATATATATATATATATGCGTAGAAAAAGTAGTGTTTCCGGTAACCCGACCGACCGAGAATTTCTACCTCGAAAAAAAAACTTTACGGTCGGCATTTTTTTCAAACAACCTTCTACATTTTTGTGTAGAGGGTTTACATCGGTGCAAACTCTCACGATATTCACGTTGAGCGTGCGCGTCGTTTGTCCTGTTGTCTGTCAACAACATTGAATCACACCTTACTCTCACCTTGTGACGAATGTTTTATTCATAAAGTTACCATTCTACAACTAGTAAATTATAGAATAACCAATACTGTTTCATAATATTTTTCACAGCCATTAGCCTACAAATCTAATGACCAACTTGCCTCATAATCGTGCCTCACGTCATATCTCGCTCTCGCGTTCTGTGCATACGTCACAGGTGAGTTTAGTGATACGCACTTCGGACGATTCATAAGAAAAATCAGACTGGCATTCCCATTTCTTAAATGTCGTAATTAGTAGACCTTTGTGAGTTTTTTTCGCCGCCATCTCAAACTTTCATCCGTGCGATTCCTGTTTGCGGACTAAAATAGCAACCCGCATGCGCACATAACGTTATCTGTTGCCTCCCCAACACTGAAAACAAAACAAAACGAAAGTAAATTAGAAGAAACACACTCACACATCACACCACAAACACACATACAGGCAGAGTGAAATCGCGTTGATCACACAGTCAAGTCGTGTGCGTTGACTTTAATGGTTAAACTATTTTTCGGTACCGTTAAAATGACGCCACGGAAACGACACGCTACCGGTAACTATTGTTACCGTGAAATCCTCAGTCTTGCCGTAGCTTTTTTTGTTTTGTTTGTTTGTTTGTTTGTTTTGACTGAGAAATTTCCTTGCGTCCCAAAAACGCACATTATTTGGAGTCTAGGACGCGGGACGCAGAGGTAACAAGATGGCTGTAACACCCAGCCACCGGGTACCCAACTCGCTCGTTGCTGGCGAGCGGGGGTTTCAATGTCTCCTTGTTTTATGTTTTATGGTTATTTTGTTTACATTTTTGATGGGGGGGGGGGGTTAAAAAAAACAAAACTTTGTCCGACCTACCGACCCTATGCTGAAATTTCACGTTACCGGAAACACACTACTTTTTTTTCCACGCCTTATATACTCACACACACACACACACACACACACACACACACACACACACACACACACACACACACACACACAATAAATGACAAATTACACAATTTAAAATCAATTAATTTATGAATAGTAACTATTGCTGAGTAAAATAAAATAAAAACACACAAAAAAACCCTACACACCTGGATACAAACTCATGCAAACATGATGTACTTCTGTGAATAACGTAAAGTGACTCAGACTTATTATTAAGTCATTTCATCAATCTATTCGTAAAGCGTTGTGGGTGAGTCTGCACTCTTCATGAGAGTTGAGGTACTCTTCAACCTATAAATGTCAAAAGAAAGACACACTCAAAAACTGGGAAAGATTTGTACAGTGAAACCTTGGTTCACAAACAACCCTGTTTAAAGAATCAAATCGGTTGATGAATCTATTTATCGGACACTATTTCTTTGATTCGCGAAATATCCATCAGTTCGCAAAGAGTTTTTGCTCTGTGTGCCACTGAATTCACAAACAGAAATGTCTCTTGTTCTTTTGTTCTCCTTGGAAAGTGTTGCATTTCTGCCGGTGTCTGGTGGGCTCTTGCTGGCGGGGCCTGGGCACGTGATGTCAGGCCACGGCAAGGGGCCCCAGCGTCCGCTCCTTACAAGGCGTCAGCTGGGTTCTGAGGCTTTACATTCATTTTATTGGGAAACATTGCTTTGGCTCGTGAACAGAGTCTTGGAATGGTTGTGAACCAAGGTCACGGTTTCACTGTCAAGATCGTATGATGATGCTTTTGTGAACTCATCACTTACATGTTGGTGATCCTCTCGAGTCTGTCTTTTATATCATCCTGGACAAAGATTCAAATACCATGAGAAACATGAGTCGAACTGAAAAATGATTCTCGGTCACAAATGCCACCGAACCATCAAATGAGAAACAATAGCTGCATTTGCATTTCAATGTCAGTATATATATTTTTGACAATTATTATCAAATGGAAAGAACAAACTATCCACAGATTCAGCACTGCTACGATCTCTCTCTCTTTTTTTTAAGGTGTACTGAAAGAAGAGAGTGGTACTCCTCCACAATACAGTGACGTGAAAGATTTACGGTCTCACCTTTGAAGAATCAGATATGACACTGAGAGAGGAGAGTGGGGTAGATGACTGACATAGTGGCGGAACACTTGACTATAACAAAAACAAAGGGGTAATGTTATAATAATAACCAGTGACAACAGTTAAAACCACGCGGTTAACAAAAATGATCAAAAGGACACATCAATCTTTGATGAACAGAATTGCTTCTTTTTCCTAGTGCTGACACATGGCTCAGTTACTTCTTGCAAGGCAAATTTTGTGACGCACAATCATTTGTGCTCGATGATCCAAAGACAAAAAGAAAAGAAAAATAAATAAAGAAGGCAGAGCTCAGCAGCACCTAATAGGCTCTTCAAATGGCAAACTACAAACCCCAATTTCAAGTCAGGCTGTTGTGCACAACAACTAAAACAGATCACAATGATTTGCAAATCCTTTTCAACGTAGATTGATTTAAATCCACTACAAAGTTATTTATTATAAGATTTGAACTGATAAACTATTGTTACCTCTGAACAACTGTAGTTAGGAATGTAATCCAAGTACCATAATATAATTGAATGTAACATTAAAAAAAAAAAAAACAATGGTCTTTTATGGTCTTCCACCTATTTTTAAGTGTTTTTAAAATCATCCAAATTCTTACATTGCATGTCGAGTCAAATTTAGTCATCTACCTTTTATTTGCTTTTAAATGTCTAACTCTTATTTGAAAATGCTTTCAAACATTGTACTTATAATTATGTGAGGTAAATAGAGTTGTGTTTGAAATGTGCAATATAAATAACCCTCATAGTTTTGGATTTTCAAATATGCTAAAAATGAGAAAAGACAATTCATATCAAAACAAAATATTAAGAAGTACTTGTCTGGTCTTTTCCCGTATAGCACTTTGTATGCAATGAAAAGGTGTTCTCTGAATACATTTGACTTAAGTTGAAAACGATTTGAAAATCATTGCGTTCTGTTTTCTTATTTCCGTTTTACACAACGTGCAAACTTCATTGGAACTGGGGTTTCTAGAAAGCATTCAGACAAATATGTTCAGAGGTCTGCGATTGGCTGGCAACCAATTCAGGGTGTCCCCCGCCTACTGCCCGGAGACAGCTGGGATAGGCTCCAGCACCCCCCGCGACCCTAGTGAGGATCAAGCGGTTCGGAAGATGAATGAATGAATGAATGTTCAGAGGTGATCGCCCTACCTTTGTGTGGCCAAGTTCCAATTTGGTTTCCAGTAATAGAATTCTACCATTTAGATTGTCCCAGGTCTCTCTTGAGATTGTGATCAATTCTTCTTCCTTCTGAAACAACAACCCAGATCCGATTTTATGTGAGATGATGGCACGAAATGACAAAATGATTTGGTTAAATTCTGTATTTTAGCGGATTATAAATGGTATCTGCGTGAAATCTTCCTTTAAACTAATTGAAAATAAAAGTGAATCGTGAATCGTGAATCCAGTCAAATTAAGCCCTTGTGAATCGCATGGAAATGACTTTGGAAATCTGAATCGATACCCAGCCCGATACAATTTGATATTATAAGGCGATTTTGACAAAAGATTTGGAAACAGTAACAATGGATTTCTCTTCAAAAACCGATGTTAATTAATTGTGTGTGCACATTTCAACATTGCAATAAAAAAAAAAAAAAGTGTCCCCTTACTTTTTCTGTGTTTGTCCTGCTTGCAAGCTCCTCCAGACGGGCTTCCAGGGCACCAAGCCTTTGAAGGCCACAAAGAAGACTGTCGATTTGAGCTTCCATGACAGAAAGCTTTTGCTCTACAGCAGAAGACTGAAAGACAAAATGATATTCTTCATGAGTTAGTACTATATTTAGTGTTTTATATATAATGTGTTAGATTGAGGAAAGAAAACAGGCACTACATTACGTCATTCATTTTATACTCAAATAACAATGAAAAATATGGCTTAATAAAAGACATATATTAAGAACGATAGGAATACTCTGGCATCCCTTCACTGGCTCCCTATACATTTTAGAGTTATTTTCAAGATCCTGTTATTTGTTTTCAAATCTCTAAATGACCTCGCACCACCATTCCTCTCTGAACTCATCCGCCCCTACCAAGAACTAAACTGAGGCTCAGAAGGATCACGCCTTTTCCGTTGCTGGTCCCTCTCTCTGGAATGACCTCCCACTGAACATCCGGCAAGCCCCTCGGTGCCCATCTTTAAAACCCGCCTCAAAACGCACTTGTATTCTTTGGCATTTGAATCTGCATGACCCAAATTATGATCCGAGTTATACTGCTTGACGTTCTGATCGTCTTTGTTACTGATTGGTTGCTTCACTGTTGTATATGTTAGTTGCTCCATGTACAGCACTTTGCGTGCAGTGATGGCTGTTTGAAAGTGCTCCATAAATACAATTGAGTTGAGTTGAGATTGTTTCATGACTGTAATGTGTTTACAGCGCTGTACAACAAATCCAGTGATAAATATAATCACAAGCCTTAAGTTTTGTTGTAATTTGCTGTAATTGTCATCAAAAGAAACAACAAACACGAATATCTTCAAATGAGCGCCCTCTGCCATTTCAAAAATGACATCACAATTTCAATGATTTGAACGTTTTCAGAATGGAATGTCAAACAAACTAGGTTGAATTTTGAACTGGTATTTACAGAATGCAATTGAGCTTTAGACATTTCTTACATGTCGAATGTCATCCTCCTCCTGCTGCTTTTCTGTCAGGTTCGTGTTCCCATTTTCAGGAGGATTGGATGAGTATACTTCATCATGCAAAGCCTGCACTCCATTCTGACGCGGCAATGTGCCGTCGTCTTGCATATCATTCACAACAAAGTGCCAGTCACAAACCTGAAACAAACGAGATGTTGAGTCATTAATACATGAAAGGGAGTGCATCGGCTCCCTGTCGAAATCTGGAACCCCCTCACCCCCCATTAGATCATTTATGGATCTATGGATCTCATTGTCACAAGTACATTAGTGCCCGGTGCAAGATGGATATGCCAGGGCCTGGAAAAGCTCATCTCCTGAGCAAGAATGAGCTTTAAACCAACTAAATCGCCCTGGATTTAGTTGGTTAGTTAGTTAGATTGTTTTAAAGAAAGGAAAACTAGGAGACCTCTTCTTCGTGGATGGCATAGCATACTCATGCTACTTTTGCTAGCTGCAATGCTAGTAGCTGACTAGCAAACGTGGTGTCATTAAACAAATCCATTACCTCACGTATTTGGAGAATAGACAATCTATACTGCCCTCTCCCTACCATCAATGAACGTGTCCATAGTCTCTCTCTCTCAATTGTTTTTTTGCCTTTTCTCAACACAGAAACAACTCACATGCACATTATGTCTCTGTCGACATAACTTTGACAGCTACTTGTCCCATCTCCCCAAAGGACTTGTAACTGAATGTTGAAGGAATAATGTGACGATTTTCTGGTCAGTGACGGACTTGTAGTGTGACATCTCGCCTGATTAAAGACAGAGAACGCTATTTATCTGGTCTTCTGACCGTGCGACAGTCGTGAACAACAAGAAAGTTGTTAAGTTTGAGAAAGCCATTACTCTGTTGACTTGTTTATAGGGAACCCATTTTGATAACGGGCCAATTTGATGTCAAATTAAATAGTTATGCACTGTATATAGAAATTTATATTTTTAAATTTTGGTCAAATGCATGGTTGAATAAATAGAACTATCTATAGGTTATAAGAGAAGAGCCACACATGTGTACTATCTGGTTCTATTAACTGGTTCTATTAGTGATTATGCACGGCATACCTCTCTACTTACAGTATCTGGCTTGGTCAGCTTTGCATGGTCCACTCCTCTTGTGTCCTTGTGTGACACAGGATTTCTGGGTCTGGGCTAAGAAAGCACACCAAAAAGCTCAATGCAGTTGAGTAAAATAGATGCTTAAAGACAAAATGAGCAAATTAAGAAAACAACACCGTCCTGCAGAGACATTCTCAGCACGGCAGGACATTAAAGAGGATTATACACAGACTGTGGCCAAGTACCGCAGTTAAATGTTTTCCAAGTTTTCTGTTGTTGAATGCAGTTACTTTTAACGTAGTTTATTATGTTTATATGCAATGAAAACTCAAAACCAGTGACTAGAGTTGGGGAGCGAGGCTTGATACCACTTTTACCGGTTCATATACATTCGATACCCAACCATTCAAACAACAGCATGCATTTTGGTTACTCTGATTTTGTCTTAAGTCACGTGATGCAACCAAAGGATTGCTGTTCACTCATTGGAGTCAAGTATTAATTCGCTTGATAGACTACAGAAACCATAGTGTTTATCTTGCCAGTTAAAGATGCAAAATCTGCTTTTCTGCTTTTTAATCTCATGCAGTATATTTGTGAAGTAAAGTTGTATATAATTCAGGTACAACACATTTGCATTTAATCTTGTTCTTTTTCAAACATTTAGTTCTAATTTTTGCTGTGCAGCATATATTAATGTAACCATTACGGTAATAAAGTACTTTATTCATTTTACTATATTTAGGTGTCGTGTTAATGCTTAAACAGTGGTACTACTACAGTTAGCTTACATTAATTAAAAAAAACTTAAGGTTGGTCATTGTGATGGAACTTGAAGCTTTTTTGAGATGCTATTTGCTGTAACGATTTGAGAACCACTGCTCGACAAAGAATGCATTTTAAACTATGTAGGCCACTCCCTCTGCTCGCTCCAATTTTAAGCCTTCATCTCACAGGATGCATCCCAAGAAGTCTGCTTTAGAGCAGATGTTTGAGGTTGAGGATCGAGAGCTACTTTCAGCAACAATCACAGAGTACAAAATGCCCTTCCATCCAGAAGGAAGCTGGGTTGGATGTATTTTTGCTTTGTGATGAAGGTTCACATCGAGCCCCCAAAATGTGAAACTTTTTCTTTGTTGTAAAAAGTCTGACCCAGACGACCGGCATTTTGGAACCACCTTCGAGATGGTTCTGAAAAGTGGCTCCATTGTCACCACTCGGCCCCCAAAAAATATGACGAAAAAGTGATCGCTCAGGGGTCTCGGGGGTACTCCGGTTTCTTCCCACATTGCAAAAACATGCACGGCAGGCCAATTGAACACTCAAAATTGTCCCTAGGTGTGATTGTGAGCGCGAATGGTTGTTTGTCTATGTGTGCCCTGCGATTGGCTAGCAACCAGTTCAGGGTGTCCCCCGCCTACTGCCCAAAGATAGCTGGGATAGGCTCCAGCACCCCCGTGACCCTTGTGAGGACAAAGCGGATCGGAGGATGGATAGATGTTAGAAAGCATTGTAAATTTGAAGCATTCTCTGGAAATGTTACATGGCCCCTAGCAGAGCTCTAAAATGCATTATTGCCTATTGGGTACCAAATTTTAACGCTGAATATTGCAACACAGCAAACAATGCAGTTTGACAAGGCAATACATTTGAATGTATGCTGTACCTTCTTCAGTTCCTTGTGTTTCTGCAAGACCAAGTCAATGATGTCACAAAGGGTAGAGATCTTTCTTTGCACAAAGCCCCTCTGAAGGAACTGTTGCTTGGAGATGATTGGCTTGTAATGGAAGATATCCCGCAGAACCTTGATCAAGAAATAAAAAGAAAATAAAATAAAAATTGGGAACGGGGCTTTAATGTTGTTCTCCGCAGTAAATTTCATAGGCTCGAAGGCTAAAAACCTTACGCTAATAGCGTAAGGGAGCTAACTGTGGCCATCGAGGACTACGAAGCGTCCCGTGGCTGGCTTAAAAGTTCATTGCATGACATCAGCTGAGCAACGCTGTCTTGGGTAGGGTTAGGTAGAGACAGTGAGATGGTGGAAAGAAAAGCCACCGGGTCCAGAAGTATTTGTTATTGTTAGATTCAGACGAGCGTGGACGTTATAATGCTAAAATGGCTACAAAACGGACCTTTGGATGTCAAGTAGCTAAGACAAGAAAAGCTCTGATGCTGGAAGAGAGGGTAAAAGTGATCAAAATGAAAGACGGAGCAAGCAAAATAAAAGACATTATCCAAGAAATTGATGTAAGTGAATGCTGATTGTAAATTTCGCAATTTCTTTCCCTTTTTTTCTTTCTACACTGACAATATGAAGTGTCAAATAAGTGTGTGCTCATACTTATGCACTATTGGAAAAAAAATAGAGTACACATACGTTTGTGTGTGCGTGTACACATACGTTTGTGTGTGTGGGTGTGTGTGTGCTTACATCTGAGACTAAATTGTCTACAGTTAAAAACCCCCTGTTGTGAAAAATTTCTTGCCGCAAACACGATTTTGTTGTAGAGGAGTTTCACTGTACTCCAAACGATTAAAATTAACTTATTTGAGAACACAAGTTATTCACCCACATTTTACACTGACGTCAGACTCGTACTCTGAGTAAAGAGATTTTGATCCTTTCTGAGGCGCTACGTGGGAATTCGCGGAATTGCCCTCGAGTGGTTTAGATCCGATTTGGTTAACAGAACTTTTTGTGTTCGCTTTGGTTGCTCTGAATCACAAATTGCCCCACTGTCGTGTGGTGTTGTACAGGGTTCAGGTCTGCAGTCTCTGCTGATCTCATTGTATCTACCAAGTCCCAAACCAAAACCTCTGTAACGCAATGAATGAGCAAAAGACCAGATTCAAATTGTCTCAATTATCTTTTTTTTTTAAAGGTATCCCAATATAATACCTTCAAATATGGCAGTAAATCAGCAATAGTTCAAATCAAGTAAAGGAATTAAATATTATTCTTGACTTTAGAAATTATGCACTTGAGTGAGGTACCTTATAGAGTGTATCAGTGAATCTCAGGTCAGTTTTGCCTGTCAGCTCCAGTCCAGCTGCCACGAGTTGCTCAGCAAAAGGTGGAGAGAAAGTGGTGAGACTGAAGCTCAATATTGGCAGAAAAGCTGAGGGGTCTCCTACAGAGAGGCTGATGTGAAATAGAAGTTGAAGTTATGAAACGGAACGACCACAAAGAAATGATATCACACAACAAAAACAATTAACAGCATTTACATCATATTTTAATTTACTGTATGTAAAACATGCATTAATTTCACACTTGAGAGCTTAGGTCTGCTTATGAGAGTCCATTATTCCTTAAGAAACCTTGTTTAACTTAAAATTGTCCTAATCGTCAGAATTTAATCTTGCTAACTGTAACTATTGTCAGATTTTTGTAGTCATCAGATATCTGCAGACTTATTAGCTTTGAGGTGAATCAAAATACAGAAAAAACCCCAAAACATTTTCAAACATCTGTGTTTTACTTTGGAAAACAGTGATCAACACTACAGTCCAAACCAATAACTGAATCTTAATTAATTTTAGAAAAAGAGAGCTAGCCTGTTCCATTGCACTTTGTGGTCGAATATTAAGAGGATGTTTTGGGGTTTTTTTTATTATCTTGCTCTGATATCATTTTTTTTTCCATCTTGGAATCAGTAAAGCGGAGTTGCTTTTAAAATAAATCCAATAAAACACCATTCTATTGTGCTTATGTGGAATTATCTTTAATTAGTATATGTTTATTTACAGAAAAAAAACATTATCGAATTCTCCTTTATCGTATCAAATTGTATCATTCATAAAGGCGTTACATCACTGTGGTGAATCTTTAGGCCTTATATCAATAGGAAGTCAGTCAAAATTTTTTTTCAAAAACGTATCATTCCATCTCTACTATCAGGCACTTCCCATCACAGTCTTCCCTTTTGTTATTAAGGGCCATTATGATTGCTTTGCGCTTCATTTACGTCTTTGAGAAAAGTCTGATGTATCTTTCAACGTGGGATCGGCTTCCGCATTCACTCAATGCGGCCACCTCTTGCATCTGCGATAGGGTAATAAAAATAAAATTATATTTTATATAATATATATATAATATTAGATATATAATAAAATATATAAAAAATAAATAATACATAAATGAATAATAATAAAATACAAATTAAATAAAGGGTTGGATAAAATACAGTATTACAGTATACGTAGATGGAACTTCCACCTCGCGTCAACATGCAGAGACGGCTAAATGATGACGTGTTATAGTTCATTCACTTAATTAAAAATGACGCTGAATTTGCATAAATAACAAACAAAAATTAGCGTCGTAAATAGATAGAAGTACATTTTCTACGAAGGTTTTGTTTGTAACTCGAAATGTGTGTAAAACTGAAGCATTTTCATTGAAGAACAAACAGAGTTTGACAGAAAATGAAATCCATTTTGTAATTTTAAATTGCCCTGCGATTGGCTGGCAACCGATTCGGTGTGTCCCCCGCCTACTGCCCGGAGACAGCTGGGATGGGCTCCAGCACCCCCGCAACCCTAGTGAGGATCAAGCGGTTCGGAAGATGAATGAATGAATGAATGAATGAATGAATGAATGAATGAATTTTAAATTCCGTTTTTTCAAGGTTATTAGACCTCAATTCTAAACTAATAAATTAAATGTACACAACTCCGATTACGTTTTTCAATGCAATTACTGAAATTATACAATGCAAATTCAGTTTATGCAACTTAAATTCCGTTTTTCAATGCGATTATTCAACTTGATTCAAATTCAAACGTATATAATTTTTTTCAAATTCAGTTTCTGGTGGCACACATTTCAGTCCATACATTTTCGACGTAGAGACAGAATATTCAAGTTATGCGCGCTTCGGGAGTGGCAGTGGCAACGCCAGATGGCCACCGGCTTCACTTCTCACCACAGCGAAAACATGAAATGAAATGCTTAATTTACTCATTTGGATATTATTTTGCCAGATATATATCGCGACATCAATAAAGTAAACAAAATTTAAAAAGATAATAAAAAGATTGTCCGCGTTGTTTTTGCAATTATACGTAAAACTCACGCCAAAACTCCAAAGTGAAAGATTTCCTTTTTGAACCTTTTACTTTCCTTTTTCTATACAGTATCAATAAAATTACAGGCTACATTGCTAGAGACACATTTTTGGTGGATTCTGGAAATCTGTATTAATAGCATATGTTTTGACGTTGACAATCAAGTAAATTTCATGAAAATCAGTTGAGAAATTTGCAAATTATTTATTGTCAATGTTGTGCATGCATTGCCTTTTGATGGCAACTTTGCCCCTAAAACAAGATTAAGAGTGAACAGCTTACCCATTGTAGTCGACAGGTCCAGGGTACTTTACGATTCGTAAGAGAGTTTCCAATTTACGAAGACAGCCCTGCACATCGCCAGTGGGCAGCATTGTTTCTCCTCTACTACAACGTCAAAATAAATACATAGCATCTATGTTATTTTCTGCAGCGACTGCATTGATTTCTTCAGAGTCTCAACTCAAATGTATTTATAGAGCATTTTCAAACAGCCATCGCTGCAGACACAGTGCTGTACATGGAGCAACTAACATATACAACAGTAAAGTAAAGCAACAAATCAGTATCAAAGACGGGAGTCTAATACAAATATGACATGGAATCGCGCTATCAATCAAAATGCTTACCTTAATCAATTTTTTAAAGTAAATTAACCGACTGTTTTGAAAACCGCATCTGAATGACAACCCGGAATTTGAACTCTCGTTTCTACCGGGGATTCAACAGACAAAAACAGGATTGGCTCCTGTTATCACGTGGTGTGTAATGACGTTTATTTGAAATACAATGATTGCATCGTGGTTTTCACATCTTTTAACGGAATAATGTTTTTTGAGGAATGAAATATTCATAGAAAATAATGTAGTTTCAAATGTAGTTGCATAGGTTGGTTGAGTCGTTGTAATAAGGTAGGAAAGGGGAGGGCAGGAGTGACAGGGAAAGGAGGAGGGTTTAACATGAGATAATGGTGTTGTCGACAGAATGGAGCACTCCACAGAAACCAAGGAAGATTTGCTTTAATCGCGGAGTCTTAGGTCTATTTATTGGTAGATAGCTGAATGAAATGACATCTGAATAGACCTCACTCCAAGCCAAACTTAGTTTGCAGCTGTGCTCGCGTGCAAGCTGAGCTGCCACAGGAATCTCTGAACTCAGGTAAGTGTTTCATGTTGAAATACCATCCGTCATTCAGTAGGAAAACGTCCCCATTGAAATTAAATACGCCTCGACCACTTTTAATTAAGCAACCGCTTCATAAATCGACACAATGTTTATGCCAATATATATATAGCCTGCAATGCTAAGTCATGAAATTGAGAGCAAGTGATAGCAGTTACAACCAATGGCATTACAAGTAGAACGTACATGTGACATGTACGGCGTTTTTCATTGGACGGAGATTGTGACTACGCGTCTACCGACCGATGGCGTTGGAAGTTCCAACGTTTATGTTTACAACAGTCCGGGATTGTTTACGCAACACGGCATACTTTTCTGGCAAGGGAGGGACAGCCATGGCAGTGAAAAGACTGATTTTGTTGTTGGTTATCCAGCAATCGAAGAAGGTCTGAAGTCGGAAAAATCCCACTCGGATTGTCCCAGTTCCGACCTGAAAGCGTTCGATGTGGAGGGGAATGTAAACAACAAAGATGGTTGTTGTTCTGGTTCATCACAGCACATTTTGACCTCCTGCAAATCATGGTAACAATTTATTTGATTTATATAAATAAATTACTATCTTCAAAGAATTTCCTTCATTTCATCAAATAGCGTCATGCAGGAAGATAACAGCACGTATTCACGCAGTCAATGCAAATCACTTTAGTCACGTGAAATAATGTCATATCACTAAATTCATGTAATAATATCTAAATATATGGTTATTATCTTGTAAATTATGTTTTGCCATTCACGGACTGTGTCTCATTGGGGGTCGCCATTGTCGAGGACGTCACACTGAAGTCGGTCGGTGAACTCGGGGATGTTTTTGTTCCGACTTGGCAGCAATGCAGCCTTCAAAGGATGCAGCCTGTGAATCTGGACACAGCCACAGTGGACCCCTGCATACTCGGGGTTCGGCACCTGTGGATCACAGGTTGCAAACCCATCTCCAAGAAATCATAACGCTGCCACAGTTTAGCGTCAGCCACAGGTGCTTCTACTCAACCGGCAGATAAGGAGGCTGGTTTACTGCCGGTTGAGTAGAAGCGCCTGTGGCAAAGCCAAACTATGGCAGGATTTGCACATTCTGGACCTGGATTTTCTACCTCTGCCCTGTCTTCACCTATTTTTTTCTTTTCAGTATTTTTTTTAAAGTATCACTTATTTTGGGGAGCCAGCCTCTCTTTTTTCATGAAAATGCTTATTCGTCATTTAATCCCAGGTTTTTCAAAATGTTTAGTTAAAAAAAAAAGTCCCCTATAGCAGGGGTCCTGTTGTATTACCGAAAGAAATGTAAATGAAAATAACAGCTACACACAGGAAGCATAGCAATTTGCAGCAATATCAAATCTGCACCCCTTTGTACAATGACAGGATAGTATTCATATTAGTATTCACCCCCTCTCAAATTCTCATTTTTGTTTATTTTAATGTTTAAGTTCAACAAATAATTGTAAATATCAGCCAAAGTAACACAAATTAAACAAAAAAAAGCAGTTCCTAAATGGTACTTTTAGAAACAACCTGTCCCTGTGAGAAAAAGTATTTGTCTAATAATAATGGGGTGGGCCACGCTCAGAAGCAGAAACTAAAATCAAGGGTTTTCTAAAACTTTTACATCTCTGAAGAGAAATTTTGGGCCAGTCGTCCTTGCAGGGATGGTTAATTCAGCAACAGTGGAGGGTTTCCATGCACTAACAGCCTTTTTAAGTTCATGGTTTGACAGGGCTACTTCAAAACCTTCATTTTTTTTTAAAAAGCCATTCAGCAGTTGACTTGCTGGTGTGTTTTGGATCAATGTGCTACTGTAGAACACAATTGCGCTTCAGGTTGGGATCACACTCCGATGGCAAAACCTTCACCTCCAGGATTTTCTGGAAAAAAGCAGAAATCACGGGTCGCTAATTATAGCAAGTCATCCAGGTCCTGAATGAGCAGAGCAGTTCTGGACCATCACACTACCACCAGCATGTTTGACTGTGTATCATGTTCTTTTTATGAAATGCTTTGTGTAGCATTTACACCAGCTGCATCAAGAGAAAACCTTCCAAAAATGTCAAATTTCATTTTCTCAGTCAATAGAATATTCTTCCAAAAGGCTTCATAATGTTTTTTTTCTTTGTCTTTTTGTTTTGTTCACTTTGGGTTTTGTTGTTTTTCACTGCAGGGGACAAGTGTTCACACTCGGCTTCAGTTAAAAATTTTTTCCCCTATCTCAAAAAAATAACATAATATATTTGAAAACTACTTGAATTTTCTTTGTCTGATATTTACATTTATTTGATGGTCTTAAACATTGAAGTGGGGAACCAATTCTAACAATTAATCCATTAAAAATACAATATTTTCTGTACTATTAGTCGCTTCGGATTATAGGACGCTCCTGCAATGAATGGCTTATTTTAAAACTGTTTTCATTAGGGTGCACTGCGTTATGGAAGCTACAATAGTGGCTGCGACTGTGCTATGCATCCACTAGATAAATCCACAATAAAGAGAATACAATACAGCTTTATTAAAATTGAGCAGTGGTTCTTAACCTGGGTTTGTCGTTCGAACTCTAGGGGTTCAGTGACTCAGTCTCAGGGGTTCGACTGAGCCTCTGCCATGGAGGTTAAGACACACCCGACTCAACATGTCAATTAGTTATGCCGACTTGGCCATCACCGGCTGGTTCATTTGTGCACAATGAAAAAAAAACATATACTTTATACTTATACAAATTGTGTTGACTTTTTTTCTGTTTTTAATAAATGCGTTTAATTATGTCTTGAATTTGTAAAAAAAAAAAAAAAAAACAGATTTTTATTTTTCACTACCATTCAGATGGGTCAGGCACTGTGGAGGCTGCCACCCAGACAACAGCAGCAGCTTCAGGAAGAGCTTGTTGACCGACTGGCTGACACAGGAGGAGCCAGACAAGAGCAAGGTAAACTTGACACTATTGCATCTATAGTGTAGTATACCTGTTGCTGTCAGTAAATGAATATTAACTACATTCTTGAATTCAGGTAACTCTGGGAATTTAAAAAAAAGATGCTTGAGATGTACAAAACGCAATTCCAATTAAGTTGGGATGTTGTGTAAAAATACAAAAGAGAAAACACAAAACAATGATTTGCAAATTCTGTGCAACATGTCAGTCAGTTGAATGCACTACAAAGACAACGTATTTAATGTTCAGACTGATTAACTTTATTGTTTTTATTTTTGATCTTGTTTTTGCAAATGCTTTCTAATTTTCAATTTTATGCCTGCAAAACACTCCAAAACAGTTGGAATGGGGCAGCCTAAGCCTGTGAAAGTTGAGAAATATCCATCCATCCATCCATTTTTGGATCCTCACTAGGGTGGGGCAGCCTAAGCATCTTCGGGCAGTAGGCGGGGACCCTGAAGTTGAGAAATAGAAATAGTTAAAAAAAAAAAAAAACCCTGCTTGGAACATTCTACATGTTAATTGGAAACTGGTGAGTGTCATTGTTGGGTAAAATGAGCAGCGCCGAAAGGTTCAGTTGTTCACAAGCAAGGATAGGGTGAGGTTCACAACTTAGTCAAAAACTGTGTCACAGAAATTTCTGAGGAGCCCACGTTTCAAATCATGGATGTTGTGTCGTGTTTCAACCTTCTGAGAGACCACAACCCTTGGCAAGTTATTGTAGGTTTGAGGCCGTAAGCGTGCGTCCGTCATCAACAAATGTCACTGCGGAAACACAGATGAGGCAAAACATTGCTAATGTTTGGGGTGGCACAAAAGACTAACACTCACTCCTGAAGTCGATACTAATGTCCATTAGCATTTGAATGGGATCCTCCCTTGACTTTGGCACAAGCGCTAGCAAGGTTTTAAAAATGAAGCATGTTTTCACCAATTTCAAAATTACGGAATATTTGAAAAACAACTGTTGATCATCTTGAACATTCAATATAATGTCATTGGAATGTATCCAACTGAATAAAGTTTGAAAAGGATTTGCAAATATTGTATTGTTGTATTTACATTTTGCACAATGTCCCACCTTCACTGGAATTGGGATAGGTAGTAATCCAATCTGTAAACAAATTCAACATCAATACTTACGTAAGAGAAGTTTATTCGGCTGTGTGTGTTTTGTGTCATTTCCTTCTAGATTTTTTTTTCTTTGTGGTGTGTGCTTGTTTGTATGCCATACGTGTATTACGACAAACATAATAGGTCAAAATAAAAATTTCCCCAGGGAGGGATGGACGGCCACTTCGAAGAGTCCCTCAACATTGCTATGGCCCCGACATCTACCATCTGCTGAAAACACGCAGAGGAGGTAGGATGAAAATATTTTATACGAGCAATGCTACGCTTTCATTTAATTCATCTTATTGTGAAACAGTCATCTACTACTCTGAATTGCGCCCCCCCCAAAAAAAAATCCAGATTGAAAAAATGTCATGCTGCAAAGCAGTGTTGGTTGGAAAATGGCCTCAAAAAGTTTTTTTTCTTGAAAAGTACGCTTTGAAACTAATGTCGTCCTGATAAACTCATTCGTCTCCAGCCTTCTGGAAAGCTCTGAGCTGTGAATCTCCAGTCTGACTAGCGAAAAGAAGAAACGGCGATTCCAGTAGTCCGTGTGCGCGTGCGTGGTCATGCGTGCATGTGTGTGGTCGACGCCATCATTCGAGGTCCAGACGGCATTGAGACATAATATGTGCATGGCAACACATCCAAGATGAAATCTGATTGGGCCAAAAAAGGAAAAAAATTAACCCAGAGGACTGGAGGCCTTGCGGCCCAGACTTACGCAATGAAAGACTGTTGTAAATAAATTATGTCCACTTCATTTAAGTTGTAAATGTAGGTCTGTGTTCCTTGTAGTGGTTGCAACATCATAGGAGGCCTTGAAGGCCCTGGAAGAACGCCACCGCTTAAACCATTTCCAGCTTTCCAAAACTTCCTCATTTTTAAGATTAAAATCAGGACATAAATATTATCAGCCTTTGCAATTTTGTTCAAGCAAAAAAAAAAAATCCTTATTGTTTTTTAATAGAATATTTCAGATGTCAAGCTACTCATAGTGGAAACCATAAAATTTGAACGATTGACTACTTTTGACGATTTCTGCTATAAATCAGGGGTGTCAAACACATTTTTGTTGCTGGCCACATTGTAGTTACGGTGCCCCTTGGAGAGCCTTTATGAATTTTGGGAAACCATATAAGTGTTTAATCACCTCCACATATTACATACACAGCGCACAACAAATTGATGGATGACTAGTTTTAAAATCCGAAGTCAAGAATAATGACTGTTATTGTGGATTACAAATGCCCATTTGAAATTTTGCTTCAGACTTTAGCAAGCATCATGGAACTTGACATGCTTGATTTGCTTTCGCGGGCCACATAAAGTGATATGACGGGCCAGATCTGGCCCCCGGGCCTTGACTTTGACACCTATGACATAAATGTTAAAAACCACAGTATTTCAATGTGTCTGCTAGATGCTTTTTGCACTTCAGTTTGTCTTACAATAGTGCCAATGTTGCCATTGACACTGGACTGAACCACAGCTTCCAATGTGCATTATGATGCAGCATTAATAAATAAATATACAATACAATACAATACATTCTGATTTTATATAGCGCTTTCACAAATATGAAAGGTGAGATGAAAGCAATTGTTTGTTTAAAAGAATCTGTTCCTGTCTGTGGTACTACGTGGAGGTCCCCAAGGTTAATTATTAAAAAATCTGTATTTTGTATTTTTATTCATTTTTGTTTACTAAAGACCATTCAAAATGACACATTCAAAATGTTTAATGCATACTTATACTTTTTCTTTTCATCAATTTTATATTCAGTGGTACACTGTGTGTACACTCCCAATATTTCCTCATAAAAAGTGACCCTGTTTTTTGTCAAACAGAAAATGAATTTTACTTTTGCCAAAAACAGATTTTTAGAATTGTTTTTACTTTTAATTTTTTGTTTAAAGCCTCATCCATTTTCTTTTTCGTCTCATATAACTTATATATATAAGAGCTGATCCACATTCTCCTTCAGTTCCACTCTGGCCTAAAAAAAAAAAAAAAAAAAAAAACGACGACGACGTTAATGGTTTCTTTGTACCCATGTAGGTTGCTTTTTTTTCCAGTCATCAATTGCTTTGGGCTTTCATGGTTTCTATGGGGAAAAAAAACAACAACAAAATAAGCAAAAGGTTTAGAACAAGAACATGACAGAGCATGACATACAATAGCTTCTACTCAAGTGGCCGCCAGATGCTTGTTTTTACTTTCTGGCCACCTTTGCGGGCCCAGCCACTCACCACCTACCACATCATCTGCTGCATCTCGATCCCATCTGGCTGCATAGAGGGTTGCTCCTTTTCCTTCAATTAAAAACACACACAAAAAAAAAAAACATATACCTGTGCACATTTTAAACTCGGGAGCAGAATTGTTTTTAAGAATTTGTTCCCCTAAAACTGCCATGATAAATATGTTTTTTTTTTCCCACTGTAAGTAGGGACTTGTCAGTGAAAAAAAGAGGATACAAAATCAGATCCAAAATTATGAAAATAATAGAAATAAAATACATATGTAAGCGTACAGCACGAAAGTGGCTTACTCCTATGGCTAAAGTTAAAAATGACAATAAAACGTTTATTTACATGCTAATTTATGTTGATAGCTACGATTCACACACTGTTGTCGCAAGACGTCGTAGTAAATAAAGAATCTTCAGTTGCTTCTGTTTGAGTTCTAGCAGGCATATTTCATCTTTGAGATGGGGAAAGAAAAGGAATGAAAACTCTGCCCCTTCCTGTCTGGGACTGCATGTGTCTCCAGTGGAAGTGGTCCGATATATGTATGTCTGCAGCCAGACGTCTCGCCGGCGTTCGGCCATCTCCTCTTCCGCGTCGCAAGGCGGCGAGTGTTAGCGACGGCCGTCTGTTTGCTTCTAATTAGTGGAAGCCGACCCCACAGTTTAGCATTTGAACTTTTGCGGCCCATGGACATGTCACCAAAGATGAACAACCTGCGCACAGCCACCGCCTTGACATCCCTGAGAAAAGTAAAAAGTCAGTCAGGAACCCAATTTACCCTGTCAGCCAACACTATCCTATTTGATTTGGACTCGGTGGGTAGGCACTCCACAAACAAAACTATTTGTGTATAAGACTTGGTCTCTTTAACTCAAGAGAAGTACAGTGACATATTGCGTGACATCATCCATGTCCAAAGGAAAATTGTAACCTACGCTTGCTGAGCTGAATGTCACCAGACTGTGTAGATTTCCCGCTTGGAAACAAAAACATCCTTTTCACTTTCCTGTACGTGCCTTGACGTTTATTTAAACCTACTCTGTCATTTTTTGTTGTTGTAGGTAAAGAACAAAATGGTTTTATAGATTTGGAGATGCTTCCACCAGAGTTGGGAATCACCATCTTGTCGTATCTGAATGCTACTGATCTATGTCTGGCCGGGTGTGTGTGGCAGGATCTCGGAAATGATGAATATCTGTGGCAGGGGTAAGGAGATTGAAATTGTTCCTGTGATGGCACTTTACCATGTGTTTGCAGTAAATGTCTTCTTCTTTTTCCCCCAAATGAGTCTTTGCTAACCCTCCTGTGTTGTTTTTCCAGCCTCTGCAAGTCCACATGGGGTCACTGCTCCATCTACAACAGAAGGCTGCCTGCTGGTTTCTCATATAGAAGACTATATCTACAGCTAGATGAAGGCAGCCTTACATTCAACGCCAACCCGCAGGAGGTAATGCATGCCAAACATCAAAGGACTCGAGTCCCACAGACCCCCGCCACCGTGCACATACGTGTTCTTCAGAAGCACGAAGGACAATGTATGATCTCTCTCTCTCTCTCTCTCTCTCTCTCTCTCTCTCTCTCTCTCTCACTCACCCTCTGTCAACCTCTCTGCCTCTCTCCCCTCGGCCCTCAATAGGGTATCTCTTATTTCATGTCGAAAGGCATACTCGTGGATCACCCCACAGAGCAGGCCAAGTTCATCTTTTACACTCGAAGGCTCAACTGGAAGATGCTGAGAATTTACCTGGATGAGAGGTAAGCCTTGAAATGTATACGCGCTCTCGAAAATTCCCAGACAAGGTTGCCGTCGAGCCGACTCTTTTTTTTCCTTTATATATTTAAATATAGATGCTAATGAAATGTATTGAATCTGACATACATTCAGTTAAATTTAATAATAATGGTAATAATAATTTATGGTCATAATTCTAAGACAAAGACTGGAATTAAAAAAATCAAAATCCAAAGTCAACATTATCATGATCTTATTTACCAGTTCATGAGAGGTATACTTATTTGCTTGGCAGTAATTTCAGAAGGCAGTATCGCAAGTCTTTTATTGTCAAATCTTCTCATCATCTAAAACAATTTGACAGCTAACGTAAACTAAACCGAAAAAGAAAAAAAAAGATCATTTTGTACTTTTATAACATCAACATTTACGAGTGCAATGGCTGAAATTGTCATTCCATAAAAAAATTTCACCTGCAATTAATAAGAAATATTATGGCAATGATTGGTCTCCTTTCTCATCATCTTTTTTTTTTTTTTAGTTTACTCACATTTACATTTTGGCGGGGAAACCTATGATTATAATATGTCATCCATGTGCTTTTTTGAGGAGGGGAAGGGGGTCCTGCAAGAGCATCAAACAACATTTAAAAACAACAATTAAAACATCAAAAACAAGTTGATATGGTGTAAAATCAGCAGTTAAGGAGAAGGCAAACAATGGTGGAGTTGGAACTGCAAAAGCTCGGCTATCTTTAGTCACCGGTGGCGATTTACTGGACTGAAAGTCTGAGGCCGGCTCATTGAAAATCAGCAGGTCCGAGATATGCGCTGCAGCGTGTCTTTTTTTTGTGGATTGAACTATCAGTGAAATATACATTGTATATCAAATCATCTATCTTTTCAGCATTTATTAACTGGAGCCTTTTAATATTTTGTTAGCTGATGCGAGAGTAAGGCGCTGGAAACCAAAGCAATGTATCCCAACGTCAATATTCTGTCCCACCACTAAAATGCAAATACTTTTATGAAAATTGCCCCATTTTAGAAAGCTTTTCTACACGGGTATGCATGAAAAATAGATGCAACATACCTCAAAGCGGTCATTATGTCTTGTGTGTGTGCGTGTGTGTGTGTGTGCAGGCGGGATGTTTTGGACGAGCTGGTGACCCTTCACAACTTCAGCAATCAGTTCCTCCCAAATGCTCTGAGGGATTTCTTCAGACACATTCATGCACCCGAGGAGAGAGGAGAGTATCTGGAGACACTCATCACCAAATTCAGCCACAGGTTTTGTACCTGTAACCCGGGTCTTGTCCGAGAGCTGGGTCTCAGTCCTGGTGAGTTGTACGCTCACTATCAAACAGCTGTCGTTTCAGGCCTATTGGTATAAATTACGGAAGAATGACTAACAATGTCTATGATTAGACAATGATTTGTTACTCATTATTAACCTTTTTGAAATATCTATTCAATAATAAGTCTCAGAACACATTCAACAACTTTATCGGCATTCTGGAGGATCAGAAAGATGTTTTTAGAAACTAACCAGGCTTTTTTTAGAAAAGCACGATAAATTGAATGCCTATAAGTGGAATGAAAACATGACAGGGTTGACTTCGTACATGTCATTTATTTTGTTATTATATGTTTCAAATGTTATCTGTATTACAATGCAAATGTAATGATGTAATGTACAGTATTTGAAAAAAAAAAGTTAACCATTTCAACACAGCCTCCTTTTCCACTTAGTGAATAAACTAACAGGAAATGAAATATTTGCTGAATTGTTATTTTCGATTAAACGTGAGGCATTCTCGGTACGGAATCACACGTGTTGATTCCTAACACGTCTTTGAAAAATCTGGCTTTGAAAGATAAAATATCTGATTTAAAGTCTTGTGAATACGTTCCCAAATTGAAGGGCAAATGGCATTTAGGTGGAGAATATTGCAGTGTGTACAAAGTGAGTAATGGCTACGTTGTGACTTCAAGTTTTGTGGACACTAAAAGTGGATCTTACTGAGATGACTACGGCCATTGGAAACTGGATTTTTCTGGTTAAGGAGCACAACACAGCCCCAAATGATCAGCAAAAATCCCTCAGTTTCAATATTGTCAGTGGAGCGTGTATCTAGCTAATGTGTAATCTAGCTATTTTCACCAGCGCAAACTGGAATTTGCTCTAAGACTGCCTGGATTTAGTTGTGTGATTAGTGGGATTAGTTTAACAGTACTGGATCATGAATGGATGGTGAGTCCTCACTGATGTCTCTTAACTTTACTGCTACGTTTTTCCGGAACTTGCTTTGGGAGGCTTTGAAAATGTTCCTTTTAAGGCACAGGTGTCAAAGTCAAGGCCCGGGGGCCAGATCCGGCCCACCATATAATTTTGAAAGCACGGAGATAGACAAAGATGTACCTGTATTTGTTGAGACTGTTTAAAAAAATTAATACCACAGCTCTCCTTTTTTTCTGAACTGCAACACAAACTTATTTAATAAAGCAGCGTCACAGTTCATTGAACCAACAGCAAGTTATATCATTGGAAGTATGTCTCCAGGAAGGAGCCATCTTGGAGTCGACGTATTACCGTAATGACCATGCAAAAGACGCACCGGATTTTAAGGTGCTCGTGAGCTTTTAAGAAAATTGAAGACTTTTTGTTGCGCTCAATAGTGGGGAAAATACGGTACTTGAGTTTCTACTCAAGTTGTTGAGCCAGCTATTTACCGCTGTGTTGCAGCCTGCTAAATTGTCTACCATTATGTCTTGCGAGTTAGACAACGTGAATAAAACATCTCTTTTGAGAATGTTTGCGGGCATTTTTTTTTCCTGGAGACTGAGCTCACAGTGTACCATTTTGCTCTTTGCAGATGCTGTGTATGTGCTGTGCTACAGTCTCATCCTGCTGTCCATTGATCTGACCAGCCCTCACGTCAAAAACAAAATGTCCAAGAGGGAGTTCATCAGGAACACTCGCAGAGCGGCCCATAACGTCTCGGATGACTTTGTGGGCCATCTTTATGACAACATTTATTTGATTGGCCACGTGGCTGCGTAGTTCATCTTACCGGCTGTCTATTCGAAATCCTGATAATGCACTGAAGAATAGGAACCGGTGGGTCGGTTCCTATGTACTGTATCTCTTTGAAATATTTATACCGAATTTTTCAAACAAATACAACATAGCCACTGTACTGTGGGAGATGCTGCCGCCAAATTGATCGGAATGTTCTGAGATTTGGGAAGGAGGATGGGTTGAATTAAAACCACGAAGATAAGCTCTGACACTGCACTGATGAAGTACTACTACGAAGTGGTGGAAGGATAAACTAGGGAGCCGCCCTCAGAATGTTACTGCTTCATGATCACCTGTTCGACAATTATATTTAACCACAAAAATATGAGCCACTAAGTTTGTGTGTGTGTGTGTGTGTGTGTGTGTGTGTGTGTGTGTGTGTGTGTGTGTGTGTGTGTGTGTGTATGTACTGTATGTGTGTGTATGTATGTATAAATATGTATATATGTGTGTGTGTGTATATATATATATGTATATATGTATATGTACGTATATACAAATATGTATATATGTATATGTACGTATATACACACATACATATATACACACAAAGGTCAATAAATAAGGTGAATTTTTCGAAATAAGGACTTCTAATACAGACAGAAGTGTACTTTTTTTTTTTTTCCAACGTCATGTCCCAGCACTGCCACACACTTTTCCCCATCTGTGCATGAGCTTCCATATTCCCTCAGCATAAAAATCTTTGGAATGATGTCTCAGCCAGTCGCTCATACAACACTTTTGACTTCATCGTCACTTACACATCAGCCCAAACGGTGCAGACCATCGACGACCTGGGCTGGGAACTGCTCCCTCATCCCCCTTCCAGCGCAGACCCTTGCCCCTTCAGACCTTCACCTGTTTGGTCTCCTAAAAGCATTGACGAGAGGCACCAAGTTTGAAAGTGACGATGAGGTCAAAAGTGTTGTTAGCAACTGGCTGAGATATCAGTCCAAAAATTTTTACGATGAGGGAATATGGAAGCTTGTGCACAGATGGGGAAAGTGTGTGACCGTGCTGGGAGGCTATGTTGAAAAACCCCCAAAACAAAACAACAAAAAAGCAAGCTTCTATCCGTATTAGAAGTCCTGATACCGAAATATTCAGCTTATTTATTGAACGACCCTCGCGTGTGTGTCATATATATATATATATATATATATATATATATATATATATGAAAAATCTATCACAGTTTGTTAGACTAATAACTAGTGATTGACTATCTATGTCAACACAGATTAAGGAACCTGAAGACTTTAGTTGTTTACAGTAATGCTGACATTTTACGCAGGACACCATTCCAAACTGTCCCCTCGCCTTAAGCCAGCCGGGGTCAACTCCAGCTCACCAGCGACTCCTCTGAGGACAAGTGGTTTCTATAATGGATGGATGTTCTGCAGTAGTTCTATACGGCTCAGTTAGAAGCTTTGTGCCGCCTTTTGATTTGACATGTTTGAAAATATTGCCGCTGAAGTCGAAGCTGAGTGGAGTTCAGTTTCATGCCATACGTATTTGAAAAGTAATATTTTCAGTTACAGATGAAATAACTGTAACCAACGCCACAGAGAATGTTAGAAAATCTTTGCAGTGCAGTCATCTTAGTATGTTCTTTTTTTCCTTTTAATTGATTGTTTTAAAGCAAGAAGAAAATGACATCTGCAAAAGCAAAACTCCGGTAAAAATCAGTAAGACATATTTTATTTTTGAAGATATTGTACTTTGTTAAAAAATGTCCACATCTGAAATCAAAACGGAGGAATTGACTTTCGAAATGGCCAATCTCACATACCTTTGAATTTCTTTGTTATTAATAAATGTGGCTTCAATGAGATTATTGTACCCGCTATTAATTTCCAACTATTAGTCTGAGCTCTCAGTGAATTATCAATGAATGTTTCCTGTTTCCTTCACAAGAGACATGATGTTGTCGAGAATAGTTGTGTAATTTAACCTCTTACATTCAAGGCCAATTAACCTTTTTTCAAATGGCATTTTCGTCTCTCTTCTGAAGTCAAAAACCTCTTGGTTTTTTGAGAAGTCAAGGCTTACCTGCAATTTCCGATCATGATGTTGAAGGTCCCTTCAACACAAACACTTAATGAAGTCTCACTTTCCTAAATTATGAAAGCCATTTTTGTGGTGTGTTTTACTTCTTTTGTGTTTAGGATGCTTTGTAACTGACACTATGTTTCACACAAATGTGTGACTAGTTATTAAATCTTGCCTTTGCTAACATGTTTGGAGTTTTTGTATTTATTTTTTTTATAGCTCGGCTATTAGCTATTTACGTAGCATGTGAAAATGTACAAGATATGGAGACCTGTTTTAAAACGTGGAAACGTCTGACCACCATGTCTACCACAAGACACTTTTCTCAATAGACCCTTGCGTTTTAATACGGAAGTGGATGAATCCAAATTGCAGCGGTAGGTTCCGTTTTAACTCAAAACCACTAACCAAAGTAGAGTGTAAACATGCAAAATTGCCCAGCTCTCTTTTCTCTCTTTCCGGCATCCGCACTTCATTGTAAAACGTGCCCATTGGGATAAACGGTAAATGTAAGCATTGAATATCAACAGGAATATTTGGTCGCTGCGCAAGCAGAACTCATGAAGCTCAGTCACAACTGTCCCATAAGCCAAACTGGCATTAGGCAGTTTTAATAGCAAATGAGCAGCTGGCAGTCAGATCGACACACACTAATGAAATCGGCATAGAAGGATTATGACAAATTAATTTTTACGAACTGGACAATAATTCGCTTAGTTTACGATTATTCTGCGTAAAACAAACAAACAAAAAAACAGGATGGAGGGGAAAAAAATGTAGGTCAGACCTGTATTGTCTATTCCAAAGTCTCTGAAATGGAGCGACATAAGTCCAGTTGTAGAGTACAATTATGAGGATTCATAATATGAATTTAAACTAGCATTCACAGTTAACCCTGAATTTTTTTTTTTTTTGGTTCCGGTGTCAAATAAGACAAAAGTACTAGGTATATAGTAGCTATATAAATATAAACAAAAACTTAATAATCACAGAAAGTGTCTAGATAATATACTGGCCATTAATCGTTGGACCTCAATTCTACAGTAAATGCCTGACTGCTGTCAGGCTATTGACTAGACGGTCCTGAAAGCCTGGACTCACCCCCACTCACCCATTTTTAATATGCTTATATTAATATTTTACATTTAGATTTATTTATATACTTGTTGTCTTCTACTTTGTCCCTTTCATAATTTTGCTGCTGTAAATTGGGAATTTCTCCATTGTGAGACCAATATTTATTTATTTATTTAATCTTATCTTAAATAACTTATCGGTGAGACTGAATCCTTCCAACCTTTTGTGCCCCTTGAGTAGGCCTGCATTTATGAATGTGCGTGTGTGTGTTCTAGATCAAGCAGCCCAAAACTAAATCCTCTCCAGACACAATATGACCTCTGACACTTAACCTCTGTGTGTGTGTGTGTGTGTGTGTGTTCATGTGTGCGTGTGAGAGAGAGGGTGCAAGTGGGGAATATGTGGTTTTATGCACAGCAAATGAGAAGTGAGGAGAGGGCAAGGATACGTGCTTGAACATCACACAGACACACCTATTCCCTTGGTTAATTTTATTTTGTTCGTTTCAAAAATTGGGAAAAAAAGGCAATTGATTTAAAAAAACAAACAAACAAAACAAAACAAAAAAAGTCGCACAATGATGCACATGTTTGTTTTTACTTTGGAAGGTTTTTGGTTTTCACCGACTCTGACTTTAATTATCTTCACAATGGAAGCTTGTGATTGTTAAAAAAAAAAAGTCCATATGATATACAGTAAATTACAACCTGGGCAGTTGGGAATTCTAGTAAAGTGCTTGGTAACAAGCAAAATCGAAGGCATAGGGTGTCAAATATTAGTCCTCATATCACAGAGGAGCAGTGAATTCTTTCACAGAGATGGTAACCTGATTCAGGAATATTGATTAATGTTACCGCCTGGTGCATTCTGAAGTGATGAATTTTTTCACAAGTAAGATTTGCAATTAGCACTACTTTTTCTTTTCTGATGATGTTGACCCAATTACAATGATGATGATGATGACGATGACGATGAAGAACCTGATGTTTATTTAGGCCAGCCCAGAGCGGTGAACCCGGGTCGTCGTCTGGTGGCGTCTCGGTCCGGAGAGGCACACTTAAGCCTGAAAGAGATGATGGATGGCCTCCCGAGCTCAAAGTCTCTGCACTTCATCAGCGGGGGCTGACACTCAGGCAAAAACATGCACATACACACTTGCATGCACGCACGTATACACACACACACATACACAATTTAGGCTGGTTCATATATTTCCAGCCCTTAAATCCACTACCAGAGCTTGGACTGGTACTGCTGCTACTGTTACTAGAGTTAAAGCCAAACTTTATTCTTGGCACCACTGTGTTTTGTCTTTCATTGTGTACAATGTTTTTGTTCCGGAAGTTTTTTCGTGTTTTTTTAAATGTAGAATTGATAATATTGTTACATTTTGTCTCCACTTTCCTTCATCTATTATTGTGCTCAAATAAAATTTATGAGGTATTACAGTTTCAATTTTATTCCTATTTGTCATTTATTGTACTCATTTTTGTCCCTCCAGCGGAAATTTAGTTGACACTCCAATGTCTACTTTGTGATGCACGCATCTGAGAGAACCAGATAACACACATGCAGGCATGAGATGGGAGTGAAAGAGGCATGCAAAGAGTGCGAGACAGCTTGGGTAACGGTGGTGGGGACTAGCATCTTTTGAATTAACAACTTGTAGCTCTTTTTTTTTTTTTTTTAAGTGGTTCTCAAACTCATCGTCCAACTTCAAACCTTACAGACTGAACTACTCTGAACTAAAAACATTAAAATAAGTGACTAAGAAAATAAATATAACATACGTGCACTTCATACAGAGAGAGGGCCGGCACAAGCCATTTTGGTGCCCTAAGCATAAATGCTTTGTGCCCCCCCTCCCCACCCTACCCACACACACACACACACACACACACCGGCACCACCCCTGACAGAAATGAACAATATCTGAGTATTTGTCAGTTTTGCTTTATTTGACAAAATAACTTGTCAATACACTATTAAGGTTTCAAAAACTTTCACAAAAATAACAGGTAAATAATAATTATTAAGTATTCATAAAACACTAAGAATGCCACTATATACTCAAATGAATAAAAATAAATAGATTAAAACATAATAAGAAATGCAACTACTACGAACAAATAAACATGGTTGATCATCTGAAATTTTCACTTGGCCTCGAGTTCCTCCTTGAACATATTGAATTGTTGATCCTGTATTCAGAAATACAAAACAAACTACCCAAGGATTCTACAGTGAAATATAGTTTTGAAGCACCGTACAAACATTTTCTAAATTATTTGATTATGAAAATTTCAATATTCTAACCTTGTAGACAAGGACTGATAGGGCACTGTAGAAATATTCTGGACATAATGTGAAAACAGTAAATATGAAAGAGCGAAATCTACACGGTTTTAAGATCGTTTTTTTTTCCAAATGACAATTTCACCATTAGATGTCGCTCTTGTCGTATGAACCTCTCTAAAATGTCGGCATGGTCGTTGCATATAAAACGACTTTGTCTCGGAACATTCCATTGACCGTACTTTTCATGGCGCAATCAATGTGCGGGTCACAACTATTCCACAACAGCGTTTGGGGTTCTTTTTGGCGAGTTTGTATAATTCAATCGCCACTAGCATTCCTTGAGGTACAGCAGATTTTTGGTCGGATTGCAGGGAGGCCTATAACAAGACCAAGAATTTTACGACCAAGAAATCAAACGATTGATGATCGCATTTCTGAAGTGCATTTAAACGCATCATCTAAAAATGGCTGTGGTTATTGTGGCCATCTAAACATGTCTATAACAAAATAAAAAACAATTATTTAAAACACTGTCTTATCCGGGTTGAGTGAACGCTGGCGCGTTTGGCTGCCGCTGCTCAACCCGTATTGTTTTGTGTTTTTTGTTATTGTAAAGTGTCCTTGGGTGTCTTGAAAGGCGCTTATAAATAAAATGTATTATTATTATTATTATTATTATTATTATTACGTGCAAGTGACGCACAAGCAACACCTTGCTTTATTTTTTTCCCTCTTTTCCCGCCCTTGACTCTTGACTTCTTTTCGACATGTCCAGATATCCAGAAGTAAACTTTTGCCAAATTTGCGATTGAAACATAATTGAATAAACTACGCACTAGGGAAGGTAAGAGATGGGTTCGCGGGACACCAAAGGTAGACCGGCGAGAGGTCGCATAGGAGACTAATCTTTTTTTCTCGTAAATACGCCTACATTATTGTTGTATTTCATATGTTTATTAGCATATTTTACAAATCTTTATTATAAATACGATGGACTGTTATTATTATAATTCCTATTATTATGATATTTTACTAGCTTGATTTTTTTTGGGTGCGCCCCCAGGGCAGTGCGTGATCAGCGTATGCCGAGCACCCTGTCTGTAACATCATTACATAAATTACATACATAAACGCTGTGGTTATTTAAAACTCTACAAAATCGCTCTATTCAAATGACAGGATTTTGCTGTCGACAAAAATAAGTCATTTAAAAGTCTTTCCACCATTCATGTGAACTATAATATATGCATTGTGATCGTTTCTTTTTTATTATTATTATTTTTAATGCTCTTAGGGGATGAAAAATAACTGAAATAATGGGGTTGCACAAATGTGCACACCCTCTTATCACTGGGATGTGGCTGTGTTTACAATTAACCAACCACTCTCAATTTTAATTTAAATAGGAGTCAGCAGCACACACACCCTGCCACCATTTCAAATGTTTACTTTTCTAGTAGACTTTTTTTTTGATGATATTGTGTGTGATGCTCTAATGGACAGGTGGTTCAGCACAGCACGCCAAATGTGATTTCACCAAAGGCCTCAAATTTTCAAAGCGGTCAAACGAGTGGAGTATGCAGTGAGGTTACATTCCCAACGGTGCAAATTTGCCATTTGATGCTGCTTTCATGAAGGCCACCAGGGATTTGGGGAACAGCACTCAGGAACATCAGGGTGTCTGACGTAACATGCCCACAGCTGTGACTGAAGATGTTTCGAAAACCCAGATGTATCTCACCCAAATGCAAAATGAACAAATCCCGGCTCAAAGCCTTGATGGAGTTGGCAATGTTGCATCTCAGCCAGATGATTTTCTTTAAACACAGCAGAGAGCATGCCCTTATCTGCATTTTTAGCAAGAGTCACTGCCGATTTGCTCAAGGCTGTGGGTGGACTGGACGCTCTTTTGAAGTCAAGAAAAAACTGCACAGGCACTTAAGGATTATCATCAGGGGAAAACGTGGCTGGCCAGTTCCAGTTGGCTCGACACCAAAAATACCATACACATTACAACTCCTTGTTTAGGAGAGACAGTCAGGTGGGGTTTTTAAAGACTATCAATACCTTTTTTGCAAGAGCAAGAGCCATGACGCAAGCCTGAGGTTGAGACTGCTTCTTTGGCTCCGTCAACTTCATGGTGCAAAGTCTCCAATTCACAAAGACCCACCAGACTGTGCCAGTTGGCAACACCCACGTTGACTGTTCTGAATATGACAAACATTAAGATGGACCAGCTGGCTAACTTTCTTGGTCATGACATAAAAGCTCAATCAACTCCCAGAGAAGACCATGCAACTTTGTCAGAGTTTATGATGGCACTCGAACAAGCCAGATCAGCTGAATTTCAAGGCCAGCGTCACGATGGGCGGATAGCCGCATTGCAGATTCCAAAGCAGGCTCAACAACAAAAGTTTAAAAAAAGAAAACTTAATCAATCCTGGGAGTGTGTATAACTTGCATACAAGATGCAATGGGAAATGCAAAACAAAACAAAATATGCAGACCGTAAGTAATAAATAATGACATCGATAACAACCAATGAGATGGATGGAGCCACAGTGGAAAAGGGATGACAAAACAAATACAGTGATGCAGGGGGCATGATGCGGTCTTATGTAAGGTGGGGGAGTCTAGCCCCCAGGGGATGCACAGGATGTGAGTGAGTGCGCAAAGCACACAGTTTCAGAAGCAGATAACTACGACTGATAATATTGTGTCAAGGTTTAAAATCAACATTACATTTGTAGTGTTATTCCATTTACTTTTTTTTTAATACATTACACAAACACAGGAAGTGTGCACACTGCACAGCATTGAACTACACGTGAAAGTTCTTAACAGTGCATGCAAAACTGCATTCAATCAAAGGTCCCTTTGTTGTGACAAATTAAGCCAAGGCCATCGTTTTCAATCAAAATAAAAATTGCAGGGAAAAAGGTTTTGTTTTGTTTGTGACAGGTAGATAGTCAAACACAAACAGAAATAATGGTATACATATTTCCTTAACTGAGAAAGGGCAAATCCAAAATCAGTGAAAAACATCATCATGGGTGGCCTGGTGGTCCAATGGTTAGCGCGTCAACCTCACAGTACAGAGGTTGTGGGTTCGATCCCGACTCCGGCCTTCCTGTGTGGAGTTTGCATGTTCTGTGTGGGTTTTCTCCGGGTACTCCAGTTTCCTCCCACATTTCAAAAACATGCATGGCAGGCTGATTGAACACTCTCAATTGTCCCTCGGTGTGAGTGTGAGAGTGTATGGTTGTTCATCTCCGTGTGCCCTGTGATTGGCTGGCAACCGGTTCAGGGTGTCCCCCACCTACTGCCTGAAGACAGCTCCAGCAACCCCCGCCACCCTTGTGACGATAAAGCGGTTCAGAAAATGGATGGATAGATTAACATCATCACTGATCCTTCGCCAAAACAACAATTATTATCTGTGTCTTTTTCATTTTATGATTAAGATTTTGCAGGTCGAGATTTACGTCAGCAATACTCGTCATCCAGATGACATCAGTTAGGAAAAGTGGAGTTGAATTCATTTGCAATAGTGCTATCCTATTTGGACAGGAAGCACCTTTTCATCTCTCCTGAGGCCTAGGTATGTTATCACCTACATGTGCTGCTCTACCGTTCATGTTTACTTATCCAATGTTGAAAGCAAGGGTCTCAAACTCAATTTAAAATCGGAACAATACAGTTTCATTCTTGCAAAGCGACTGAATCTCACCACAGTGTGGCTTGACATTCTTTGAAACAAGCACTTAGAAGACCTCTGTTTTCTCGGATTTGCAAAAAAGTTAGGTGTGATAATCAATGAATAACTCTGGCTGTTGTTGATGAAAACATTCGATTCAAAGTAATATATGTGTACATGGATGTAGTCCTGAATGAAAACATTCAAACTACATGAGTGCACAGATGGGATCCTCTGTCGTGTTTTGCAACAATGCTGCCAATATAATGTGCGGAGTAGCCGACATTGTGCTGTCAGTGCGAGTGGCAATGCATGGATCAAGTTGGTAATCCCATCGTGCACAATTTACAGTATGGCACAGCCTGGAATTGCAAACAATAACGCTAGGCTAATAATTGCAGCCTACGTAGCTTATTGTTTTTCCAATCCCGATGGCTTTTGTCTCCAGTCCATGTTGAGCTGAGCATCTGGCTGGTACATGTATGGTCCAACATAAGGGGCGCTGCACCGGTGTATTTTGTTGCGACATATTTTACACCTGAACAAATTTTGTGGAGCGTTCACACGTACAAAGCCGCTGAGCGTGGCAGCACCGGCGCAGCGTCGACGCAGCTCTACTTGCGTTCACACGGCAGTTTCTGCTGCAGAGCAAAACGACAGAAAATAAATGAGCTGTCGTGTTGGTTCTTTTTAAAACGTATACACAACTCAAGCAACTACTGTACAGGCACGTCCTTCTCCTTCTCGGTCTCCTTGCCTTCTGCACAAGAGTGAACGCCCCCGAAAACGTAAATCAACGATGACTTCAATGACACTCAGAAAAGCAAACATGTAATGCGCCAAACAGAAAAATCAAGAGAGGAAATCACAAAATAAATTCTATGGGACATAGGGGGGTTGTGAACACACAACAAAGGAACAAACTGCACAAACAACTCCGAGACAGTCCAGTCTCCTACAAAAGGAAAGATGACGTTTGAGGACTATCCCCCCCGTTCTAGTTGAGATGGTATAACCCAAGAGGTGCTTTGCTACTGTTACCAGCCATGTCTTGTGTCGTTATTAAACAAACACCTGACGGAAGCCCGACAGAACACGAAAGCAACGCATTCTCGTCGTAATCAACTCTTCTCATGCGCAGCGAGGCTAACAAACGAGCATTTGCTACGGAGCAAATTGTAGCGTTCACACGCAAATTTACACGGTGCTGTAAACGAGCATTTGCTCTGGAGCAAATTTTAAACCACCTCCTGAGGTGGATCAAATTTGATCCGGTGTAAGCTGTTTTGCGGCGCTGCGCCGGAGCAAATTTGCATGTGTGAACGCTCTACTGCTGCAGTGCCGGTGCAGCACCGGAGCAAATCTTGCCGCGTGAACACCCCTATACATCTTGCCAGCAACCTTATCTTCTTCCAACTTTTCAAACATGTGGATCCCCCCCAGACAAGTTTGAAATGTCGCTTTCCAAATCGATTTCTGACTGTTTCTGTACACTTTCCAGAATGAGCTATGCAATTGTTGACCTTGAAGTGACATTACACTTCTGGGTTTGTCGCTGGTCAAGGTCTCACTTCGGGAAAATGATTCCTTTGGCAAATTTACAAAATATATATTTTTTTCATGGTTTATATATTTTGTTTAATTACTTTACTTGTGACATAAAAATATTTTGTTTGGGATTTTCTAATGACCTTTAACTGGCTGGGTCTCTGTAGGTACTTTACGTTCTCTGACTGTACACTAGATGGCAGTGTCATTATAAAAATACCGTTGGGATGATGTGCTTTTAATAGCCTGTTAAGGCAATACAGTGTTTGGCTACACACTGAGTTTGTTAGTTTGCCTCCCCACACCACATTCTTAAGGACAATTAAAGGGACGGATGAAAACCCACTTCCGTCCTTGCTTAGTGTGTGCATTTAAAAAAAACTTTCGTCCTCTGTCCTCCGCCCCAAACTGGGCATCCGTCAAACCCACAGAACATATTCTGTGCTTCCTTTACAACTTCCATTGTATTATTGTTCTTTGTTACTGCTACCTTGAAAAGAAATCACCATATTTAGCACACATGGTTTTTATGGATCATGGCATTCCTTTTCTGCCAAATACATTCTCGGACCACATCACAACTGAAGTGACAAATGCCCCTTGAGAGTTTGCCGCCTGATTGGCATCTGTAAAGCAGGCTGTATTAAGGGGAAAACTGCTGCCAGGAGCAATCACGTCAGCTTTTGAAGTGTCTCAACTCACTCCTTCTGTGATGGAAAAAAAAAACGTCTGGAGTGGATCTGCCAGAAAAGCTTCTATCTAAGTGGAAACAAGGGCTTTTTCATCTTATCCCGCATTGAGCTCCCTCTTGCCCAGAGCTCACGTACTGTCTAAGAGCAGCTTCTTAACCCTCAACTGCATTGATTGTGTTTGTGTATTTAATTCCATATCTTCATAATATATAGCTTTTTAGTTGCTGCTTCTCTCTATTTCAATTCTTTGTCACTTGTATATGATCAAGTATATACATAGTTGTCTAATTATTTTCTTTTTGGTCTCGTCGCCAGTAACATATTTTTCAGTCCTCACCTCGGTCAATTTCCTCCTTCTTTCCTGTCTGTGATGAAAACACAAGCTCTCCACTCTTAGCTGTCTGAAGCTGCTCTCACTGCAGTAAATCTACTCACAGATGAACACAGGACAGATTGAGAAAAAAAGTAATCCAACAGCGTTGTGTCTTTGCACTTCTTTGAGACTAATAAATCATGAATGACAACGCCTGTGCTTGTGCAGTGTGGCTCTGCCATCTGCCGCTGAGTGTTGCACAACATCTGACATGCGCCGAGACATGGAAGCCAGAGCACAAAGCTCTGCATAACAACTGACTATACAGTGAACTTGCGCCTCTTTGGATTTCACAATTCACAAATTCGCCTATTTGTGTTTTTTCTGTGGAACCAATCATAGGTTTAACTAATTACATTGGCTCCTTACAGGCTGCTTAAGGACAATTCGCAGGGTGGGTCTTTTGAAATCTAGAAAGGCTCCTCCTCATGTAGCCTCTGTGGACCGCGTAGACCATGGCAAATTTGGACAGGCTTATTCTGCATTCAGAGAAGGTGAGGCTCAGTTAAGGCCTCAAAGCGTTTGAGGCGAATATAAACAACAAAGATGTCTGATTCTGATCAATTGTAATAACATCATTATTTTATTATGCACTGCGATTGGCTGGCTACCAGTTCAGGGTCTCCCCCCAACACTGCCCCAAGACAGTTGGGATAGGCTCCAGCATGCCCTGCGACCCTTGTGAGGTTAAGTGGATCAGAAAATGGATGGATGGATGGATTGTTTTATTATTTAATGATGTTAAAAACGATTAAAAAAATAATATAGCTGGCTGCTATGTTTATTTAACACTATCACATTTTCTAAACGTTTCGCCGAATAGAATGCCTCCATAGCATGAATCCTGAAAGAATTAAGCCATATCATTTCCAACCAATATGTCTTCTGCCCTAACCATATGTTTTGATATGAGAGCATGGTGTAGACCAGCGGTGTCAAACATAGGGCCAGCGGGCTGGAACTGGCCCCAGGGGAGGTTTGATAAGGCCCGCCGGATAATTTAAAAGCGAAAAAAATGCATAAAAGACACAGAATGAATATTTTAATAAAATGCAATTCATGGATTATCCACTCGAGGGCACACTGTTTTCTCTTTAGTTTGTAAAGAGTAGGCAGGGATTAAATTTAGATTTTATATGCACATGTGTTAATGGTTTAAAAATTCCTTTCTTTTTTTTGGGTTATTTATAGCAGAGTATGGTATAATTTTAACGGTCCGCCCACTTTACATCTACCGAGGCAGTATGCGGCCCACAATGTAAAATGAGTTTGACACCCCTGGTGTAGACAATGAGCTAAGCAATCTTCCAATAAAAACACGAAGATGAGAATCCACCTTTTGGTATTTTTATGGAAGTATTTCTTGTAAAACTGCATACAAACAGAAACACAACACAAATGTTTGTACAGCATCCAATTGTACATATGAAATGACACTAATGTAACAGCCCTAGTCTTTTCTTCTCTTATTCAACAATTCCATTGTAAGTATTTTAGATTAACTGGTGAAATGATTTTCTGCACCAACTGTACAACTGTCATAGTATAGTATTCTACCACTGATCACTTTAGCTCTGCTTGACACTGCTTGACACTTTGCACGTTGTCTCACAGTTGTCACTGGGTGGTACCACCACACTACGGTTCACTTACATTACGAAATGTCCTTCCATACTTATTTGTCATGTCCTTGTTTATGATGATACTAATGCAGCGTGTTATACCGGAGACAAATTCCTTGTGTGTTCTACATACTTGGCCAATAAAGATGATTCTGATTCTGAAATATTGATATCTGCCTGTAAATAACTTGCCCAACACACAATAACATGTATAACTGTGTAAATGTATTTACAGATTGTGCCTGAATTTGTCAAAAAAAAAGAGGATGGAGGGGGATGTGATCACAACTCTCCAATGTTTTGATTCAAAATGGCTAACCCACTGACTTTTTGGATGGTTCTGACTACTTTCACCACTAGGGGCACTGCACTGCACTGTAATGAAACCACTGGAGGCAGAATCATATGAGTAAGTCTACCGAGTGGGATTCTTCTTCTGATGTGAAAGTCGCAGCGCAGGATGGTCTTCTAATTCCATAAAATACAGTACACTTTGGAGAATGAGTAGATCAGGAAGTAGAGCAGACATGGTGCTCATTTGCGTGCTACACACACATGGACAATGCTGGAATTAATACAGTATGCACTCCTTACCTCTTGATGAACAGGGTGCTATGCAGTCTGATGTTTCAGGGGCTTAATTTACGAGCACGGACTCTGCTTGCATTATGGTCATAACACCTCTGTGTGTTTCAGTCATTCAGTGAGTTAAAAGTTGGCGAGATAATTCGAAATATTTCAGTCCAATAAATATGTAATAGAACAACAACCAATGTCAGTATGGGGGCCAATACTTTTTCATGGAACTGTTCTGTCCACACAGCAAAGGCCAAAACTGAAAGCAAATCTCCCCGGCAGACCACAAAGGTTGCACACACGACTTTATGGACTCCAGTCCTTCGACACTCACAACTCTCCCCCTGATCCAGTGACTGTCACTCGCTTTGTACTCTCCGGAGGATGGTGTCAGTCTCTGAAAGAAAACATGAAAAGCTGTGTCTGGCTAAGTGAATGCAAAACAGCAAATATCCCGTAACTGCAAGCATTTTTTAATATGACGTCGCAAGTTTGATGCACCTATTTTTGGGCTGTTTTTTCCCCCCATTAATCTTTACAGCACCTCTGAAGTTCCATCAAGTTGGATAGAGGACATCAATACACAGCTAGACCTCTGACAAAGTGAGAGTTGGGTTCTTGGTCATCTTGACTAAAACCCTTCTCCTAAGATCACTCAGTTTAGACGAGTAACCTGCTTTTTCTTCAAAACTTTTTTATTCTTACAATGGAGGCTGATGTGCTCATTAGGGCCTTGAAAGTTGCAGAAATTCATCCAAACATTTTCTACCGCTTATCCGGGGCCGGGTCGCGAGAGCAACAGCTTTAGCAGGGAAGCCCAGACTTCCCTCTCCCCAGGCAATCGTTCTAGCTCTTCCCAGGGGATCCTGAGGCATTCCCAGGCCAGTTGGGAGACATGGGTCTCTCCAGCGTGTCCTGGGTCGTCCCCAGGGCCTCCTGCCGTGGGACATGCCCAGAACACCTCACCAGGGAGGTGTCCAGGAGACATCCTGGAGGAGAAGTGGCTCAACTCTGAGCCCCTCACGGATTTTCTGAGCTTCTCACCTTATTTCTAAGGGAGAGCCCGGACACCCTGTGGAGAAAACTCATTTTGGCCGCTTGTATCCGGGATCTCGTTCTTTCGGTCACGACCCATAGCTTGTGACCATAAGTGAGGTTTGGAACGCAGATCGACCGGTAAATTGAGAGCTTCACCTTTAGGCTCAGCTCCTGTACCACAACAGACCGATTCGCTGCAGAAATGTTTCTGTAAAATTCCCCATATCAGTGCTGTGAAATAATCCTGTCTTTGAGGTGAATTTAGTTTACTTCATACTTGGTTTGCGCACCGAAATGAACTGTCAACTGTGTGCCCCCCCCACCCCCAAAAAAAAACGGGGAGAGAAAAAGTTCAATGTTGTTTTCAAAGGATGTTGAAGAAAAATAAATGTAATGTATTTTGGAATTAGGCTTACATAACAAAAAGTGACAAAGATGAAGCAATATGAATACTTTCTGCACAGGCTACTGCGATTGCATAAGTTTGTCTAAGACGTAACACAATAATATTCAAACTTCAAAATGGCTCAAGGCCTGAACATAATGGGCAGCATTGGCAATCTAATCATCAGACATTCTTGCTTTTAATGTACTATTTATGTAACTTCCAAGATAGCTTGCTTTACATGTAAATGAGAAAAGGTCATATAAATGTGTCTCAGCTGCAGCCATCTGTTTACCAGCTGTGGTGAGATGTCCCGCATTGTACTTTGCACTCCGTCACGCCCTCATACACTTGCTGTAACCCCTCTGTCGACAGAAGATATATATATATATATATATATATATATATATATATATATATATATATATATATATATATATATATATATATATATATATATATATATATATATATATATATATATATATACACACATAAAAGGAATTAGCGATTTATGCCTGTGAGACATGGATGAAGACAGCCAATATTACCAAAATGTTAGATGTCTTCCATCGGCGTTGCCTGAGATCAATCCTGAGGATCTCATGGAGAGACCACATCACCAACAAGGAGGTGATAAGGAGGGCAGGAGTAGCTGAGCTGTCAGACATTGTCTCTGGAAGGAGAAGGAAAATGATTGGCCACGTACTCCGACTGCCAAGAGAGAGACCGGCAAGTGTGGCCATGGACTGGATGCCAGAGGGTGGAAAGAGGAAGAGAGGTAGGCCAAAGAAGACGTGGAGACACACTGCCAAAGAAGACCTCAGTGAGATGGGTGTCAGCTGGCATGGAGCAAGAAGGGTCGCCAGTGACCGGAACAAATGGAGGAGACTCGTCGCCCAATGTTCCAAATAGGAATGGGTGGAACTAACTAACTAACTAACTAACTAACTAACTAACTAACTAAAAGGAATTGGGCGGTGTGTGTGTGTGTGCATGAACACATATATATATATATATATGTATATATATATATATAAATATAAATATATATGTGTGTATATTTGTATATATATATATATATATATATATATATATATATATATATATATATATATATATATATATATATATATATATATATATATATATATATATATATATATATATATATATATATATATATATATATATATATATATATATATATATATATATATATATATATAAATAAAGGTCTGGAGGTGAACTGGTTAGCGCGTCGGCCTCACAGTGCATACAAAGTCATATTTTAGTTTTTCACTGATGAAGGGTTCGGTGAATGTGCATATGAACTGGTTGGGTTCAGTACTGTACCTCTAACAAGGTTAAGAACCACTGCTTTAAATTGTCTCTGAGTGTGAGTGCGGTTGGTTGTTCGTCAATGTATGCTCTGCGACTGGCTGGCAACCAGTTCAAGGGTGTACCCGCCTCCTTCCCGATGACAGCTGGGATAGGCTCCAGCATGCCCCGCAACCCTTGTGAGCATCAACCGATCGGAAAATGAATGGATGGATGGATTGATGAATTGACCAAAAGTTTTCAGTTTATGTAATTGCCAAAAGAATTCCAGTAAGAAATAAAATATGGATAGAAACTCTCTGAAACACTTTATTCCGACGTAACTAAGCCGCTAAGGCCACTGCTGCTACTTCGGCGTAAGAAGAAGCAGTAAAAGCAGAAGAAGAAGAATGTTTTCTGGCTTCAAGGGAAAGCAAGAAGGGCAGAACAAATTATGGTCGTATTTTGTTTCCTGACTTTGTTAATTTAAACGCATAATGCCAGATCAAATAAAGGCTCGTTTTCTGTTTTTCTATGTCCAATTTTTTAAAAAGGGAGATGGCTTGACTTGACTTGACTTGACTTGCCTTGGCACGTTCACGTTCATTGGAGACAGCAACACTACCCTCTAGTGCAGGTGTCACCAACACGGTGCCCGCGGGCACCCGGTCGCCCGCAAGGACCACATGAGTCGCCCGCGGGCCTGTTCCAAAAATAGCACATCTCATAGAGAGCTGCGTCTAAAAATTAATTTTGTTCTGTTGCTATTATTTTTTTAATCACACTTGTATGTATATAGATTTAAAAAATACTATCTTAAAAATACTTTAAGGTTAACGCGCACAATATTTACCTATGGGCAGTAAAGTAGAGCTTGTGGGATGTGGAGAGTAAGCTAGCGGGCGCTGTATGCACTTTCGTACCCCAAAAACATGGCAGAAAAAAGAAAGAAAACGTATCTCTTTCACAGTGAATGGGAAGAGGAGTTCTTTTACGACTGTAAAGAAACCTGCGTGTGTCTGATTTGCGGGACGACCGTGGCGACAGCAAAACGGCACAATGTGGAGAGACATTTCAATACGTGTCACAAAAGCTACCATGATAAATATCCACCTGCAAGCGCCCTACGGGCAGAAAAAGCCCGTGAGCTAAAGACCGCTCTGGGTAAGCAACAGTCTTTTTACGAGGCCGGCCAAAACTCACAAAAGTAACCGAAGCCTCGTTTAGAGCTACACATTTTCTGATCAAGAAAAAAAAGGCATTTACAGATGGAGAAGTTGTCAAAGAAGCGATGTTATTAATTGCTAACACTGTATTTAAAGACGAGAAAAATGGAAGCGACCTAATCTCCACTCTTTCCGACGTCCAACTGGGGGCATCTACGATGGCAAGACGAGTATCAGCTATGTCCAGTAACTTGGTCGATCAGTTGGAGCAGGATCTGGCGAAGTGCAAGTGGTTTAGCCTCCAGTGCGATGAGTCCGTGGACAGCAGCAGTACAGCGCAGTTATTGGTTTTTATCCGGATGGTGTTTAATGATTTCTCCACAAAAGAAGAACTCCTGACACTACTGCCCTTAAAGACAACTACGAGAGGAGTTGACATTTATAACACGGTGAAGGAGTTTTTCGTGCAGAAAAAGGTGCCATTGGAAAAGCTGGTAGCGGTGACAACAGACGGGGCTCCTGCTATGGTCGGCCGACAGACAGGTTTCATCGCTCACTGTAAACGTGACCCAGACTTCCCCAAATTTCTGCATTACCATTGCATCATTCACCAGCAGGCGTTGTGTGCGAAAGTGATCGGCTTTGGGCACGTGATGACTCCCGTTGTGAAAATCATAAACAACATCCGCTCCAAAGCAAAGCAGCACAGGATTTTCAAGGTACTATTAGAGGAGATGTCAGCAGAATATGGGGACCTACTGCTACACACAGAAATCAGATGGCTCAGCAGAGGACGAGTTTTGCATCGTTTTTTGTCTCTTTTGCGTGAAATCAAAGAGTTCATGCAGTCCAAAGGCGAAGATGTCTCACTGCTAGAGGACACAGAGTGGACACTTGACCTTGCATTTTTGGTGGACATTACTGGGAAACTAAACCTCCTGAACTGCCAGCTGCAAGGCAAAGGTAAGACTGTTGTCGATATGATAAGTGCTTTAAATGCATTTAAAGCCAAAATGAATGCATTCTCTGCAGATTTACAGAGAAAAAGTTCTGCACTTTCCTCTGTGCAGTCAGTGCTGAAAGACAATGCTTCTGCATCTGAGACATTTGAAAAAGTGGCAGAAAAGTACATTGAAGTAATAAACAGACTTGGGCAAGAGTTTGAGAATAGGTTTTGTGACCTTCATCAGCTTGAACCATGTGTGTTCTTCATTTCCAACCCTTTCATGAATGGGGACACCACATGCTTTGCTGAGCAGTTAAGTGCAACGTTCAACTTGGATGCTGGACAGGTGGAGATTGAAATTATAACATTGCAAAATGATCTCCATCTCAAAGCCTACCAGGCTGCACCAAACTTTTGGCGCCTTGTTGACACAGAGAAGTACAGTGGAGTATGCACAGCAGCCATGAAGGTTGCCAGCCTGTTTGGCTCAACCTATCTCTGTGAATCAGCATTTTCTGACATGAACTTCATCAAAAACAAACACAGAACATGCCTCACTGATGCACATCTGAGAGACTCACTCACAGTTGCAGTGTCAAGTTACACACCAGATTACAACACACTGGTGAACAGCATGCAATGCCAGTCTTCCCACTAACCAAGGACGGATACCAGATGTAGTCAGTGACAACATGGTAGTGCCATGGCAAAGTTGAATTAAAATATTGAAGAATTGTGTTCAATTTAAAAGTGTGTTCATGACATTTAAAAGTTATAATTTTGTTAAACATAACACAGACTTGGCCATTAGTTCAAAATGTGAAATAAAATGTATTACATATTTAAAAATATGTAAGTTGATTTTGTTTAACATTACATAATTGTTAACTTTTTGAAACATGTTGCAACATAGTTCATGATTTGTTAACAGGGCATGTCAGTGGCTTGTGCAAATGGGATATTTTTGCTAAAATGTAGTGATGTAAGTGATCATCTGAAAATGTAACAAATACTGTGATTAATAGAGATAAAGTGTTGAATATTGATATCTGTTTCCCACCTTGTTGTCATTTTTGATAATCATTGTTAGAAATCATTAACATGATCAGTGTCTTTACATAGGTGAGTATTACTAATCATTATAAATAATGTATAACTAAAGGCAAACTGAGCAAATTTGTTATTTCAGAAGAGCGTATCAAACTGGTAGCCCTTCGTATGATTCAGTAACCGTGAAGTAGCTCTCAGTTTCAAAAAGGTTGGTGACCCCTGCTCTAGTGCATGTCCTATTGGCACATGAACATCTGAGACCTCTGCGTGAGGTTTGTCTAAAAAAAAAAAAAAATGCGCGTGCGCGCTGATCCACAAACGCGCATTCAATAATTCAAACGCAGAATTTAATATTTACAAACGACGAGTCTCGATAAAGGCAAACACAACACTTGCATGTTTGTGGATTTCAAAAACATGTGAATAACGCTGACATGTGTGAATAATTTTGAGACAAATCTTTCCCCCGTGTAGAGAATGGATGGAGAAATACCACGCACGCACAGGTATGCAACTGGAGGGAACGCGGAACGCAAAACCTCTAAAAATCACCTCCTGATCCGGTAGAGCGGGGGGCAGTGCCTTGCTCAGGGGCGCATTGACAGTAGCCAGGAAGCACACTAAGCCTCTCTCTGGATGAGACGTGAACATGTGATTTAGGGCTTCACCATATTGGATTGTTTGTTGCTGAAATGCCGATTGGTCAAAAACGCAGCTGATTGTTCTGCCGGAAAACGAGCACAGCTCTTTGCACTCAACATAACAGGGTTGACGCAAAACATTGAAAATCCAGATGTTAGAGATTGTACACAATAGGGTGACATTTCCAGATCGATCACAAAAGTGTTTGTCGTGTTTTGGAAAATTATTGCAATCTTTTTCCTAATTCCCTAAAACCGTGATTGTGAATAAACCTATGAGTATATCATTTGTAACGACACTGACATTGCTGGTGCTTGACAGTTTGGAGAGCCAACCATCGATCCACCCATTTTCTACTCCCGTAAAATTAAATTGGAGTTTATCCCAGGTGGCATAAAACGAACTTGACTGAACTGCACCAGTAAATCTTGGGGCGGTTTGCAGAGCCTCATCCTCGAAATGCGACGTCCTACGTTAATCTGTTTGATGGCTTTCAAATGGGCGAAGGAACGTCACAGCAAGACAACTAATTGCAAAACACCGAAAATGGAAAATTAAAAAAAAACATATTATATTTCCCTTTTGTGTAGGTAGATCAACTAATACGTGCACTTGAACGCCCGCGCGCGGACACACACTCACAAACATACAGGCACACACAAGGTCAGCCGCTTAACCTCCTCTAATGATCGGTCCTGTTGGGTGACGATGTATGCCACTAGCATTAGAGTTTAGTGTTGGTACTATTTTGTGTGGAGGGATACCATGTTCTGGGGTGTATGTAAATAAAGGGGGTGGAGCTTCCCTGCAGTTCGCTTCTGGCAGTGAAGGTGCACTGTGGCACGCCAGGTGTTTAGCGACTCAGTGATAGCGACCACACAAAGAAAAATAAGAATCGTCTCCTGTCTTGTGCCTCGAACCGAGTGTAGTCACCAGCAATGATGCCTACACATGAACAGCGAGGGACTTCCGCAGCAGAAGGATCAACAGGTTATGGGCCCAGGTGGGTTCCAGGCACAGCGGCGCTCCATGGGAGAGGATTACCGCCGCGATTTGACGGAGATGAGGCCCGCTATCACATCTGGGAGGCGAGGTTCCTAGCATACTTGAAAACCATCGGGCTAAAAGATGCTATCCTCGGGTGTGATGTAGCTACGGGATCCAGCGAACAGGCCGCAACAGAAACCGTGTGGAAAAACGAACTGGCATATGCTGAACTGTGCGGCTGCTTGGATGATAAAACACTGACACTCATCCTGTATGAAGCACCAGAAGATGGTAAGAAAAGTCTGGAAATATTGAGACGCCATTTTGAGTCCGAAGAAAAGCCGCGAATTGTCGGGCTGTACACAGAGCTAACCAATATGCTAATGGATAACGGCGAGAGCTAGCGGGCTATCTAGCACGTGTCGAGAAGCTAGTGCCGCCGCTACAAAGAGCTAAAGAGAACCTAAGCGATGCACTATTGGTGGCTATGGTGTTGAAAGGACTCACTGATGAGTACAACCCATTTTCTGTGCATGTGACTCAAACGAGGAAGTGTTAACCTTTGCTGAATTCAAGACTAGGCTGAGAAGTTTTGAATGCACCCTCCGCTACCGAAGCAGGCCCAGACCAGATGAAGTAATGACCGCCAAGTCATTCAAGCCGAAGCCCAAAGAAAAAGACAAGAAATACGTCTTCAATGGAGAATGCTTTATTTGTGAGAAAGTGGGGCATAAAGCAAGAGACTGCACGAGTAAGGATAAGAAACCACACAAGCGAACGACAAAAGCTGATAAGAACAATAAAGTGGCTACAGTTATGGACGATTCGGAAAAAGTTTTCCGTGGCAGAGACCAAGCCAAATCTTCGAGGAAGAAGAAGAAACATTATTGCTCGGGTGAGTGAATGGCGACCCAAGGGAGCGCAGCAATATGGACTACTCGTGGACAGCGGTGCTTCTGCCCACATAATCACCGACAAGACCGCATTCATCCGATTTGATGAAAGTTTCCGCCTAAAGATCACATCATGCAGCTGGCTGATGGAAGACGGATCACCGGAAGTGTCGAGAAGAAGGGGGACGCGCAAATCAAGCTGGCCGACAGCAGTGGATCGAGTAGTGAGTGTCAAGCTCACAAATGCTCTCCTCATCCCAGAATACCCGCAGAATATCCTTTCTGTGGATGCAGCAACTTCGAAAGGAGCGAAGTTCAACTTTCGAAGAATGACAACAAAATGATTCTTTCAGATGGGACAATATGCAAGATGATTGTAAAGGACCGTATGTACTATCTTGACATTGTCACAGAAAATTCTGAATGCAGTGAGGACTCCTGCAATGCATCTTTAGACATGAAAACATGGCATGAGATAATGGGCCATTGTAACTATGGTGATATTGCTAAGCTTGAAGCTGTGGTAGAAGGTATGAAAATTAGTAACAAAACTAGACCTAACCAGTGTGAAACCTGTATTCAAGGGAAATTCACCCAGAATAGAAACAGGAAAAGTGATGTGAGAGCTAAAGAGCCATTAGGGCTGGTACATACAGATCTAGGTGGGCCTATTGACCCAGAGTCATTCGACGGGTACAAATATGCCATCACTTTTACTGATGACTTTTCTGGAGCTGTTTTTGTATACTTTCTCAGGAACAAAAACATGGCAGTCGAGGCTACAAAGCAGTTCTTGGCAGACACAGCACCATATGGTAAAGTGAAGCGAATGAGATCGGATAATGGGACAGAGTTTGTTTCAAAAGAGTATCAATCTCTACTTGAGATAATATGATAAAACATGAGAGATCAGCGCCCTACTCCCACATCAAAATGGGACAGCAGAGAGGAACTGGCGCACATTGTTTGAGATGGTCAGGTGTATGCTGATAGAATCAGGCTTACCCAAAGAGCTATGGCCATATGCAGCCAGAACAGCAGCAGTTATACGGAACAGATGTTACTGCGAAAGAACAGGGGAGACTCCTTATTTCCTTTTCACAGGAAAAGACCAGATTTGTCAAAAATGAAAAAGTTTGGTTCAGAATGCATGGTGTACGAGCAAAACAGGAGAAAGCTAGATCCAAAGGGCAAAAGGGGATCTTTGTTGGTTTTGACCGTCATTCACCTGCTTATTTGATTTATTTTCCAGAGACAAACAAGGTTCAGAAACACAGACTGGTCCACTTCATCACAAAGACCGTGACTGAGAGTGAGACGCAGACCGAGAAGACCCAACTGGAGGACCACTATGTAGAGTGGGTAACTATGCCTAAAGCAAGTCAGTTACAGACGGAATATGTAGGAAAAGATTCTGACACTGAACCAGAGCTTAAACCTGACTGCGACACGGACTCAACCAATGGTAATGAGACTCCTCGTACTTCTGGTAGAGAAAGGAAGACACCAAAATATTTAGAGGATTATGAATGTGTGATAAAAGGCAATGAGATCACAATTGATTACTGCTATAGAGCAACAGTGGGATTGCCACAAACATTCTACGAGGCAATGGCATCGCCAAAGTCAGAAAAGTGGAGAAAGGCGATGATAGCTGAGATGACTTCTTTTAAAGAGAACGACACTTTCACCCTTGTGCCATTACCGGAGGGTAGACAGACAGTGGGGGGAAGGTGGGTGTATGCTTTAAAGGAGGATGACAAAGGCAATGAAACATATAAAGCGAGATATGTAGCCAAAGGGTACAGTCAGAGAGAAGGACTTGACTATTCTGAGACATTTTCGCCGACCGCTAATCTGACATCACTGCGACTACTGATGCAGCTTGCTGCACAGTATGAGTTGCTGTTAAACCAAATGGACGTGAAGGCAGCATACTTACATGCACCTATTGACCGCGAACTATACATGGATCAACCTGAAGGTTTTTGTGTGAAACAAAGGGATGGTGTACAACTTGTGTGTAAGTTAAACAAATCCATATATGGCCTCAAACAGTCTGGGAGAAATTGGAACATGATGCTTCATGAGTTTTTACTTGCGAACGAGTTTGTACAGAGTCAAGCAGACCACTGTATTTACACCAAAATGTCTGACAAAGAAAAAAAGAAATTTTGTTAGTGTGGGTCGATGATATCATTGTGGCTGCCAGCAATGAGAGGTGTTTATGCGAGATCAAAGAGAAACTCAAGAGTAAGTTTAGGATGAAAGATCTCGGATGCCTCACTCATTTCATTGGGATTGATTTCAAGCAAAATGTGGGCTCAATCACATTGAACCAATCCAGATATATTGAGAAAATATTGGAAAGGTTTGGCATGTCTGAATGCAAAGCAAGAGCCACTCCAAGTGAAATCAAATGTGACCTGGCTCCAGAAGGGGACAAAACTGATCAGAGGATATATAGATCAATGCTGGGCAGCCTCATATACATCATGACCTGCACTAGACCTGATATTAACTGGATTGTGAGTAGACTATCTCAGTATATGTCTGATCCAAGGGAAAAGCACTTGACAGCATTAAAACAGGTGTATAGGTAACTAATGCAATGTTAGTGTATGTGGCGCCATCGAGTGGGGTGTTGGGTGACGATGTATGCCACTAGCATTAGAGTTTAGTGTTGGTACTATTTTGTGTGGAGGGATACCATGTTCTGGGGTGTATGTAAATAAAGGGTGTGGAGCTTCCTGCAGTTCGCTTCTGGCAGTGAAGGTGCACTGTGGCACGCCAGGTGTTTAGCGACTCAGTGATAGCGACCACACAAAGAAAAATAAGAATCGTCTCCTGTCCGGTAGAGGGGGCAGTGCCTTGCTCAGGGGCGCATTGACAGTAGCCAGGAAGCACACTAGCCTCTCTCTGGATGAGACGTGAACATGTGATTTAGGGCTTCACCATATTGCATTGTTTGTTGCTGAAATGCCGATTGGTCAAAAACGCAGCTGATTGTTCTGCCGGAAAACCAGCACAGCTCTTTGCACTCAACATAACAGGGTTGACGCAAAACATTGAAAATCCAGATGTTAGAGATTGTACACAATAGGGTGACATTTCCAGATCGATCACAAAAGTGTTTGTCGTGTTTTGGAAAATGATTGCAATCTTTTTCCTAATTCCCTAAAACCGTGATTGTGAATAAACCTATGAGTATATCATTTGTAACGACACTGACATTGCTGGTGCTTGACAGTTTGGAGAGCCAACCATCGATCCACCCATTTTCTACTCCCGTAAAATTAAATTGGAGTTTATCCCAGGTGGCATAAAACGAACTTGACTGAACTGCACCAGTAAATCTTGGGGCGGTTTGCAGAGCCTCATCCTCGAAATGCGACGTCCTACGTTAATCTGTTTGGTGGCTTTCAAATGGGCGAAGGAACGTCACAGCAAGACAACTAATTGCAAAACACCGAAAATGGAAAATTAAAAAAAAACATTATATTTCCCTTTGTGTAGGTAGATCAACTAATTGTGCCTCGAACCGAGTGTAGTCACCAGCAATGATGCCTACACATGAACAGCGAGGGACTTCCGCAGCAGAAGGATCAACAGGTCCATTAACATCATCAACGTATTACGTAGAAATCAACACTGAAACGTAATCGAGCCGTCACTTTCTTATATCAAACCAAGATGCATTTAATTATTATTTGGCCTGTCACACATGTTAACGAGCAAAGGATTCATCGCGGAAAATGTTCATAGTCTATGTGAAACCTTTAAAAAAGTACTGTATAAAAGTCTCACTTTCGCACTTCTTTTTATTTAACAGAGGCAACGGATAAATAGTTTTCAAGGGTAGTGGTAAATACGCTGTTTTCGAATGTTATTAATTACAATGCAAGACCAAATACGCATGAACAACTAACACCACAATACTGAGTCGATAAATAATCATTTAAATTCAGTATTTTTTCGCATTTGTGTATTTCACTTTCTACGAAAATATTTCAACACCAATCTAAAAATACAATATAGACCCTGCAGTACAATCACAATAATCAACTCTTTCGTTACATCATCACTGACAATAATATTGAAATGTACACATTTACAAAAACAGTAACAAAACACGACTAACAATAACAATATCTCTGTAAATGGATGGCGTCCAGTTAACGGTACCTCGCTGCTTCCCAAAGTCCGATGGGAAAACATATGCTCCAGCTCGCCCGCGACCTATAGTGAGGATAAGGAAATGGATGGGTGTTAATAATAATAATAATAATAATAATAATAATTATTATTATTATTATTATTATTATTATTTGATTAATAATAATAATTATATATATATGGTGCAGTGTCATCACACAATATGGTCGGCGTCTATCGTATATTGGGCGACTGCTGCTACTATTTAAAACATGTACCGTCAAAATATTGAAAAAAAAAGTGAGCAACCGCAGTCCGTAACGTCCAGCTTCAAATCACAAATAAAGTATAATTACGTACGGATTTATGCCTGGTTGCAGTGTGCAGCCTCTGTTGGCCCGTGTATGAAATCCGAATGTTTTATTAACATGTGGTACGAGAAATTCGATTGATTGAAATTGTCGCGTATGATTTGAAATAATTAATTCGCACGCGAAAAATGTATACTGTACATATGTTTTTGCTGTTGTTTTTGCGCACTCGTGTCGTGTTTGAACATTACTTATAAAGGGAGCGATATCATTGTGTCCCGATTAGGAGGCCTAATAATGATTGCATGTGGGAGGCGGTGCACTTTCCGGAGTCGAGTGAGTTGCCAAGGCAGATAAACTCGATAATTGGGACTATAGTTATTAAGTCACTTTTAGTTGGTATTCATCACACACACCCTCCCTCTCTGACTCCTCGCCCCCATTTCCTCAGTTAGCGAAAAACAACATATATGAAACAGTGAACAGTGCGCCGGGAAAAGGAGCATGAAAATATGACAGCCGTAATTTTTTTTCTCCCCAGCAACTTTATGCCAACCACTTGGGATGGTAAGAAAAGTCAAACATATTCAGTTCATGCGCCCCTGTTTTAAAGTGTCTATGTATTCATGTATTTATTTATGTATTTATTTATGTATTTATTTATTTATTTATTTATTTATTTATTTATTTATTTATTTATTTATTTATTTATTTATTTATTTATTTATTTATGTATTTATTTATTTATTTATTTATTTATTTATTAGGCCCAACACTACACACACTGGACTAGCGCACTGTACTATGTCTTGGAATTGCTACGTGTCTCTCAGACATACCTTCAATCCAGTCCTGAGGCGCTGGTCCCTCCTTGCAGAGTGCTCGAAGGCTCTGCAGAGTTGTCTGGAGCATGATTGACAACACACTCTGCAGCTCACAAAAGCAGTGCCACCGAAGACACTTTCCTTTGCAGATAAATGAAGGGGTGAGTGCACAGGGGTTATACTCCACAGTCACTGTTATAGCACACGTTCTCTTCCTGCTAAAGTGCAATTCCCCCCCACCCCCACCCCTCTCCCAACGAGTTTATACTTTCCATGTACGCGTAAATAACACACATTTCCCCCAATCCGTCAGAAATAACAATTAATTTTAGGCAGCACAAATAAATACATTTGTCAAAGTGTATTTATCGTCAAAATTGCGGCAGTGCCCTGAACCCACATTTCTGTTCATTAATTTTATTCAATATAGCATATTATTTATTTTGTGTTAGATCAGGGTTCGGGTTGATGTAGTTCGTAATAGTAGTAGGAGTTGCCTACGCAATTGTGGCTTCAATTTCTGCAGGTTTATACTTATATGTATTCTTCTTCTTCTTATTATTATTATTATTAATGTTGTTGTTGTTTTATTAAATGATAACTCTTCTCCTCTTTTCCCTCTCCAAAACTTGTGTAAATATGCGACAAAAAGATTACAATGCATCTACCGAACATCATGTTTGCCTTAGCTGACGTGCAACAGTTAGAAAAAAAACACCTGAAATATTTTTTTTCTAGTATTTATGTGGCGTGTGTGCACTAACTCTCTCCTCCTAACTCGGTTTCCATGTGTGCACATGGTTGTATCGCCAGTTTTGTGCGCGCGCGTGTGTAAAGGGATATCCTCTTGGCCTTGGGAAAAATCAGCGTGCGACAGACTGACAGAAAACAGACTGCAGCATCGAGCTTCCTCTCAGCTAATGAATTCCTGATCACATTTATACACACAGACATCTACGCGCACTATAGGATAAGGCTTTTTAAGTACAAAGAGGTATTTATCCCTTAATGTTGAGCCACACTTTGCAACTCCTTTGACACATTTTATGTTTGGAACAGAACGCAGAAATCATAATGTTTTTGGTTTTTTTAAATGTATTTTTAAAAATAAAAACAGCACCCCATTTTCGATTTGCGATAAGTGCTGCTGGAACATTAAATAGTAGGTTGTTTTAGCTCTTGCAAAATTCATGTCTTCCAGATGGTTTGACGCAATAAACTCATCTGACGATGCTGAGTTTGAAGGATGACGAATTGGGATTGTGTCTGTATGCATTGCCCACTTTGACCAACAGAGGGAAGAATAAACCCCTCCCCAACACCGGTGGCATGAAAGTGGTGGAAGAAAACGTCGAAGTACTTGTGAATGCGCGTCGACTGCATCTGTCAAGTTTTGCTCAGATTATTGAAAATTCGGTATTGATGTAAATCAACAGAGGGGCTTTACACATTATTGGGATTCATGTTAGTAATTGTGCTCCTATCACAAGTGTTCCTGTTGGACTGTTTTGAAGGAAATTGAAAAATAATTACCAACAAAAATAAATTTAGTACGCGCGCCTTTTACACATACGACTGGTTTGACTCCCAGTTAGTACTCCACGATCCAGCCACTGCCGGTCCAAAGCCCCCCCTGTATTTTCAAATCTGCTTAATACTTACCCCAACAATGCAGTTTTAAATAGAACACTGTCTTTAGTTTAGTGGGTGCACATAGAACATATTGAAAAGTTTTTGACTTGACTTCAAGATCTCCACCTATCACTTACTGTTCAAGTCAGTGACCAGCATAAGAATGTGGCAAATATAATGTCAGCGATGTCAAGGGCGATCATGAAGAGCTCTGTGCAGCCAAACATTATCCATCACTCATCATCCCCCTGGGACCCCGGCTGCAGTGTCCTTAGTCGCTGCTCCGGTGTGTACCACTAACTGTGGGGTCCTTGCTGTGTTCACTTAACTACGATGATAAGTTTTGCAGTGGCCAAGTCCATTCTTAAATCCAATTTCAATGCTGTTGGATGAGCTTAAACAGGCAGTTCATGTTTGATAGCCTTTATGACTGAGGTGAAACAATTGTGCAAAGAGAGGGACAAAATTGTTCTATCTTGTTTTGTTTGCTTGTTGCTGTTTGGAATTTTCCTCTCGGTTGCAATTTTCCTGGTTGGGTTTTGTGGGCAGAGTGTGTCGGGACGAACCTGCAGGTGATCTTCAACAGCAGGACTCAGGAGGAAGATGCAGAAAAAGAGTCCCTTGCTTGTTGCAGTTTTGGTCCCATTTCACAGGCTGAGTCCTCCGAAAGCTGCATTTTTGGCTGCGTTTTTCGGCCGCATTGTCAATTCCAGCGCAACTCGACCCGCACGTGGTTTGCATATCCTAGAACAGGTGTCGGGAACCTATGGCTCGTGAGCCATATATGGCTCTTTTGATGATTGCATCTGGCTTGCAGATAAAACAAATATTTTCGCTTGTTTAATGCATCCATTGATTGATTTTTCACTGCTCATTTCTTGTTCGGGCTGCAGTTGGCTCCAGGAGCAATTTTGATTGGATGATACTGGCCTATGTTGCCGTAGCTGTGGAAACAGATAAGATAAGATAAGATAAGATAAGATAAGATAAGATAAGATAAGATAAGATAAGATAAGATAAGATAAGATAAGATAACATAAGATAAGATAATTTATTGGGATTATATTTGTCCCACACTGGGGAAATTTGCCGCCTCACTGAAATACATTTCCAAATATTTTGCTTTTATGGCTGTCTTAGTCAAAAAGGTTCCCGACCTCTGTTCTAGAATGACAGTTCGCAGTACGACTGCGTTTTTCCTGTCCTGTTTTATTCCTCTGCCTTCTATAGGTTGGAGTGTTTCTTTGTTGTTGTTGTTTGTTGTTGTCTTCCTCCAGTGGCTTCCATCCATCTTCCTTAGCTTGTTTGATTATTTCGTGATTCGTTTTCACAATAACATTATTTGTCATGTCACTTTTTTGTTGTTTTGTTTAATCTCATTTTATTGAATAAACTCTGTAAACCTGCTGAGTTTGCTTTGGGGTCCAACCAGTCCATGACAAGCCGTGACAAAAATTCCTCCACAGTAATGTGAAAGACTCATCATCAGTTATTGCCAATGCTTGATTTCAGATAGTGCTTACGAAGAGTAGTACAGATTTTACGTTCAGGTGGCAATTACGTATCCACATAAGGACAGATAGGTTTGGACCCCCCGCCCCCTTTTAATAAGTATCAAGATTTTTAAATTGGTTTGAAAGTCTGAAAAAGTGTAACATGAAAAATAATCAAGAAGGGGCAAAAAAATAAAATCAAGGCACTCTATGTATAGCTTTGATAGTTGTGTTCATTTTTATTATGATCCCATATCCCATAAATAAAGCCTTCAGTACAAAAAGCTAGGCCATTCAGCCGTGTACGCTGCAGTCTGCCTGTTTGAAACAAACAGCACTGACAGCTACAGAGCTTCAGTCTATCAGGCACACTCCAAACGCAGCCTGTGAGCAGTCAAGCTACGGCGCTAAGAGTATCCATGTTCAACTAGCAGGTCATTATCACCAGCTTTGAATTTCTGTCTGCACGGGTGATATCCTTGTGCAGTGTGAGCTCACATTTTATAGTGTCTGACAAACACAAATCCATGCCTTACTAATAGCGAGAATGGATTCAGGATTGTGGATATAGTTCACAAGCGAACAGAACAAAACATTTATTGAAAATACTGCATCGTCTGCGAACTAAAGAACCAAACACTTCTTAGACAAACAGTCAGAGTAGACTAACAAATCCAATTCTATGGCCAAAAACGATTTTTGTCGTATTAATTTTTTTCAATTGTTTTTCAATACCAAAACATAACACGTGAGGTCACAAGAAAACTTAAAGTTTACAAGTGAAGAGTGAATATAGGCCTTTTGAGACTGCAAATATACGATTAAAAAAAAATTGACTATGGGAGTAACTCAAAGTGCAAGCAGAGAACCCAAACAATCACATGGAGAACAAATGAACCACCAACTCTGAAAAATTACTTTGACCCACATCCCAATCAAAATCCCAACCTGCCATGAGTTCAGGACCTTAACTACACATACTGTCTATACAATGAATCTAGACGGCAATTCCTTAATTCTTCCACCTTGCAGCATCCCTTAGTCCTTGAGGTGAACAGGCTTCAATTTAGGGAACAACTTCCTCTGCTGCCTAATTTAAGACAAATGTGGCATAGATAGTTTAACTGGACCGCTACAGACTGGATTGTTATGATCAAGTTAAGTTTAAGCAGAAAGAACAGTGAGAGGAGTAATACATTGGGTGTTTGAAGTTGTTTAACAAACAAAAAGACATTCAAACAGGCAAAAGCACATGGCTGACCACCACAGTGGTTTTACAACATGAGAAAACTGCACACACACACACACACACACACACACACATACACACACACACACGCACACACACACATGCACGGATGCACGCACGCGCACACGCTCACGCTCAGACCAAATGTTGAGGGTCAGGTTAGTAACTGTTCTGTTTTAATGGGGTACTTACCTGAACTGCTCACACAATAAATCTTGTGTTTCTAAAGTTATTGAGTTTTCATCTGGATGTACTAAATACAAATTATGCGTGAATATCTTTCAAGCTTTAAAGAAAAAAAGACTCCACTTTCATTTGATTTGTGTTTTTCCGGGTTTATTTTGTTTATAATAACATCTACCTATTTGGTCAAATGTCAGCCTTGAACTCAAAATTAATTGCCTGTCTTATTCTGAGTGTAAGAAGTTCTTTTGTGTTTCATTTGTAGCTGTTGAGTTGCCACAACTGTTCAAGCAATTCAAAGCATATTTGTTCCACCTGCAGCCTGTTGTATCAAGAAATAAAGTTGTGCTTTTCAACTATCCCTGCGCAGCCCTGTCTGGAATGGATCTCGTTTTTTGTTTTTATTTTTTTTTCAAAGTTAAGAAAGGTATTTTGGCAGGCACAAAGAATAGTCCCTGAATTCATTTTCGCTTTGCCATGCATTACATAATGTTCTGAAGACCGTCCAAAGTCATGTCGACTGAATAAGAAACCCTTTCAAGGTTTTCATTTACTGTGCAACAGTTTTGATTAAATGTACAAAAGAAGCAAATAATCACTTTTTATGGGGGGTTAGGTGCATTTTTTATTTGTGTGTTCGGATTTCTACTGTGTTTTTAAGCCTAGATTACTTGGAATAGCTTAAAGACAATCAGTCCAACATCTGTCAGAGTACATTTTAATGGCTTGAATGTAAACAATTACACATACACTCATGCGCCAACACAAAGGCAGTAAAATGGGATGTATCAATTACATCTTGACCAAATTCAGTTAACCTTTTGTTTCTCGGGCCAGAGACCCAGGCCAAACGCCAATCAGAATCCAACAAACATACACGGCACCACACACCAAAGTACACACCCATGAGCCCATTGGTATATGTTAACTGAATTAAGGATGGTCCAGAGCCTCGTCTGGACATCATCATCGAGGCATCTGGTCAGCACTGCTCCTCTTTCTGGATGTCTCCCATATCTCTCTCCTATTTGTCTCCTTGCCGAGGGCTATATTCCGTACACAAGGCCTTTTTCACATGTTAGTGGACTCACACAAAGCACACATAATATCCATAAGCCAAACAGACAAAATAACAGCAAGCAGTGTCTGTATATTCCTGGAAAAAAAAAAAAAGGCTACTTGGTAAATCGATGCAAACTGTTCATGAGCATTTTTCTCCTCATAAGGATAGGTGTTGCAAAAATAGAGCTAAATGGATCATTGATAACAAATGACCCACTAAAAATACTTTACTGGTCAACGCTGACTTTCCTTTGGACTAAAAAGTCTAATGATTCCAGGGGATCACATTTCCTTGCGACTTGCAATAAAATTCTATGACGGGGAAGCCTCATTCACACGTGACTGAAGTGTAATTTGGCGTCCAAAGTAGAACCTTGGATCAAACATGTTACTCTCTGCTGTACCTGTAGTTCCATCCATCCATCCATCCATCCATCCATCCATCCATCCATCCATCCATCCATCCATCCATCCATCCATTCATTTTCCGATCCGGTTTATCCTCACAAGGGTCGCGGGGGTGCTGGAACCCATCTCAGCCATGATCGGCCAGTAGGCGGGGGACACCCTGAACCGGTTGCCAGCCATTCGCAGGGCACACAGAGACGACCAACCATCCGCTCACGCTCACACCTAGGGACAATTTAGAGTTTTCAATCAGCCTGCCATGCATGTTTTTGGAATGTGAAGGAAAGCGGAGTGCCCGGAGAAAACCCATGCAGGCCCGGGGAGAAGATGCAAACTCCACACAGGAAGGCTGGGGCCACGATCGAACCCACAACCTCTACACTGGACCACCAGGCCGCCCCCTGTAGTTCTAAACAGTCAAAATCAAAATAAATTGGGAATTCAAATCCAGATAGATCCATAAATGGTGACATATTTGGAAGATGCAGTTTTCAGGGTGGAGGAATATCGACCAGCTAAGTGCAAATAATGACAACTAAACAACTTGCAATATTTTTTCAGATAGCCATGGAAGAAACAAAGGTGCTCAGTTATTATATTGATGTAGGAGGGGAGACTCATGCCGGATGCCCAAATGCGTCACTTAGCTGCAAAGCCTTCCTGTCAGTCACTTGTCAGTCTTCACATTTTCAAACGTGTCATCTATTAGAAAGCAATCCACGTGCCACAATCTTGTTTTGCTGCCACCCTCTGACTGTTGGTTTCTTTCTGCTGCATTTTCCTTAAAGTATGACGGTGGACGAAGTTTCCGAAGTCACACCTGCTGGCAATCACCATCAGCAAGGGGAGGAGGGAGATAATTAATTATTGTTTTTTGCTATTGGGTTGCCATTGCTTCCTGTTTATACAATCATCATTCTTGTTCTGACAGTATGGCCGACTGTGATTTGCTGTCAGTGTTTTTTTTTCCTTTTTTGCGTTGTGTATTTTTAGTTCAAAGTTTTGGTTTTTCCTGCGTCTTCCTCCCATGGCACTCCATTCACCGTCCTCAGCTGTTTGATGTTTTTGGTTTTTCATCACTTTTTTTTTTGCATGCATTCACATTACATTCATCACTTGTGATCTTTCTGTTCACTAAATTTGGTAAACCTTTCCCAATTTGTTTGGGTTTGAGTTATTTGAATGCGCCTCCTGACACCATTAAATCAATTTATGGTGTCTTTCAGCTTACTGTAGACTTCACCCATTTTCAGGAATAGGGGCTGATACATTTCTCTCTCTCTCTCTCTCTCTCTCTCTCTCTCTCTCTCATACCTCAAAATAAATAGAATCCAGGCCTGTTAATGTTGAAAATGTATAACAACAAAGCACTGAAGCACTCATAATTACCGTATTTTCCGGATTATAAATCGCTCCGGAGTACAATGGTACCTCTACTTAAGAACGTCTCTTCATACAAAATTTTCAAGTTACGAAACATCTCAACAGGAAAATATTGCCTCTTGTTCCGAACGAAATTTCAAGGTACGAAAGGTAAAAATACAGTTTGGGGTTACTCGCATCTCCGAGTTTCCTGAAGGCAACATACTTATAACTGCTTTATATGTGACGATGCGCATCCTTGTCATTCACCCCTCGGGCCATGAGGTTTTCCGATAGTTTTACGTAAATGTGAATCACCCAGAAAGAGTGTTCACCAGTTTGGGTGATCGCTCATTATGCTGATGATTGCCTTGGACATTTTCGAAGGATTGTTAAAAGCCGACAAAAGCAAACGTCCTTGGATCAGTTATTTCCAAAACACCAGGCAAAAAGCACTTCTGAGAGAGAACATGAACTAAAGAGGGCAAAAAATGATGAGGACGCAGTTAAAAGTTAAATGGCCATTATTTTTATTCTTTGTTTTTTACATTATGCACAACTCTCATTTATTGTGCAATAATCTAATTGTAACATGTATTTGTTACATATTTTGATGCATGTTTATGCTTTAGAAAACATTTATGTCTGAATTTTGGGGGGCTTGGAACGGATTAGGGCATTTACATGGAAAGGGCGTCTCGATTTACAAAATGTTCTTGTGCAGAAATGTCTTCCTAAATGTATTAATTTCGTAAGTAGAGGTACCACTGTATAGGTTGCACCAGCCATAAAATGTATAATAAAGAAGAAAAATCATATTTTGTACTGGAGTATAAATCGCATTTTGGTGGGAAATTTATTTGATAAAATCCAACACCAAGAACATACATGCCATCTTGAAAGGCAATTTAAAATAAAAATAAAATAGAGGACAAAAGGCTGAATAAGTGTACAACATGCTAATGTTAGATGACGCATAAACAGTGGACTGAGAATGTCCCTGGTATGTTCACGTAACATATTAAGAGTTATTCAGATATCTATAGCCTCAAGAACATGCTAACAAGTTTATCAAACCATCAGTGTTACTCCAAATAACTAAATCAATTGAAATATTGATCCTTGATGTCAGTTTTAAACAACTCCGCCAACTCCCACGGTGGAAAACGCAGCACTTCCTTTTCGACGTCACTTGCGTCAGACTGCTCGTCGATTTATCAACACAGGCCTAGAGCGCCCTATTGCGGTTTAACGTGAAAATAACATGTGAAATGATATAATAATGTGTTAATAATTTCACACATAGGTCGCTACAAGAATTACTTTCATACTTTGAAAGAATGCAGTGACTAATGTGAGACACAGACAATTTGACTTCAGACCCCCACATGGTCGGTCATCCTTTGCCAATAAATAAGAACGACCATCAACACACCAGCCAGAGTCATTATGGATTCTTGGAAATTTCTGTTGTGACCCTCAAGTGAGCCCACAAATGAAGAAGTCAAACTGAAATTACATGGGGGGAAATAAATCAAATGAATCAACCATTCAAATAAGAAAATAGCTGGTAGGTTGGTGAAATCGTGAAGAATGATAGATTGTAGAGAACAGGCCCTCCTCCTCTCCCTTGGTATAAAAGAATAAAAGTCTGTGCTTGAGGATCAGCACCGCACTTGAGCAGTACTTCTCCATCACCTGAACATCCGCACACAACTGTTTTTTACCGTAGAAGCACACTTCACCACATGCGTTTTTATCCGAGGCTGCTTTGTGGTCTTGGTGGCAGATGGAATGGGTGTGCAGCTGAATGGTTAAGTCTGTTTTTTTGTTAAGTGGTCCCGGGTTTCCTAGCTCCTGCCAAATTCACCAACTGGACATCAACTAGCAACAAACTAGGTAATGACTGTCGCATAGTGTCGGCCTTTAGCTTAGCATGTAGACCACTGGTCTGTTCTTGGGTCTCCTGCAGCCTTGGCAATGTTGGCTGACGGCTTCTTCGTCCACTCTGGTTGGATGCTTTAACTGGACTACAGCTGGGATTTGCTGGGGCCTCACGTAACAGGAAGTTATCATCCAGGAAAACCGGGCAGCAGCTTTAGCAGGGAAGCCCAGACTTCCCTCTCCCTAGCCACTTCTTCCAGCTCTCCCCGGGGGATCCCGAGGCGTTCCCAGGCCAGCTGGGTGACATAGTCTCTCCAGCGTGTCCTGGGTCGTCCTTGGGGTGGGACATGCCCGGAACACCTCACCAGGGAGGCGTTCAGGAGGCATCCGAATCAGATTCCCAAGCCACCTCATCTGGCTCCTCTCGATGTGGAGAAGACGCGGCTCGACTCTGAGCCCCTCCCGGATGACCGAGCTTCTCACTTTATCTCTAAGGGACACCCTGTGGAGAAAACTCATTTCGGCTGCTTGTATCCGGGATCTCATTCTTTCGGTCACGACCCATAGCTCGTGACCATAGATGAGGGTTGGAATGTATATCGACCGGTAAATTGAGAGCTTTGCCCATTGGCTCAGCTCCTTCTTTACCACGACAGACCGATACAACATCCGGATTATTTATTTTTAAATAAAAGAAAAATAAAATAAGTGCAGTGAAATGCAGGAATGTTCTGACCAAACGTGCTTGAAAAAGAACTGTTTTAAAAAAAATAGTTTACACTATTACTTTTTGAATGATAATCTTGAACAACCCATTTATTTCGGGAAAAAAAACATGAAAGAGGTGCAGTGATGGGGGAACTTTCAATCAAGTTTTGTATAGCAGTTCTGAATAGCACCTGGAAAAAAAATAAAATAAAATGCAGAAATGACAATATATTGGAAAAATTGTTACTGTTGTATGGTTTCTGGAAAACAAAATCTATTTACCATGAGTAAACCTTGTCCTAATTATGTCCTGAGTTTGACTTTTTAATATGAAAGGAAATGCTTTTAAAGTCTTCTGTTAATGTGTTTAATTGGTGTCATTGTACGAGCATGTTCTTTTTGTAATTTAATAAGCTACTTTTGTTTTATTTGCTTAATGTCTGACTGTCATTAACTGTCAAGTTTAAAAATGGTTTGAGGTGCAGCATTTTTTTTTGCTGGACAAAAAAGCACATTGAGTTGCCTTGTGTAGGGAAGGTGCAATAGCTGCCTTGCCTTGCCAAAATGAAAAAAAAAAGTCCTGTTATTAATACAAGGGTTTATCACAAGGAAACCAGTCCAAGTATAAATTGGATTAACAAAAATGTAGTGTTTAAAAGTCTTTAACCCTAAACTTGTCTCCCCATATACTATATTTGAGACATGTTGGATTCAGTTGCATGTTAATTCTCACAAAGATTAAAATTCTAGGCTTTATGTCATTTTGCTGGTAAATACACTCTGCATGTATGGCCAAGAAAAGTAATGTACTGTACAGCTTGGAAAATTACAAATGCTATACTACTACACCACGCTAAAACCTTCAACAGGACACTTATAAAATACGGCTTTTTAATTGCTTTTATGGAAATAGATTGGTCTCTAGAATGTCTACGCTCCTAGCAAGTGTGGCATTTAACTACCAAGGTAATGTGTGTTTGCGACCAAGTAAATATCCCGTCCCAACACAGAATTCATCCGCCACTGGACTACTGAGAAGCATTATCATGGAAAAGCCAAAGGGTAAGAAGAGCTGCCCTTTTAGCAAGGATTAGCATGATAATAACAGTGTTAACTAGCGTAGCGTCTGAAAATTGCTGTCTATATGTGGGGTATTTGTGCAGGATTTCCGACACTAACTGACATATAATTTGATGGCTTTGTAAAGTGCTTACTCCATGAATGAAAATCTTATTGGGGTGTTTGCTTTTTTTCTTCACCCTATGGGCTGGGAGGCTTACCTCATCACAACTCATTGGCTCTGCCCCTCGGTCATCATGATATCGAAAGCTATACCCAGGAATTGGCCCATCTTGTAGATGGAGCGAGGGTGAACAGTGGCTCAGTTTCATGTGATGATTTAGCAGGGGGGAGAAGGGTGTAAATTGTGATGTAGCCTACTGGAATTCTTGATCATTGGTGGATTTGGATGAAAGCTCGTCTATGGACATGCTATTACTTGTAAATACACCTAGCAATTGTTTCCAGTTTTGAAGAAAATGCATCACATTTCTCATCCAACGGTGAAATGTGTTGTGATGACGTGCGAGACAAGTTCTATAAACAGCAGAGGGTTGTCAAACACGGAACAAGAGAATGAGACACGAGCAAAATGCCGGATTACTGAGGCATGTACACCAGTACAAGAGCAAAAGTAGCACAGCAGCAGCCTCTCCACAACAGGCTAATTGCATACAGGTGGATCTCATCACTCCAACACAAAAGGCTGAATTTCTGGATGTAGAACAAATAAAAATCCCTTCCCTGGAAATAGTCTAAAATTGTGGAAAGCTGTTTAATTGACAGTTACCACGTTTTCAGGGGTTGTATAGTAATTAGCCAACTACTGCCCCATGGGCTCTTGGAATTTTGGGAAGTTGTTTGGAAGAGATTTCTCTTAAAATCCAAGACAACACATTTTGTAGTACAGTGATCCCTCGCTACTTAGCGGTTCACTTATTGCGGTTTCAGTGCGTCACGGATTTTTCAAAAATAATAAATTGCGAAAATGCCTTTAAAAGTCTGCAAAAGGTCCGCAAAAGGTCCACGAGAGGTAGCGAAAGTCAGCAAAACAGTGAGTCACAGAGAGCAACATATACAGTACTACATGTATATTTCATGTTTATGTTTACTGTATTTTGTTATTTATACACTAACTTAACCTAACTTACGTCATATACATGTATGTGAAAAAAAAATCCTCGTCTCACCCCTCGGGTGGTGTCCGTCCCCCATTCAGCTCGGGTCCTCTACCAGAGGCCAGGAAGCTTGAGGGTTCTGCGCAGTATCCTTGCTGTTCCCAGCACTGCACATTTCTGGACTGAGATGTGCGATGTTGTTCCCGGGATCTGTTGCAACCACTCATCTAGTTTGGAGGTCACTGCCCCGAGTGCTCCGACTACCACAGGCACGACTGTCACCTTTACCTTCCAGGCTCTCTCCAGCTCCTCTCTGAGCCCTTGGTATTTCTCGAGTTTCTCGTGTTCCTTCTTTCTGATGTTTCCATCACTTGGGACCGCTACATCCACTACAACGGCTTTCTTCTGCCCTTTATCAATGATCACGATATCCGGTTGGTTCGCCATTACCATCTTGTCATTCTGGATCTGGAAGTCCCACAGGATCTTCGCTCTGTCATTCTCCACCACCTTCGGAGGTGTTTCCCATTTTGACCTTGGGGTTTCCAGTCCATACTCCGCACAGATGTTTCGGTAGACTATGCCAGCCACCTGGTTATGGAGTTCCATGTAGGCTTTCCCTGCCAGCATCTTACATCCTGCAGTTATGTGTTGGAGTGTCTCGGGTGCCTCTTTGCACAACCTACACCTTGGGTCTTGTCTGGTGTGGTATATCTGGGCCTAAATGGCTCTGGTGCTCCTGAGCAGCCAGGATGAGTCCTTCAGGCCAGCCCTCTCTAGCCGCTGATAGGATTTCTTGAGATCAGCCACTTCAGGGCATTGGTAGAGATACCAGAGGAGCCAAACATCAACTCCTGGTTGACAGAACAGTCGCACAAGACTGCAGGTTCCGACATACCAACCTGTGCACAGCCTGGATTGATTACAAGAAAGCCTACGACTCGATGCCACATACATGGATCACTGAATGCTTGAGGCAAGGTCGTCCACACTGAAGGGGTCTCACTCCCTGAAGGAACAATAACAGACATTGAGGACAGCTACAAGTATCTCGGTATACCACAAGCCAATGGCAACCTCAAACTGGCAACAAGGAAAGTGGCTACGGGTAAATACCTGCAGCGGGTGAGGCAAGTCCGAAGAAGCCAGCTCAATGGCAAGAATAAGACCCGGGCAATAAACAGCTATGCCCTGCCAGTGAACAGATACCCTGCAGGAATAATCAGGTGGCCAAAGGAAGATATATTCATTCATCTTCCGAACCGCTTGATCCTCACTAGGGTCGCAGGGGGTGCTGAAGACTATCCCAGCTGTCTCCGGGCAGTAAGCGGGGGAAACCCTGAATCGGTTGCCAGCCAATCGCAGGGCACACAGAGACGAACAACCACCCGCGCTCAACCATCCGCGCTCACACTCACACCTAGGGACAATTTAGAGTGCTCAATCAGCCTGCCATGCATGTCTTTGGAATATGGGAGGAAACCGGAGCACCCGGAGAAAACCCACGCAAGCCCGGGGAGAATTTGCAAACTCCACACAGGGAGGCCGGAGCTGGAATCGAACCCGGTACCTCTGCACTGTGAAGCCGACGTGCTAACCACTGGACTACCGGGCCGCCCAAGATAAGATAAGATAACCTTTATTAGTCCCACATTGGGGAAATTATAAATATTATATATATTCATTCACATGTACATATACCTGTGGGGGGGGGGGTACCTACTTCGCCGATTTTCCTCTTCGCAGGGGGTTCTGGTCCCTATTAACCACTATAAGTGAGAGATCACTATAGTATGCTTGGCCTACATGTTTTTTCACATATTTCGTGAACATTTTGGTCAAATTGGAAATCCAGAGTTGTTTGGCTTTCCATTGTAAAAAAACTTTTGTGGGGGGTCTTACCACATAATTGCTTTCACAATATTAAACTTTTAACCGTTTTTTTTTTTTTGGTGTGGAAAATTGCAGTGTAATTTATGTGTGTGGTGTCACAGTTGTGAGTGGCTCACATATCCACCTCACAGTGCAGAGGTCGTGTTCGAATCCGGCTCTGGCCTTCCTGTGTGAAGTTTGCATGTTCTCTCCGTGCCTCTATGGGTTTTCTCCGGGTAGTCCGGTTTCATCGCGCATCCCAAAAACATGCACGGTAGGTAAATTGAACACTCTAAGTGGTTCTTAACCTTGATAGAGGTACCAAACCCAACTAGTTCATATGCACATTCATCGAACCGTTCATTACTGAAAAATAAAAATTTAAGAAGTCTTCCTTCAGTTTTGTCGGTGCAAGACTAGAGTTGCTCAACTTGAGTGAAGAGAGGCGGATGCATGCATTTTTATATGTGTATTTATCATCCATCTATTAATTTTCTACACTACTTGCAAGTGTATGTATTCGTGTATGTTTATACATGATCTCATTTGCAATGAAAATGTTCAGAATGTATTTAACATTTTTGCAAATGCGAATCCCTTTCAATCAAGAGAAATGACCTAATTGTCTCTTACTGTACATGATTAAAACCGGTATTTATCTGATTGGGAATAATGTGCTTTCACAGGATGCATAACTTATTTACGAACTAATTACATTCCCAACATATTAAGTCTGCATGTACCGCCTACAATCAGTATCAACCGCAAGGATTCAAATATCCCCAAAAATTTCTGAGCAAACGTTGACCAAGGTCACACAAAGTAATTGTCACTGTAACTTGTATTGATTTGTCCACAATATGTGCATTTTCACTAAGAATAACTTCACCCATCCATTTTCAACACTGCTTATCCTGAAGTGGGTCGCGGGGATTGAGAAGAACTCTAAACACAAAGTAGTTTTGAGTTAGTAACCCCGTAATCAACACCAACTTCAACACATAATCCAATAATGGTCCCATTTTTTAATTTCACTTAATTTTTTTACTTAATTTAATCACTAATTTGTGTATGTAGGTGTGCTTGTGGGCACACAAGCATGTTAGTGAGTGAGTACAACAGATACGAAATGCTATCTTAACAAACTCTTTCCACAGTGAGGTCACTATACAAGCACTGTGTGTGTGTGTGTGTGTGTGTGTGTGTGTGTGTGTGTGTGTGTGTGTGTGTGTGTGTGTGTGTGTGTGTGTGTGTGTGTTATTGAGTGCACAGTGGAATATTTTGGACCCGCAGTCTGGTTCCCATGGCATTAGTAGTGGTTGTGCAGTGAAGGAGATATAAGAGTGTGTGAGTGTGTATGCGTGCGTGTGTGTGTGCGTGACAGAAAGAGGTGCCAGTGTTATCAGCAAAGCAGTAGAAGGTTATGCTACACTAACAGGAATGTCTCTCGTCAGTCTTGACAAAGTCCAGCTGTCTCACTTTTCTTTCTCTCTTTCTCACTCTCACACACACGCACGCACACACGTACACACACACGTACGCACACACGCCTCTGTTTTTAAAACAAGTTGACAAGTTGTTTTCGGACTCTTAGAGAATTTGAGTCTCATTCACCAATAAACACACAGATATATTCTTACTGCGCGCACAAGTTTAGCGTATATGAAAAACCACTCATCGATTCATGACGTGTGTGTACTTGCCAATTTCTTCAACAATCGGTTTACCGTATGTTAGTGAATCAGAATTCACAATCCGCATACACCATGTACCGCTTGATCCTGTTGCAGATATGTATGAATCATATTAATCATTTCATTAGAATTGCAAAGTTAAAGTATAGCATGTGGCACAAAACATGAGTAAAGAAAAAGCTAATTACGAACCTTGTCAGAATACATCGTAAAGAAATATATAGCATAGAAAAGTTTGTAGCCATTGACAGAACATACTGAGCCATATGCTGGTTGGATTTCTTATGTGCATGGCTTGCACTGGCACATGGCTATGTCCAGGCAGCAATTACAGAAAACATTGACAGAAAACCTCATGTCGGAAAGGATAGTTCTCATCAGCCTTGGGTTTGACACGTCACTGCATTGAGAACGTCCTCTTCAGTAGATGAGGGATCTGTCAGTCGTCTTGGTCTGCTTCTTGCCACATGGGTTCCAATATTGCTCAGTCAAGATACAATACAATACAATACAATACAATACAATACAATACAATACAATACAATACAATACATGCTGATTTATATAGCGCTTTCACAACAGCGGCAGCTGTAACAAAGCGCTTAACAAAGCAGTTAACATAAAGTAAAATAATAAACACAACACACAACATAAAACACGAACAAAAAGTAAAATAATGAACACAACACATAACATAAAACACGGACAGTCGTGCAGTCCTAACCACTTTACCCCTCATACGCTTTGTTGTTAAAGCAGTTTGAGATGAAAGAGGAGAGAATTAAAATGTCCTTTCACCAGTGGATCAGAGACGTCATGCTCAAAATGTGCACACGTCGGCTACAAGCTAAGTTTCAAAGTCAACAAGAAGCTGTAGCATCCATTTACGAAAAAAAGAGATTGGTTCACTTCTCCTGTCCCATGCAAATCCATTCCAATTCCAAGCGGTGACTCTCAGTTCCAAATACGCATTGGCGCAGAAGCCGACGCTCCTCTCTCCTCATCCTCAACTTCAGCAGTTATCCATCCAGCCACACCAACGCAGACTGTCCAACAGCGCCGACGTCTCCACTGAACAAAACGGAGGCTGTGAAAAATGCTGCCCATTACAGGCGCAAAAAACACAAGCGCCCCGAGGCTGTCCAGCACCGACAGTCAATGGCGCCGACATTCCTCCAAATCAAAATCTGTGCTGGTACAGGCGTGCTGCCGAGAAGGCGCCACCACCAAGCACAGATTCTTCTCCTTTGACGAATGTCGTGGCCAAAAAACGCTGAAAACCATCCACATCAGGTCGACACGACGAAACAACAAACGTGACAAAACAAAAAGACAAAAACTACAAAAAAGAACAAAAAAAGCAAGGCTCTTGAAGAGCACTTGCTGACGGCTGCCTACTCGGGCGCCATCTTGGAAAAAAAAAATGGTGGTGTTGACAGAATGAGCAGCCCCCTCTTCACCAGAAATACCTTCATCGTGCAGGATCCTTATCTCCATCATCTCATTTCCCAGCCACAGATTAGAGCCACCTCAAGAGACCTCTGGTGTATTCGGGGTGCACAAAATCTGGGAAGTAAGGCATTGGAGTGGTCCCCTCGTTTACCAGACCTTTCTCCCCTTGACTTCTTTTTCTGGGCTATGCCATAAAAAGAGTATACTGAGCAGACCTATTCCATGGAGTTCACCAGAATTCTGCAAAGTGCATCAAATTATGCATGGAAAATGATGGAAATTATGTTTATCAACCTTACAATTGAATAAAATCTTTGAATGTGACCATAGCCATGCCTGTGAGCAACGCCGGCTGGAGCATCTGGAAAGCCAGCTGTGGCAGAAAGTCTGACTCTGAATTTGGCCTTCCCTCCCATCTGCGAGGCCACAGGCGATGTAACACCAACACCAAAGTCACTAGACGCACCTTACTGGGGAGGTGGAGGCCCTCATCGACATGATGATTCCTCAAGCAAGCAAGAAAGTAATTGTTACGACCAATCTATCGGTGACAATTGACACTGACCTAAAAATGTACGAGCAGATAACTGCTGTGGTGGGAAAGAGATGTTTTTTTTCCGTTTTGGAGGCTGTCAACGGTCAGGCCTTTTTTTTATATTGCGTTCCATTTATGAAACAGTTTCGGCTTGCTTTTATGACATCCCGCCTTAACTATTTTAATGTCTTACATTTCATGTCAGCGTTAGGTCAGCCCTCCATCTCTTGTTTACAGTTAGTCCAGAAGTCTGTTGCTCGTTGGTACGTGAGCAAGACCACATCACACCACTGGCTTCCCTCCACTGGCTTCCTGTGCTTATTAGGGTAGAGTTTCACTTTTTCAGGGACAGCGGTTATTACAGTGGACAGCTTATCATCTTATCAGGTTGCAGGTTATCATTATTGGTGCATCAAAGGGTTCAAATATGACTGTTGGTGGCTTATGTGGCTAAATGGCTTGGCACCTGGCTATCTCTCCAACCTGTTGGAACCCTTTGTTCCTATAAGGTCCCTCAGGCTTCTCCTGGCTGTCTTGAGATCCAGGTTGAATGTTAGAGGTGATTGGGTTTTTAAAGCGGCAGCTCCGAAGCTGTGAAACGAGCTGTCTGTGAGTGTTAGACAAACCCCGACTATGCAGGTGTTTGAATGACGCCCAAATACACATTTATTTATTCCTTAGCTTTTGAAACACAACATGAGTGTGTGCTCATGTGACTTCATGTATGATGTGTTTTTTTTACTGTAGTTTTTTTTTTGTTCTGTCCTTTAACTTGTGCAGCGTTTTGTTTCAACTTTATTGTTTTAACTGTATGTTTAAATATACAACAACATCATCAAAGTGATGAGACGTGTCCTTTTCATAGGTAGTGAATGAGACGCACTCTAACAATGAAATGGAGACAGAATTCACTTTTCGGCACACTTGGCATCTGTGGGCTTCAACCACTTGTAGCCTCCATCAGGCGGGTTTTTCCTAACCAATGGTTGTAGCATGAACTGCTGAAGCCTTCTCAAAACGGATTCGAGGACAGTCTAGTTGAGATCGATTCAATGTCCTGAAGTAAAAAAATACATATATTTACATTAAAAAATGTATATAATTTGAATCTGTGCGCATATTTTGCATCATGGTCATAAGATCAGCATTTTCCTGTAATCAGTCATTTTAAATGACTGTTTGTTTTTTGACAACATACGTAATTTATCATCTTTCAAGAAAAAGGCAATAACCCCTCTTCCAAAAAAATAAAAAATAAACAAGAATATATGAGCTGCACTTTTAATTTTAGCCTCAAACTATTCACAATTGTAGAGAGGAAGATATATGTATATGTATATATATATATATATATATATATATATATATATATATATATATATATATATATATATATATATATATATTTTTTTTTTTACTTCAGGACATTGAATCGATATCAACTAGACTGTTTTTTTTTCGCCACTCATTTGAGAAGGCTTCAGCAGTTCATGCTACAACCCTTGGTTAGGAAAAACCCGCCTGATGGAGGCTACAAGTGGTTGAAGCCCACAGACTTGGCATCTGTGGGCTTCAACCACGTTAAAGGACAGAACAAAAACACCACATATATATATATATATATATATATATATATATATATATATATATATATATATATATATATATATATATATATATATATATATATATATATATATATATATATATATATCACATATATATATCCAATATATCTCCAAAGCTAAGGAATGCTGCATACACAAATCTGTCAAAGTGTTCCGGAGGGTCAAAGGAATTTAGTGGGGGTGGGTAAAGGTAATAATAGGGCTAAAGGTTGGTGGAGGGCACATTTACCTGTTTTAGATCTATGAGAATGATGGCCTTCATCAAACCAAACACAGGAAACTGATTTCGCTTAACAGCATAATCACTGGCGCCAGCCATGGCACTGCGGGTGTGTGCTGATGGCTTTCTGTGTGTGGCACAATCAGTGAGTAAAAAACAAAAAAATTGGGGAAATTGTTTTGAACTTTTTTTTTTAACATTAATTTAGTGTTCTGTTAATCCTACATTGGAAAATGGAGAGGGAATATCATTTACTTTGGAGTTCAATGCATGGTAACTGTTGAGGGTGCGCCAGAATCCGGTTTAGTGTCGGATTTCTTTCTTTGTACAAAGTTATTGTTGTTGTTGTACATGACTTTGTGACTCCCAACATTTCTGTAAACTCAAAACGGCGTATTCAAGTAGCGTATCCTTGTGTTATTGTTATTATTAATTAAAGTAGTTTGATGAATTGTGATTTACGCCCCCAAAAAACATTTTGGGAAAAACAGAACCTGAAGAACTGTGGAGTTTAGAAGAATTATCAGGGTGGACAATGATGGTTGATTAATTCATGTTTTGCAACTACAGTCCTCGAATTATCAAAACTCCATGTTCTTCAATCACCTTCTAAAGGCAGGTTAAATAAAACTACCAACAGAAAAATGAGACTGTGTGTGTTTGTGGGATTCAGAATAATAAAGACTTGCCACTATAATGTGTGTCACTTCCGGAAGGAGTGTTTTGAGGTGCCATTAAGATGTCGCTCTTAGTAGGAACCTTGTTAGGGTGGGTCGTGTGACCTGTTGTCATCCATTATCTAATAAGGGTCAAAGATAACAGGCTTGTTTAGACTGCAGAGAAAAAGAGACAGAAATAGAGGAATGAGGTGTGTGTGCGCGCGCGCGTGCGTGCGTGCGTGTGTGTGTGTGTGTGTGTGTGTGTGTGTGTGTGTGCGAGACTGATAATTTTCTTTGGCTCCAGTCTGACACCATTAAATAGTTGTCATCAGAAACCATATGTTATGCTGTCTCTCGCTCTCGCTCTCTCGCTCTGCCATATTTAGTGGGGATGGTGCGATCCAATTTACTGCATCGGTTTCGAGTCCGAAACAGGCTAAAATGACTGGATCGGCATCGGATTGTTTTTATTAGAACCATTAGCCCACATTATATCATATAGCCTCGACTTCATGTTGCGTTACATGCTAGCATGGGCTAGTGGGCATCTACGTATTGGTCTCCTGCTACTTTCCCATTCTGTGTCTAAGATTCATGGGAAATGTAGTCCTGCTAGCCTGTTGCTGCGGGCAGACCAACGTAACCTGAGCATTTCTGGCTGTGCATTTCCAATGTGACAATGCGGGACCACGGGAGGTAAATGACAGCGCTGGCTTTCGATTGCTGCAAAAAAGACAAAACAAGGTTGGATAATGGTAAGTGCATTGACTTGTTTGCAGCTGTTGGACTATCAACCAAAATAGCATTTAGCATTATCCACAACAATTACCGTAATTTCCACACTATAGAGCGCACCTGATTATAAGCCGCACCCACTACATTTTTAGAGGAAAACCAATTTTGTAAATACACAAGCCGCACCTGTATATAAGCCGCATGTGCCCACATTAAAACATGTAAACATATTTACAAAGAAAGACGGTACACAGAGAGAGTTTTAATAATATCACTTAACAATAATAATAATAATAATAGAACTTTCTTCCCAAACGGTGCCTGTGACGCGGCAGTAAAACGGTAGCAACATGGTAACAATACGCTAGCAACAGAATAGCAATGCCTCATATGCCTTTCTTTTTGCATTTTCCATGATGAGGGTATGTTCACGCTAATTTATGATGCACAAGACAAGAAGTTGCAGTCTTCCTTGACGCATATATTCCACCGGTCTTAATCTTACCTTTTCTACTTGAGCGCCCCTGGTGGCCGTTAGAAAAATTACATAAATTGGCCGCATCACTGTATAAGCCGCAGGGTTGAAAGTTTGGGAAGAAAAAGTAGCGGCTTAGACGCTCTAAAAAAGACGCTCCCCCACTTACGAACATCCGAGTTACAAACAACGGTCCATACGAACATTTTTACGGGTATGTCGAGAAAGAAAAGAAAAAGTTAGATTTTGTATTGCACGCCTTTTTCCGAGTACAGGTACTGTAGTGCTTCTTTCCGCCGCTAATACCGACGTGTGGCGCTGTGAGACCTTGCACAGCATCCACCCTGAATCCGGCTTCCTATGCCCAGTTGTTAAATATCTCGTGCATCCATTATTCAATATGGTTGGTGAAAAGCGAAAGGCTTCTAGTGAGAGTGGAAATGTAAAGAAGAGGCAAGCCATTTCACTTCAAATGAAAGTGGCAATAACAAAGAAGCTTGATTGCGGTGAGAAAATGGTGAGCGTTGCACGTGAATACAAGATGAATCGTTCGACCATCAGTACCATTATAAACAGAAAGATCGGGAGCTTCAAACTGAAGCTGCTGCTAGTTTACCGGGCAGCCAACCCTCAAGCCCGGAAGAACATGACGAAAAGCTCTCTCCCCGTTATATGGATGTCAAACATATAAGCCTTAAACATACATTCCATACAAAATATAGCACTGAAGCAACTTACGAACGAATTCACCTTATGAGCGATCGTTCGGAACGTAACTCGTTCGTAAGCTGGGGAGCGTCTGTATAAGTCAAATTACATCCACATATTAACAACTTTTAGAGTGAAAAAAAAATTGGATCGGTATCGGCTGATCTTTATGGCTGCAGTATTGGTATCTGTATTGGATAGTGATGTGTCATTTGCGAACGAACCGGCCCTTTGAAGTGAACTAATAGGAGCCGACTTTTTTTTCTCCTGTCCCCCCCCCCCCATTCGGATAAAGCCGCACGTGATTCGTCAAGATCCGTGGTAGAAGAGGGAGGGGAGGGTTACACACACGCTGCAGTGAAGAGAAGGGGGAGGAGTTAGAGACACACAGCAGCACACTGTGACAGGAAGGCACTGGAAAAAAGGCAGTCAAAATCAAATGGTTATGTACCAAAAATCCCAAATTGTAAGCGTGTACACGAGTCATGGCCTCGGTATCACTCAAGCGCATATTTGGAACTGAGAGTCACCGCTTGGAATTGGAATGGATTTGCATGGGACAGTGTCATGATTCGGTTTGGGACCAACAGGTGGCACTGCAGGGCTCTCCCTGAGCTGCACACCTGTTGGTCGTTTAGCAATTAGTAGCATAAAAGGACTCCCTCCCGACCGCTCAGTGTCAGGTCATTGTTGTTGCTGCTTGCAACTGTCATGCTTGTTTCTGTCATGTTTTGTTCCTGTTAACTTTTGCCACAGTCAGGGTTTTGTTTTGCTACTTTGGATTCGTTTTGTTCTTTGGCCTTTGTTTGTGATTTAGTTTTCCGTTTTAATACAATTCATCAAGTACACCCTGCTCCTCCCTCGTGCCTGCTTCTTGGGGTCCACCAATACCACGCAACGTGACAGACAGGAGAAGTGAACCAATCTATTTTTTTGTCAATGGATGCTACAGCTTCTTGTTGACTTTGAAACTTAGCCTGTGTGCACATTTTGAGCATGACGTCTCTGATCCACTGGTGAAAGGACACTTTGATTCTCTCCTCTTTCATCTCAAACTGCTTTAAACAACAAAGCGTATGAGGGGAAAAGTGGTTAGGACTGCACGACTGTCCGTGTTTTATGTTATGTGTTGTGTTCATTATTTTACTTTATGTTCGTGTTTTATGTTGTGTTTATTATTTTACTTTATGTTAAGTGTTTTGTTAAGCGCTTTGTTACAGCTGCCGCTGTTGTGAAAGCGCTATATAAATCAGCATGTATTGTATTGTATTGTAATGCATGAATCATCTGTTACCCACTTACAGATCAGCAGAGCTCTTATACACACGAGGTGATTGCTGATCAGCTGCTGGTGTGGGAACATCCTGTGGCCCAGCTTGATAATTAAAGGAAAGAGAAACAGAAGGTCCCCGGTAGTGGACTTGCCAGAATAAATGAGCAAGCCATAATAAAAAACAGAAGGAAGAGGGTGTTTGGTGCATTCTCACTTATTCACCTCACTCACACTCCGCCCCTACTTACCATCCATTCATGAAGAAATAAATGGCTGTGTCTTACTGTGTCACCAAAAAAAAGTCAAGTGCATTCTCACTTATTCATCTCAGGCGGACCACAGATAGTCAGGGACACTCAAATATATTGGAGATTGCTCTAGTTTATATTTAATATGTTCAAATGTGACAAGTTATGTGAAAAGTAGTCAGCATCAGTATTTGTGTGGGGGATTATAAAAGAATCAAGATCATAACAATAACATACATTTAATTCATTATGATTTTTCAACGATTCAGAGGGTTTGGTGCATTTTGTTGTCATATTTATGAATGAATTACAATGACATCTGCCACACATGTCCACGGAACTCAGAATCTGTCTGCATGTACCCCGATCATCAATATTGCGTTAGACTATATGCACCAATAGTTAGACGTGCTTCTAGCAGGAGCAAAGTTTAGATGACTTTGAAATTGGGGCAGATGTTATATCTTAGAGCAGATTGTCCGTTAAATTGATTATCTTAATTTGTGGCATTAAAGAAGCCCAGTACGGCACAAAAGTACATCAAAGTGTAAAAAAGCTTGAAACTGCATGAACATTTTTCAACTTTATCCAAACTTACCTCAATGGTGCAAGGGGGGTGGGGTGGATAATGGCGTGCAGCTGGTTGCTTGGAGCCGCAATGCTTCCTTTTTTCACCCAGTGGTGGAGCTCGACTTTTATCTTTGGGGTGGCCAAGGTGAACTCCGGGAGGTCCACAAAACAAAAACTTGAAGACATGCTATCAGCAATAAATATTAATTTTTACATTTGCATGCACACACACGCACACACACACACACACACACACACAATTACTGAAAGCGCGGTCAAATCTGGAACTTACAAACTGACAGCATCTGTATAAAGACGAGTTTTGAGTTGGCTGGCCACTATTTTCTGTGCGAGTCTGCAAATCGAGGTTTCACGGTAGCAGGCCTGAGGATTTCAGAAATTCACAGAAACCGTTTTTCGGTTCCGTTGGATTACCCAATGGGAAATCACGGTAACTAATTTTGGGTTCCGTAAAAGTTCATCATGGGAACCCATTTTGCTATTTTGACTGTTATTCATACTCAAGAATTCTGATACTCAAAAGTATAATATTTAAAGGGTAAATGTTTGAAAACTGTGCATTAACAATGAACATAAAAACAGCAGCAGCTGTGTACTCCAGGTTTATTCAAAAAAATTATTGGATTTTTCAAACTACTGTATGTTGTTTAACACTTTTATTGTACTCATATGGCATAATGAAAACAGCATACCACAAAATCAGAGAATGTTTTTCATTCTCACACTGCAAAGAGGAACTTACTGGTAATCATTAATATATCAATTAGTATGAAATACTATGGCCACCAGAAACACAATACAGGTACTTCAATTCTGGCTATACCGTGGATACCATGGGCCACAAGAAAACCTGACATTGTTAACATGATTATATATGTGTGTGTGTGTGTGTGTGTGTGTGTGCGTGTGCATGTGTGTGTGTGTGTGTGTGTACTATTTGTGTCAATAAACATAACATCAATGACTACTCACCCCCTTTATTAATACAAAAGCATGTAATAGGAATTGAATGATTAAATTAAAAAGAATGACCTTATTACTATACAGTATATAGATTTATCGTGTTGGTATGTGTATATCGATTTGCCCAAAGAATCTACCACACGTCATTGTTAGTCCTACCGACAGTAAACATTAGTGTTACTACACTTGGTGACGAATGTTTTATTCATAAAGTTACCATGTCTATAACTAGTAAATTATAGAATAACTAAAACCTTTACATAACATTTTTCATCGCGTTTAGCCTTTAGATCTAATGACCAACTTCAATACTTGCCTCGGGATCATGGCTCACGTCGAATCTCTTTCGCGTTTTGTGCGTACATCACACGTGATTTTAGTGATACGCCCTTCTTCGGATGATTTGGATGAAATATTCGACTGGCTTTCCCATTGCTTGAATGTCGTAAAACAGTAAGACACCTTTCATTGTCGTTTTCTCCACCAACTCAATCCATCATCCGCGCGCTTTCTCAGCGTGCGGACAAACATAGCAACACGAATACGCGCGTAATGTTTCCTGCCCCCCACACCACCACTGTCATGTAACAAAACGAAAGTATAATCGAAGAAAAACATTGACACCACACCCCAAACACACATACAGGCACAGTGAAATCGCGTTGATCACACAGGAGAGATTCGATCGCGTACAGTCAACCAGTGCGTGGTGATTTTTATGGGAAACGATTTTACGGTACCGTAAAAATGGTCCTACAGAAACAACACGCTACCGGAAACGATCGTTACCGTGAAATCCTCGGGCCTACTGTATTATTTGGGAAGACGTGACATTGTCAGGCTCAAAGAATCATACATTTCTCTTTTTTTTCCTCACTTGCGCTTTTAATGTATTTGAGCACAGACTTGTATTTTGTGTGACTTTTTTGGTAAAATATTTCATGCTATTAATGGTTAGTTAACCTCAATTTTCAAACTTTTATGTGGAGTCGACTAATAGTCAATTAGTCAGCTCTGGCCCTATTATCCATCCATCTAAACAACTTATCCTCACTAAGGTCACGGATGTGCCACAGCCTATCCCAGCTGGCTTTGGGCGAAAGGCGGAGTACACCCTGATATCTCTGCCGACTAGTGGCGGATGCTGGTCTGTCAAGGAGGGGAACCTCAATTTTGGCCTACATCATAAAATGTGGCCGTTTATTCATACGTGAATTCTACTCTCCGTTCCGTTTCAAGAAAGGGATCTGTGACCCTGTCAAACTAACAAGGCGTCTTTTCCAGGGTCTTAACTGTGGTGATATAAGTCAAGTCTGCGAACACAAGCAACTACAATAAAACACACCAGAAATAAAACATTAATCTGTTGCTAGTCATTTTCAGCAAAGAGAGTGTCGCTAAGATGATTAGAAGAAGTCTCCAGTTCAACTCAGAGCAGAATGAGAATTGAAAGATGCTCCCACGGATGCCTACACTAAAAAATCGGTGATTGGCTCATTTCGCTGTCAATCAAAAAGAGATTCAGCCTCAGACAAATCATCCAATCATCATGCAGAAAAGCTAAGCCAGCCCATAAATGCCCACTGTCCATAGACTCCCAGAGACGCTGAGCGTCTTATGGGCGGGACAAAACCAGCATTTATCCAATGACTCGTCTCGTTTCAATGCATTGGGACATTCTACACTGAACTCTCGAGACGCCCAGCGTCCACACTGTAGACGCTCAGCGTCCACAAAGTTTAAAGCACAGTGAAGCTGTGGGAATGAATGAGAAGAGAGTCGTGTCTTAACCAGTAATAAGAAGCTCATTCGAAACAAAAGTTGAGCGCGTTGTAGCGCATATTAGTCAATGACATGTACACACAATTGTACGTACACACATTTTTTGATCACTTATTTTTTTGACATTTTAGGGGAAGCTGAGCTACCCTTGCAGTTTTAGAGCAATCGTCTCTGCTGCCGACCAATCACAAGGCCCATATAGACTCATAGTCACATTCACTACTGTGGACAATTTGGAGTCTTCAAGTATGTGTTTGGAATGTGGGAGGAAAAACCCACACAGGTATGGGGAGAACATACAAACTCCAGAAAGGAAGTCCGGACACCGGATTAGAACCCACAACCTCAGAACTGTGAGGCGGATGTAATAAACAGTTGCCCACCGTGCCACCTAACTCCTTAACATGTAATTAGTACATGTTACCACAGAGTACCAAATATCAGATTCATGTATTAAATTGGGATTAAGCACAGTGACCTGCAGTGTTTGTGTCTACTCAGAGGGTAATTTGGACCGTTTTGGGTTATAATGTTAAAACAGACAGACACAAAGTTCTTGCCCTTTGACACTGGCTTGCGCCGAGGTCACAAGGTGTAGATCCATCCTTGTAAAGAAACTCACGCACAAGCACGGGCACATGCATGCGGACACACACACTCTTTGCCTGTCTGTCTCTGTTGCTCAATCAATTCTACTATTCCCACCAATTAAAAGTTTACATTCATCAACCATATATACTGGATATCGGCATTCCTGTAAGGAAAAACGTCTTCCAATATTATTACTGATCGGATTTAGCTCCTCGGATGACTGGGACACACAAACACCTCCACCACCATAAAGTAACTTGAAGTTCACCAATTTATGTCTTATGTATTAAGAGAGCTAGTCAACATTTCACTTCAAAGATTACATCTTAATCATCTAATATTGTAACAGCCCTGATGGGAAATCATTAATAATAAGATACACGCCCACTGTCCATAGACTCCCAGAGATGCCGAGCATCCGTGGGCGGGACAAAAACCAGCTTGTATCCAATGACTCATCTCCGTTCAACGGATTGGGACAACCGACCCTGAACTCTCGAGACGCTCGGCATCCGGGCAATAGACTCTCTGCGGACGCTCGGCGAAGCTGCGGGAATGAATGAGAAGGGAGTCGCGTCGTAACCAATAAGAAGAAGCTGATTCGGAACAAAAGTTGAACACGTTGTAGCGCATATTTAGTCAATGACATGTACACACAATGAAATTTACATTCATATATTTGATCACTTATTCTTTGACATTTTAGGGGAAGCCGAGCTTCCCTTGCAGTCCGAGAGCAATCGCCACTGGCTAAGTACTAGTTTACCTTAAATGTGCACTTTATAATGTTATATTGCTCTGTTTTGATTCCATAAAAAGAACTGTTAAACCAGCTGTTGTGTGACAACATATTTTTTTCACTGTTGTTGATGGACAGTAATATTGTGTGAGAGATTATGTGTGAATAACTGCTCTAAGTGAAAAATGTTCATGTAAAATTGAAAATCAAAATTGTTGTTTCTGTAAATATTTGCATTTTGCACATAGAAAACTGATCCATGATTCCATGTTGATGAGAGCATTGAAACGGGAAAAAAGAGGATAAAAAATATAAAAGGAAATTTAGAAGCGATAAAAAATGCGTGCGTAATCATGATTAATTATGAGTTATTCTGAGTTAATTATGACAGTTGCGTTTTTAATCATGATTAAATATTTTAATCGTTTGACAGCTCTAATATATATATATATAAAATCACTTCATATTACTACCTGGATTTGTTACCCTCAATATTCATTCCCTATTAGCCTATTAGTACTATACCACATCCTCACAATGCTCACACACATATTTTACCTTCACCTGCGCAAACACAACACACAAATCACACACCCATGGACACTTGCGCACATTCATGCAGACATTCGCACATGCGCGCCTGCGTGCGCACACTCACACACACACACACACACACACACACGAGCCTATAAAGAAACACATTTAGATGAAAGCACTGGTTTTATCTCCTTCCCTCAGCAGGAAACTAGCAACTAGTGATGCACAAATCACACACTTACACACACACACACACACACACACACACACACACACACACACACACACACACACACACACACACACAGTGTGGTTGGTGAATTGTGTGGCAGATATATGTGCTGGAATGTTCAGGAAATGTGAATAACCCATAGCTTTTCCACTCTCACAAGCTTGCTTGTGGGGTGTACGGAGTTGGGGAATACGCGTAAAAGAGGGAAATGTGCAACTAGGTAGTGACCAGAAATTGCTGCAGAGGACTGCTAGACTTAGTAATTAGACTTTATTTCAATATGACAATAATGAAGCATCTGGCTGTACCAGATATACACACACATACACACAAACACACACACATTTTCGAGTCCGCTTATCCTCACACGGGTGGCGGGTGTGCTGGAGCCTATTCCAGCTGTTTTGTTCTGGACAGGGTTTTCACAGGTTTGATCAGATGTAGAAATGCTGTCAGATTTGTTTCAGTATTTTTCAGTTTTTATTTCAAACAGACAGGTAACAGAAATCTCCTGCCACATTAACTGAGAAAATATGTTTGTGTTTTTTTAGTTCTGTCATCTAAGAACTTTGCTGTGCAAAACTACTATACAGTATATCGTGTGTGTGTGTGTGTGTGTGTGTGTGTGTGTGTGTGTGTGTGTGTGTGTGTGTGTGTGTGTGTGTGTGTGTGTGTGTGTGTGCGTGCGTGTGTGCGCACATGTGCGTATGTGCGTCTACATGTGCCAAGTTGCTGACAGAAGATCCAGACAGGACACAAAAGCTGGGTGGGCTTCTATTGGCCTTCTGTCTCCTCCACTCAAGATCATTGGCAATACCGGTAGTTACCTGATCCTCATAAAAAACACTTTATTAGCCACTCAGAAGTCAACTGGGTGTGTTTGTGTGTGTGTGTGTGTGTGTGTGTGTGTGTGTGTGTGTGTGTGTGTGTGTGTGTGTGTGTGTGTGTTACTGTATATGGGTGTAGCGCACTCAATTCCTAATGTTGACGTCTGACTTTCCTTGCGTGATAACCATTTACTTTAGTGTCTTGCTAAAACAAAATATTTGATTTGTGACTAAAATCTGGAAAATAGCTAAGTGTAAATGCCAAAAACACTTATTAATGTACACTTAATTTTGGTGGAACGCAGTCACAAACATGCCCTTGAATTTCTCCTACATCTCACCCTTCCATATTATTTCCAATGGACATTAATACCACTATGGCAAGCACCAATGGCACCTCACTGTAGCCACAATTCAGTGTTAGACGGTGAGACTTGTGGAGTGTGGTATGGTTCTGTGGACACAAGGAGGGCACAAGTGCAGACACAGTGAGAAATTATTCATGCGAACACACACACACACACACACACACACACGTTCACAAAGCATATGTATTAACCTCCCCAAACCTCTGAGGCTCGAACCCAGGGTAAGAATCACTGCTCAAAGCCTCTTAAAGGTCAAGTGTGAAGTAATTACGGAAAATCCCAAATTAAATTTTTTTTTGTCATAAGTAAAGTGATCAAACAAAATACAATAAATAAAAAAGTAAATAAATGAAAAAAAGAATTTCCATTTTTTAAATTCAACAGAGTAATCATTTTCCCAAAGTGAGATGCTGATGAGTGACAAACCTGGAAGTGTCATGTAACTACATGGGCAACCAAAGCAGAGCTCATTAAAGGAAGCGTACAAAAACAGTCAGAACTCGATTCGGAAAGCAATGTTTCTGTGGGGATGCAGGTATTTGTAGAGTTGGAGGAAGAGGAGGTTGTTGGCAAGATGTATGTTGGACATGTACCAGCCAGATGCTCAGAATGCGGAAAATGTTGTGCCCGAATGGCTGGACATGGAGTGGAGATTAGTCTCATCGGCTTTGGAAGAACGGTAAACTATATAGACTGCTGATAAACGCCTCCCGTTATTGTTTTCAATTCGATGCTGTGCCATGCTGTGAATTGCACACGATGGGATTACCTACTTGGTCCATGTAATTCCGTTAGCTCTGAGAGCACACGTTGTAGTGGGTTGGTGTCCTACATTGTCATTGCTAAGGTAGTTCTGTTGCGTTGTCAGTCACTCCGCACATGATATCGGCAGCATTGTTAGTTGCAAACCATTACAGAGGATTCCATCTATGCACTGATACTGAAGTCCAAGATGGCGCCCGAGTAGGCAGCCGTCGGCAAGTGCTCTCATGAGCCTTGCTTTTTTTGTTGTTTTTCTGTTTGTTTTGTCACTTTGTGTTTGTTGTCACGTCGTGTGGACCTGATGTGGACTGTTTTCAGCATTTTTTGGCCAGGACATTCATCAAGGAGGAGACTCGGTGCTTGGTGGTTGCGCCTTCTCGGCAGCATGGGTATGCCAGCACTGTTTTTGATTTGGAGGAATGTCTGCGCCATTTGACTGTCGTTGCTGGACAGCCCCGGGGCGCTTGTGTCTTGCGCCTGTAATGGGCAGGATTTTTCACAGCCCCGCTTTGTTCAGCGGAGAGATCGGTGCTGTTGAACGGTCTGCGGCTGGATGGATGCAAGGATTGAGGAGCCGACGATGAGAAGAAAGGAGCATTAGCGCTAGCGCCAATGCGCATGTGGAACCGGGAGTTGCGGCTTGGAGTTGAAGCGGATTACATGGGACAGGAGAAGTGAACTAATCTCTTTTTGCAACTTTGTGTTTGCTTTCAGAACTTAGCTTGTAGCAGACGTGTGCACATTTTCGGCATGACGTTTCTGATCCACTGGTAAAAGGACACTTTGATCCTCTCCTCTTTCATCTATAACTGCTTCAGACAACAAAGTGTATGCAGGAAAGTGGTGAAGATTGCACGACTGTCTGTGTCCTATGTGTTGTGTTGTGTTATTTTTGTTATTTTTGACTTCAAGATGGCGCCACGAGAGTGGCTGCCTTTCAAGCAGCTCCTATATTTTATTGTTCTCCTTCTTCCTTTCATAACTTTGCTGCTGTGAATTGGGAATTTCTCCATTGCGAGACTAATAAAGGTTTTCTTATCTTACCTTATACAGGTTGAATGTTTTCGTACAGGATTCCATCCATGTACACAAATAATATTTTGAATCAAACGTTTTCAGAAACGCAGCCAGAGTTCTTCATTGATTATCACACCTAACTTTTTTTGCAAATTCTTTACCATAAGCCAATAGGGTTGAGAAAAAATAGATTTTCGAAGTACAAAGAACGCTCATCGACACCAGCAGGGAAATTCGCTTTGCGTGAACTTAACTGTATTGTTCGTATTTTCTGATCCATTTAGGTGCCCTATATTTTTCTTTTGGCCACTCAAACAACTGTTTGCCTATACATGAGATGTGCTGGTGTTCAGACACACCTCAATTATGAGAGTGATGAGAACGGTAGGAGGAAAGGAATGTAGTATCAATCATATAAAATCATGTCCTCCCTTATTCACAGAAAGCTGCCAAAATCTGTAAAACACGGGAAATGCTAAATGAATAAAAAAAAAAAGATAATATATTGAACCAGAGAGTAGAGAAGATAAGAGCAGCCAAGAATGCATGGTGGTGATGAAGTGATTTTACAGGACGTTCCAGAAAAAGTCAACTTATTTCGTGGTAAGCAATGAAAAGCATAAAGAAGCGTAAAACGTATTATTGCATTACACCCATCCATTACCCCAGAGACTATCTCAGCGGATTTAAGGTGAGAGGCGGGGTATACCCTGTCAGTCACAGCACTGACACAAAGAGCAAAGCTTCACACTAACATTTACACCTAAAGGCAATTTACAGCCTCCAATGAACTCAAAAGAACCGTAAATCAGCAGTGCTCACCACTTAGGTTATTCAGACACGACCTGTCCACATTTGTAAGGCTTTAAACCAAACATATGTGAGACTTTAGGAATCACAGTGCAGAATATTTTGTAGATTATTCAATAAAGTTCTTGTCCATGTTGAATGGGTACTGTATTTGGAGGGAAAAAAAACAGTTAAAACTGTGATTCATTCACCGTGTTGACGAGATATTTTGGACTGCCTTCAGGTTGTGAACTCCTATTGCCATCTCTGCTTTACCCTTTTAAGGCCACACAGGTCACCTGATATACGCCTGCTTTGGCTGGCACCCTTAAAGAGCTGTTACGGCCCAGCTTGTGAAAGGAAATAGCCTGGCAGGACAATGATGAAATTTAATGAACCAAGAGGAGGAACATGTGGTGGAGAATACTAAATTAAGGAATACTTTGTTAAAATGTAGCATTATTGCTAATAATTTCATTCAGTGTGTTATATCTGATTGAGCTGTTATTTACCTTGGCTGCACCATGGGGTGCCAAATGCATGCATTAAGCTCTTTCAAGCATTGTGGCTGAAGCAGACACGTGCAACATTCAAGACACAAGAACCTTTAGGCTCTCTAGTGAAAACTAAGAGAGAAGTAGGAAATGGCTCATATTTAACCATTAGCTTCACCATCAAAAAAAAAATCTCTGGAACAGTCTGAGAGAAGCAATTCCAAAGATGTCTTCAGAAGTCCAATCTTAAGACATTAAAACTCAGTTGGAAATGACTGAAGGACTTCCCAAAGCATGTCATTTGTTTGCAGGAATGAAGTAACTTTAAGTTAACCAAATTTATTGTGTATTCATTCATACATTCATCTATCTACAGTGGGTTGCCAAAGTATTCATATCCATGAGCAACACTGAATTTCCCGGCACAGAACAAGGGAAAAGTGTGTTTCACTTGTTTGCATGAAAGGAAAAGCACAAACACAACAATCCATCACTGTGTTTGTCCATAAGCACTCTTGACTGTTGTCTCGTCAGTTTGTTGCATTTCTAGTGTTTTTGGAGATACGATCAATCTTCTTGTTTCGGACTTCTGTTTATTCAATATTTTGATGCACCATAGATCTCATTTGTCTTTTGTTCCTATGAATTCTGTTTTTTTTACACAGATTTAGATTTTTCTACTTGCATTCTGGAAATGTTCGAAGATCCATCCTTTGTGGGATAATGTTATTGACTGTGGGAAATTGGTTGAATTGTCATCTTCTGACATTTCCAAGACTGTCTCCTTAATAACAGAACTCCGGTACTTCATTTATATAAATCGGTGTTTAGAATATTGAGGACTGGACGTGTAACTTGTGCCCGGATAATTGTGAGATACTGGAAGGTACCTGATAGTCCAACATTAAATGATTAGAAAGTGCTTATGATGGACATAGCATGTGAAAAAATGTTGGGTGGATTGAGCTGGTCAAATGGTGTATCCGGTGAGCGATGGGATGATCTTGGTACTTTCATTTCACATGGGCATAGCCAGAATTTATCACATTTTTATTTTTTAGGATGTTTTTGAGGTGGCTCTGGAGTATGCTGTAACTAGCACGTATTAATCTACACTCTGCCAGGATTAGTATACTGCTCCTTCATCAAATAATGATGGATTTCCTTTTGGCCTGTTTGGGGGTTGATTTGATTAATGTTATTATTTTTATGTTGTCGTATCACTTAAAATTTAATGTAAAAACTCTCTCTCTCTCTCTCTCTCTCTCTCTCTCTCTCTCTCTCTCTCTCTCTCTCTCTCTCTCTCTCTCTCATCTGTGTGTGCATGTTCATTCATTCATTCATTTTCGGAACCGCTTGATCCTCACTAGGATCACAGGGGGTGCTGGAGCCTATCCCAGCTGTCTTCGGGCAGAAGGCGGGGGACAACCTGACTCGGTTGCCAGCCAATCGCAGGGCACACATAGACGAACAACCATCCACGCCCACACTCACACCTTGGGACAATTTCGAGTGTTCAATCAGCCTGCCATGCATGTTTTTGGAATGTGGGAGGAAATCGGAGTACCCGGAGCCTGCAAACTCCACACAAATATATATATATATTGTCCATTTATTGTACTCATTATAAGGGTTTTTTTTTGAGCCGTGCTTTGTCTGGTCCCTCACCTAGGACATGTTTGCCATGGGTGACACTGACAGGGGCATAAAAGCCCCAGAAAACGTAGCTCCTAGGATCATTGGGACACACAAACCCCTCCAACACCTAAGGTGACGGCTCACGGAGGGCTATAGATATATGTAAAACTAAAAATAATAATGGTCTTTCAATAGGAAGTAAACCAATCTCTCAAGTCTCAGCAACAAGTTTCAGACTGAAATCGTGAAAGTCACTGATGGTGTAGTGACTTGTGTGCAGGTAGCGTAGGATCGGTTTCCACTCAGTGACGATGTGGATGTGGGAGTGAATGGTTATTCATCTTTCGGGACTGGCTGGTGAACAGTTCAGTGTGTAGTCTGCCTTCTGCCTGAAGTCAGCTGGGACAGGCTCCAGCAACTCCCCATGACCCTGTTCAGCATAAGTGATGTTGAAAATGGATGGATGGAAATCATGGGATTTCTTTCGCATCTTTTCAATGACAGAAATGTAACATACTCACCTCATTTTATTTTTACATATTGTATATATTTTATAATTTTGTTTTGTTGAATGGGCGGCCCAACAGTCCAGTGGTTAACACGTCGACCTCACAGTGCAGAGGTGCAGGGTTCAATTCCAGCTCCGACCTCCCTGTGTGGAGTTTGCATGTTCTCCCCGGGCTTGCGTGGGTTTTCTCCGGGTGCTCCGGTTTCCTCCCACATTCCAAAGACATGCATGGTAGGCGGATTGAGCACTCTAAATTGTCCCTAGGTGTGAGAGTGAGCATGGATGGTTGTTTGATCGTCTCTGTGTGCCCTGCCATTGGCTGGCAACTGGTTCAGGCTGTCCCCTGCCTACTAACAGAAGATGGCTGGGATAGGCTCCAGCACCCCCCGTGACCCTTGTGAGTATAAAGTGGATTGAAAAATGGTTGGATGAATGGATGGATGTTTTGTTGAATATGATACGATATATCACGAGGTGAGATCTTTTCTATAAACCCTGTATGGGCTTTATGCTCTCACCGGCACAATTTGTGTTTTTGGTTACTACATTGCTTTTTTGTCTTGCCTCTGTGCAAATAAATACCAAATAACAAAAAACCAAAACACTCAAAAACAGTTTGTGATTGCGTTTACTGTTAGTAAAAATCACTAAAATCACTCCTACAAGTACCTGGGTGTTCTTCTAAATCAGGGGTGCCCATTACGTCGATCCTGATCGACCGGTAGATCTGGGACAGGTCCGAAGTGTATCCGAAAAAAAAAAAAACAACCATTTGTGTGTCTTTGTACATGTTAGTAATATATTTTTTATGTTAATGTACGCTGCACTCTAATCATCCTATCAGTCTCATTTTCACGAAAAAATATTTAAAATAAAATAAAATAAAATAAAATAAAATAAAATAAAATAAAATAAAATAAAATAAAGCAGGTAAATCATTAACCTACGGTGGCGCGTGATCTACGTCACCGGAAGTTGTTAGCGCTCAGCAGTCTGCAATTGCAGCTTGTGATCAGAGCTGTTGCGCTACATCTTTTATCGTCATTATTCTCATTCAGAGTTTGCTTCGTGTACAATTTACCGAGGGCACGGGCAAAGAATAGGAATCTAGAGGGCCCAGTGAAGCACTTTAAAACGGTACCTGTGAGCTATCTAGATAGTTAACAGGCTGCAAAGGTGCATTGCATGCCTCCGTGTCAGGCTGTTTCTCATCATGGCGCGCGTGCGTGGTAAGGAGCGACCCCGGGAGGTTGGTTGATCGAAAAGTCGATCTGAGGTCCAAAAAGTTTGGGCACCCCTGTTCTAAACAATAAAAAGGACTGGTCTACCAACACGGACGCCCTGATTAGGAAGGGACAGAGCCGACTCTTCCTACTCAGGAAACTGAGGTCTTTTGGGACTCAGGGGTCACTCCTTAAGACATTCTATAACTCAGTGGTGGCTTCAACCATCCATTATGGCATTGTCTGCTGGTCAGGCAGCATCTCGGCCCGGGACAGAAAGAGACTGGAGCGACTGGTCAGGAGGGCCAGTTCTGTCCTGGGCTGCTCCCTCGACACTCTGGAGGAGGTGGGCAACAGGAGGATGCTAGCTAAGCTAAAAGCTATGATGAACAGTCCCTCCCACATCCTCCAGCCCGCCCTGACAGCACTGGGTACCTCCTTCAGCCAGAGACTGTTACACCCACGCTGCAGGAAGGAGAGATACTGCCGCTCGTTCCTACCGACTGCTGTCAGGCTGCTGAATAAAAATAAATAAATAAATACATTAAATTAAATATGTGAAAAACCAGTAACCATTGTAAATAGCAAAGCCACCTTATACCAGTTACATATATGCTTATATCTATATCTATACTGTATCTATATTGCACTTATATTGAACTGTGTACAGCTCTCTTCTGAAACATTTATTTTTGTGCATGCAAACACTTTGTTTTTTTCTTCTTTCTATCCCCCAATTTTGCTGCTGTAGCCTGTAAATTTCCCCAGTGTGGGACAAATAAAGGATATCTTATCTTAAAGCACATACTTTGTCTAACACATGTTCATCGGACAAGAAAGAAGAAGATTAACTTAACTTGTCGTCCTTCTCCGGTATCCTTGAGGAACGTACTCAGTTCTCCTCATACTGTGTGATCATGATGAATTTCCTCATCATTAGACTGCTTGTATTTTTCAGCAAATTAGACATGTCCTTTTGAGATAATATTTAACTAGAAAATTATACGCGATTCACGTTACACATCTACGTAAGTGACCCCTTAGCTAACCTCCTTTCTAATACTGGCTGACATTAGGACTAGCTATTTCGGTGCCTTAATTGGCTCTTCAAACACTTTGTTGTCCAGTCAGATTTTGGGGCTGGTTGAGGGTGACACACAGACAAACTGGCAGCACAATTACAATAATAACACTACAACTACTACCGCTCCTTTATGGTTGTGGGTTTGTGTGTGTGTGTGTGTGTGTGTGTGCGTGCGTGTGTGTGTGTCTGCATCTTTAAACTATTAACCAGGCATGGGGGAGATCTATTTTTTTCTCCTTAAGACCCTGACCTCAGTGGTGTTGTGCACGCACGCACACTCAGACACACACACACACACACACACACACGCGCACACACACATGCACACACACACACACACACACACACACACACACACACACCGACACATCCTGTGTTTAGTGACTGCAGTAAAGCGAAAACAGTCCATCCAGTGCTGAAAATGTAACACTTCCTGGCTGGACCACTTTCACTGTTCCCTGAATACTTGTACATAATGTACATTTTATTCAAGCATATTTTATTTACCAGCTTGCAATTCACTTGTGACTTGTTCAGGGTGGATCCCACCTGTTACTTGAAATCAGCTGTGATATGCTGCAGCTCACCAGCAACTCTAAGGCAACATTTATACTTCATTTCAGGCCTCCATGACAGCCACATTTCAGGCCATTGTGGACAGCATAGGATGGTTGTGAGACAAAAAGGGGGGATGGAATGGGCAAACCTGACAGGTCGTAATTGTCATGGATGCCCAGCGAGATTTTTAAATGTCAAAACATTTGCCATGGCTGTCATGGTGTAGGTGAGAAACCTAGTCGGCTGCAGTAAAACGGCTTGCAGGGAGATAAACAGTCCATAATAGGGCATACCAACATTTGGAAGTGGTCCTTTTGAGACAAGAGTTGGATGAGTGAAAACTAAACAATTATCAAACATTTATTGTAAACACTGGTCCTGGACCCGGCAAAGGAGCTTCATATCACTCGATCACATTGTACAGTTTGTTATATGTGTATTTGCATTTGCTTTTACTTTGCTTTGTTTTATTCTGCTGTCTTCAACCACGTCAACATTGCCAATGATAATCTGTTTTGAATTGCATTACCTGGATAAATAAATATTTCATTAAATAAAACAATAAAGAGCAACAAATGTATTTCAAAGCTCCCCACCACTCACACTTTATATGCATAAAGCCTGGACAGAACATGAGGGACCCTGTCGAAACGTGAAGCGTGAACGAACTGGCGTCCTTGGTATATCGCAAGCAGAACTCTAGTACGACTTTGAGCCTCCAGAACTCAGCAGCTCTGTCACCCCATAGGCTATAACAGACAATGTTGACAAAGACCACGACAAAATTTAGCAATGTTTGAAAATTGAGGATTTTTCCTGAATTTTCAAACATTTTGAAATTTTCAAACGAACTTGTCTCAAGAGGACTGGTACTGTAGCCTAAGCTGCGTGTTGAGGCGAGGATGACTTTTTCTGGTCAAGGCCTCTTGGCCTTGCACATCAGCTCGGGTCTTTGGATGACAGGCGTGATATTTGACATCACGAGAGCAAACTTCTCTAGCCAGGGATGTGAAGGTCAAGGTCTCACTGCACCCAAGGTGGGTGTGGGCCTGGCCACCATGCACTTGTCATTGAGCCCAACCTCTGGGCCTGGATCCAGAGGGGGCCCCGAAGACCCAAATCTGGGCAAGGGAAACTGTAAGGTTATCATTATAATGGGTCATTGGAGCATTGCGCCGTCTGGTCCCTCACCTAGGACCTTTTTGACCTGGATGACCCTACCAGAGGCATAAACGCCCCTGACAACCTAGGTCCCTGGACACACAAATCCACCGACTGCAGTGTCATGTTGTATCTATGACAAAACTCCTTTCAACTCTGCATTTCTTTGCTTCTGGGATATTTCAGAGCATGGCGACAATTGGTGCTGCCCGCTCCTAGAACTGTTTTTCAGGTGTGCTGTCTCAAGTTTTAAATGAAATGTTATGCAAGATAGGCGAAACTATCGTTAGCAAAACAGAGGGAATTTTATTTTCGCCCCAGCAGTGCTAGTTTATAAGGATACATTGCATGGGAAACAGACGGGTGTAAATGTCGTGTAGCAATGGTGACTTCTATGGTGAAACAAATCAATGTACTGCTTGTATCTGGAAATGTCATAGTTCAGTTGTGCTCTGTTAAAATCACCCAGTATGATGAAAGGTGATTTAGCTAGAGTTTGTTTTTTGGTCAGCCAGCATTGTTGCGCTGTGTTCACATTAGCTTATGGTGGGATGTAAACACCGGTGAGTACGAAAGAAGAGTAAAATGTGAGTAAATTGTGAGTAAAATGGCTTACAATGCAGAAATGGTGACTCCATCTCCGGTCTGTGTGTGTTGAGCTCTGTGACATCAGTGGACCATTTCTTGTTGATATAGAAGCATATTCTGTCACATATTGACTTCTCTGATAGGCATCCAGGATGCATTTTGTTGAAGCAGAAGCATGGCAGATTTGCAAAGGTTTTGATGGTCCTTGTGAGGAGGACGAATTCATCCATCTTGTTTGGTAGAGAATGTTGATTAGAGTGAGGGATTGACGAGAGCAGGGTTTGAAATGCACGGTGTCGTAACTTGACTAGCACATCCGGCACTTTGGCCCCTTCTTCTTTGAATCTTACTGTCATTTTTTGCAAACATGAAAGTGCTGTGGAGACATGTTAGTGTAATGTTGTGTCATCCCTGTGATCTATTGGAGTTTACGCTTAGAGCATTTGCGAAAGTTTGACCTAGAATCAGTATCCCCTCAGTGGGAGAGTTCACGGACAATGCTTGCCCACAGGAAATGGCCGGACTCAATGACATAATTGACTGGACACCAGGGACGTGTGTAAAGGAAATTTTTGTCGGAGTTATTTTCCTGATTTATACCATTTGCGAGAGATGTTGATGCTGCCCTGTGTGTGTGCTCACACACACACACACACACACACACACACACACATATATTAAATTATTTTGTTTTCTTTGTGTTGGTGGGTGGACACGATCGATTGGAAGCATGAACTAGATTTTTGTTTTCGATAGAAGGCTTTTGTTTCAGCAAAGTGAAGTCACTCAGATTTCTCCTTGGATTGTTTGTGTTGATGGGTGGGCGAGGTCGAGGTAAAACATGGACTAGATTCCGTTTGCATTGGAATACGTGTGTTTCTCTGGAGTGAACTTACTCATCAAGTTTCTCCTTAACGGCCTATGCATCAAACAAACACAAACCCTCACATGCCACTGCTTGTTTTGTGTTCCAAATCTTACTTAACTATTAGTTTTTGAAATCAATTCACCATTTGGAGTTGTGAATCAACTTGGTGATTCGTCACCGGAAATGGTTGAAGCAGCAACCTCTGACGAAATTACCAAAACTACTTTGGAGGGATATATAAAATGCTGATGGAAACACAGTAAAAGAACAAGGAATTGTTTCAGCACACTGTGACAACTGTGGTGTGTGTGAAAAATGTTCATCAAACAATTTGGAAGAACAGTCCATACGGAATCAGTTTTCTTTTAACCCAGAATTAATGTTAATGTGTCATCTCCACTGGATTCTCCAGTTGTGGCTGAGGTTAGAAGATACTTTGTGGCACCATCTGTTCAATTGCAAATCCCCACTTTTGGGAAAATTGATAAGCAGGATACCCTCCTTTACTTGCAAAAGTGAAAAGACTTCCTGACTGTGAACCCACTGACCGATAAGGACTTGACGGCCACTGTAGCAAATGTACTCCATGGAATGTTGAGAGACTGGTGAGCATGCATACCTGGTTGGAGTCTGATTTATGGCAATAGCCACACTTTGCTAAATTATGTGACCCATTTGGATCATTCCTTCTTGCATGACATCTTTACCTAGTCAACTCAGTGTCACTCTGACTATGAGAAACTAGACGGGCAAAGCTGTTGTGGACATGGGATCATCATTTATGTGACTGAATGAGCAGGGACAGCCGAGGAGTCCCTTGCAATTTGGATTGAAGATCCCCTATATCTGACTAACGAACAGCCTAAGACACTGCTGGTGCGGCTTGTGCCAGTGGTGGTTTTGGACTCCACCTACTTTGCAATGATTATTTTTGTTCCAGTTTAAAGGGTACGGCCCATTTCAAAGTATTGATTGGAGCACTATCTTAAATTTTGATAAATAACTGATGCTCTCATCTTTGAATCTAGTCCTATATTTGCAAAAACTGTGTGCCCGTAATACTCTGGTTAATTTTAAGACAAGGTGTCACACTGGGCCTTTCCTTGCACCCACCAGTTTCTGTTGAGTTATATGCCAGGTTTATGTTGTAGTGAAATTCACTGTGTTGAGGGGCTGGACTCATACCTCAAATCTACAATCGCAGTTTGTTAACCATTTAACCACCGAAACTCCAATTAATTCGATTGGATTATTAATTGTATGTTACCTGAAAAACCTATTAACGATAGTCCCTAACATGTAACATCCAATTTTATCATGAATGTCAATGATGTGCACTTTCATAGTGCTTTATCTACACAAGGGATGCCAAATGTATGTTCCGCAGGCCTAATCCAGCATGCAAACCGGTTTAATGCAGACCGTAAAATGAGTTGGTAAAGTATAATAGTGAGATCGCCCTCGAGTATCAAAATGCGCACGGCCTGACTGAATAAAAAGCAGTCCCATATTCACCAAATGTTCGATATCAGTTGTACATAACTGAGAAAAGTCTCAATGATTATTTCATTGCACTTCTACCTTAACTATTAGGTTTTAAAGAGAGATAGAGTACATTTGACAATCAGTGTAAATTGTGAGAGATTTTAAAACATTTTTTTCTTGCTTTCCAGTTTGAATCCAAGATGTTACAATTCGACAAATTATTGGGTTCACATGTTTTGTGTGCCTGTCTGTGAACATCACAGATGACACTCCTATGTGGCGTATGTACTATGTAGAAACAGTGTTTTGTGTCTGCAGGCTACATGTTAATAACCAACACTAACAAAGAAAAATGATCCCTTTAGTTTCAAGCACTCTGCAAGAGCAAGACAAAGATGAACACACTTGACATGTAGCTTGTCAGTGTGTGAATGGCTTCCCAGTGACATCTTGGATCTTTGCCGAAGACATAAGAGACTGGGCCACTAATCATTGAGGCTGTGCTCCATACAACACAATAGTCTGCAGTGTGTAAGTGTGTCTGTCTTGTGTGTGTGTGTGTGTGTGTGTGTGTGTGTGTGTGTGTGTGTGTGTGTGTGTGTGTGTGTGTGTGTGTGTGTGTGTGTGTGTGTGTGTGTGTGTGTGTGTGTGTGTGTGATGGTGGTCTGGCATTTCTTTCATGGCCCTAATGAGGTAAGCAACAACATGCCTCAAGCCATTCTGGAGACAGGACATGCACACACAGTGAGACACACGCGAGTGCAGAAACACACACACACACACACACACACACACACACACACACACACACACACACACACACACACACACACACAGTCACAGAAGCAAGTCTAAAGATAGTCAGTACTTGAGTTGTCAAACTTCAGCTGAGTGAATAATAAGGTCAGTGGGAGTTGACCTCATCAACTCAAATTGATGAACGGACATTTATAGTGATACTCATTATTTACAGCTTGTCTTTTTTTTCATCTAGCAAGACATTCCTCACTGTAACCTATCAGTATAGAAACTCAAACATCAATTTCCAAACAAAGATTCAAGCAATTTGTTTATCTACATGCCGCTTATTTTGGTGTGTAATCGGACCATGATTGCAAGCTACCAAAAATGAATTAGCTTGCATTATTATTGCTAAATTAAAGAAAAGGGCTGTCACTGCACTGTCAACAATGGTAGTGCTGATCCAGCTTGCTACTGTTCAACTATTTGTTTACAAATTGCTGCAATGTCTCTTTAACCTTTCCTAACTTATCCAGCCAGCCATTCTTTTTTTTCAGACATTTTATTCTCAGGGTTCAGGGTCATAAGGAAACTACAACCGTTTCCAGCAGAATTAGTGAGTGACATGGTATACCCAAGACTTATCACTTTTCAGTCAGAGCACTGACACATTAAGCTCATCATTGAAATGCACATCCACACTATTTGGTTTTGGGAGTTAGATATGCATATAATACAAGTCACTGGTGGTGTAGTAATATATTGGCCTCAAATGTGTGCAGGCAGCATGGTTTAAAGTCTCACTCAGTGACGGTGTCAATGGTTCTCCGTTTCTATTTGTGCCCCATCACTGACTGGTGACCAGTTAAGGGTGTTGTCCACTTTTTGCCAGCGGTTAGCTGGGTAAGATACAGCACCCTGTAACCCTGGACAGGATAAACAGTACCGTAATTTCCGGAATGTAAGTCACAGTTTTTTTCATAGTTTGGCCAGGGGTTCGACTTAAACTCTGGAGCGACTTATGTGTGAGATTATTAACACATGATTATGTCATTTCACATGTTATTTTCACATTAAACCACAAGAGGACGCTCTCGGCCTGTATTGATAAATCGGCAATGAGTCTGACGTAAGCGACGTAGAAGAGGAAGCGGCGTATCGTCTGCCTCCCGAGTTGCGGGAGTTGTTTAAAAGTGACACTGAGGATGAGGAATTCATTGGATTTAGTGATTTGGAGTAAAACTGATAGTTTGGTAAACTTGTTAGCATGTTCTTTATGCTAGAGTGATCTGAATAACTCTTAACATGTTACATCGTTACTGACATTACCAGGCATGTCAGTCATGTAACGTTAGTATACAGTACACTTATTCAGCGTGTTGTTCTCTATTTTATTTTAATTTTAAATTGACTTTCAAGATGACACGTATGTTTTTGGTGTTGGATTTTATCAAATAAATTTCCCAAAAATGCGACTTATACTCCAGTGCGACTTATATATGTTTTTCTTCTTCTTAATTATGCATTTTTTGGCTGTGCGACTGATAAACTTATAATCAGGAGCGACCTATAATCCGAAAAACACGGTAGTAAAAATGGATGGATGCACATAATACATGATCACGGGTACTCCAGTGGGGCCACGCTAGCTGGTTTGCTTGCCACCCAGGTGTCCATCACACCTTCACCTTCCTGGCTCGGAGTTTCTGGTGGACCACCATGAGGAGAGATGTTAAGGAGTTTGTCATGGCATTTGTCAGGCACCCGCCGGTCTGCTACTGCCCCTTCCTACCTCCAGTCGGCCCTGCTCCCATGTGCCATTGGACTTTGTATCCGGATTTCCTCCTTCTCAGGGTAAGACTGTGATCTAACGGTGATGGATCGTTTCAGCAAGGGAGTTCACCTAGTGCAAGGGTGTCCAAAGCTGGTCCTCACGGGCCGCTGTCCTGCCCGTTTTCCAGCTTTCCCAGGAGCAATGCACCTGATTCAAATCATCAGGATGGTTCTAATGCTGCTTTAGAGCTGGCCGATGAGCTGTTCATCTGAATCAGGTGTGTTGCAGCCGGGAGAGATGGAAAACAGGCAGGACGGGGGCCCTCCAGGCCCGGAGCTGGACATGCCTGACCTAGTTGAATATGACCTTGGTTGACCCTTGGTTGAATATGCTGTCTATTCCCTGGTCTGCTCCGCCACTTGACTGGTTACTAGCCACCAATCTTCTCTTCACAGGAGTCTGAAGTGGAAGTTCCCACAGTGCAGAACCACCTGGACCATTGTCGCTGTGTCTGAGAGATCAGCCGTATTGCCCTGCGCCGTGTGACGGAACGTGTCAGTCGAGGTGCCAACCATCGTCGTTTCCCAGCACCGGTTTACCAACCTGGGCAGAAAATGTGGCTGTCCTCCAAGGATCTTCCACTTCAGTTGGCTGCCAAGAAACCAATCCCCAATTTATTGGACCCTTTGAAACCAAAAGGTGCTCAGTCCTGCAGCAGTGCATCTGAAGCACCCTTCCTCCATGAAGATCCATCCTGTTTTTCATGTCTCCTGGGTTAAGCCAGTCTCCGTTATTCACCTGATGCCTCCGACCCCGGCCCCGTCTCCCCCTGAGATTGTGGACGGGCACCCCCAGTGGATAGGCCGCCGACTGATGCAAGTCCGGCGCCGAGGACGGAGGTTCCAGTACCTGGTTGATTGGAAGGGCTACAGCATTGAGGATCGTAGCTGGGTCTCCCCCCCGGCCGGCTCATTATGGACCCTGAACAGATTGCTGAATTTCATCGCTCCCATACTGACAAACCCGTAGGGGAGGGGGTACAGTTGGGGAGGGGCCAGCCAGTCAGCCTTCTCAGGCAGGGTGCTCTACATGTCATACCTGAGGCTTGACTGCTAATCACTCACCTGTAGCTCATCAGCTAGTTAGGGCTGGGATAAATTGCCTCCCTAACCAGTCCTCAGTGCAAGTTCATGCAGTAACCACCTACAGTGAGCTCTGGGAAACATATCCTAAGGTTTTCGTTTCCTGTGCAGATACTTCCCCTCCCTTCCTCATGCTTCTCCCTTGAATTTTAAGTAAGTCCATGTTTGGATTTTTCCTGAGTTGACTTTCCAAAGGCTGTAATAAACAACGCCAAATTTTTGGCTACACCATTCCTTTCTGTTGTCGTGCGATTGGGGTCACATACAAACCCTAACAAATCCAATTGACATTTCTTTGGAAGTTGAAGAAAATGGTCCATGACAAGGTTCCAAACTGCAAAGCTGCTCTGGCACAAACAATCATAGAAAGTTGGAGCCAGATTGATGAAAAGTACTGTTCACACCTTCCGAACCGCCTGATCCCCACTAGGGTTGCGGGGGGTGCTGGAGCCTATCCCAGCTGTCTCTGGGCAGTAGGCGGGGGACACCCTGAATCGGTTGCCAGTCAATCGCAGGGCACACAGAGACGAACAACCATCCACACTCACACCTAGGGACAATTTAGAGTGCTCAATCAGCCTGCCATTTACGTCTTTGGAATGTGGGAGAAAACCCACGCAAGCCTGGGGAGAACATGCAAACTCCACACAGGGAGGCCAGAACTGGAATCAAACCCTCTACCTCTGCACTGTGAAGCCAACGTGCTAACCACTGGACTACCGGGCCGCCCCAAAAGTATTGTTTATCATATCATTTATCAAGTCCATGCCTCTGACACTGTCGTAAAAGCCTGAGGTGGTGCAACAAAGTTGTGTGTTGTTATTTTCCAGTTGGTTGCCAGTCAATCGCAGGGCACACAGAGACGAACAACCATCCACACTCACACCTAGGGACAATTTAGAGTGCTCAATCAGCCTGCCATTTACGTCTTTGGAATGTGGGAGAAAACCCACGCAAGCCTGGGGAGAACATGCAAACTCCACACAGGGAGGCCAGAACTGGAATCAAACCCTCTACCTCTGCACTGTGAAGCCAACGTGCTAACCACTGGACTACCGGGCCGCCCCAAAAGTATTGTTTATCATATCATTTATCAAGTCCATGCCTCTGACACTGTCGTAAAAGCCTGAGGTGGTGCAACAAAGTTGTGTGTTGTTATTTTTCAGGATTCCATATTTTTTTTCCCCTCAAAATTGAGTGATTCCATATTTTTCTCCCTCTGCTTATTCTAAACAAGTAACTGTTACTACCACACATTTTCTTGATTTCCTTTCATGTTTGCTCAAGCCAGAAAGTTTCCATTTGAAAGGACTTTAGTTTTATGTCATGTCTGTGATCTGCCTTTTTTTCTACAAATTCAAACAATTGAATGAACATCCTCTGAGACCAGTGATATATAATTTTTGCCAGGGGGTGTAGAGAAGACGGTTCATGCATTCCTTAATAAATGCAAGGGAAAATGTGTTATGGTTCAGTTAAACCCCTTTTTGGACATAATTCCCATGGGTATGTTTGAGGCAAATACAGCACTGCTCATCTCGGATGAAGAACATACCTACAGTGAAGCACAAGTGTGGCAGCATCATTCTTTGGGGCTGTTTTTCATCAGCAGAAAATGTGCATTAAGTCAATAAGTATGTGCATTTTATTTCACGCAACCATGACTGTGGATGGTATGATAAACAATGGCTTCTCAGCTATGGTGTGAAAGTAACATATTGTGATTGATATTAATGTTCTTTACATAAAATGGGTTATTTTAAGTTTTTGATTCAATTCAATAGTCTATTTGTACTTTGGATGTGCACTTAACATAACTAAAATTGTGGCAGAGAATCAAGAGGTCTAAGAATACTGGATCAACATGAAAAAATGTTTTCCTAAATTGTGGGGGTGACCAGGTAGATGGGGGCAGAGAATGAAAATAGTTAGCCATGGCCACCACAGGCAACCACATAGTTTAGCCGCTAGCTAGCACAAATCATGCAGGCTTCTGCTGGAAAGAAAAATGATCATAGGAAAAGCCTGTAAGAACATGCAATCAGTGAATAGGGCGATTGATAATTGCCAACAGCCTCTCAATATATCCACACTCCTTCCTTATTCTCACTCATTTCCTCGACTTTGTGGCCATCCGCTTCTTCTTTGGCAATCATGTCATGTTTTTGCGCTTTTCTAAAAACAATACGACACGGGATGTTTTATGTGTCACTGCAAGACCTGATAGAGGGTCGCAGTTTTTCCTCCTGCTGTGAGTTGGTCACTTGGTGTACAGCAGAATGTGGCCAACTATTTTATTGCAATGGTTAATTTAAGTCACGCTTAGCCACTTCACTCGGTGTGTCGTGGAGCTATGAATGGAGTTGAACTCATATGATGTGAACCGATCCCATCTGTTTTATCGTCACCTCATCAAAGTCAAGGTTTAGAAAAGATTTCACAATCTTTGTTATGCCATTCTGTACTCAGAACATCTTGTCACACTTGTGAAACAGTTATTAAGACAACAAATTTGGTAAAAACACAAACAGGGGGAGAGCATTCGAACTAAACACACTGAACTTCATTCAGGCTGATGTGCTATCCACTAGTTCACCATGCTGCCCTTCCTTGGTGGCTACATTTGTCAGTAAATGTGCACATGCGCACACACACACACACACACACACACACACACACACACACACACACACACACACATCCGCATGCGCAATTGTGATGTCATTAGTGTTTATTAGGAATGATGGCGCTGTCCTCTGCCACAAGGTCAGAGCGTTAATTATATTGGACTTAACATGAGACAGTAGAACACACACAGGCTGAGTACAGTAGGCCCATACAGCTGAATAGAATAGGCTAATGTGATTTTCATAATGACTGGACATCAAACATGAAACATGACTCAATAGACGGGGCCACCAAAGACGAGAGACACACTGTCGATGTTTATGTCCAACATAGAAAGAAGCAACTAACTCAAAAGGAAATGAAGATACGCCATACGTACCACATGTTGATGTTCCCGAGGCACAGGCTCCATGTGGATTCTTTGTCAAAGGCTGAACATGAAGTCATAGATTGTTCAGCTTATTTTGTATTTTCATCTTTTTTTTAGCTCTGAAGCTTAGAATACTAATACAGTAGCATTATTTGAAAAGCAACACTTTTTTATGTGAGCAAAAGTATTGGAACAGAGATTTGAAATAGATTAAGCTTAATATTGAGTTGCAAATGCTTTGCTGGCAATGAGGTCAACAGACTTACATTTTTATTTTGAGATGCTTTTCCAGGCCCCATTACACTCACAGTAACTCATCATTTGTTTTTGGCAGTTACGGTATTCCTTTAGCTGCTGCGTTAGCAGGTACTTTAGAATTCATGCATTGTCTGGAGGTTGAGTTGACCGTGCATTAATACCTTCCACTTGCATTCTGGCCATTTTCTTGCTACATGAATTATAAGCCTGTGGGAGTGGTTGCATTTTCCTTTCGATCGGCAGAAAAAATATTTCTGCTGTTGCTGATTTTGTGTTGCAACCAGGAAGATTGATGAGCCCTTCCAAGAAGAACCCATGCAAATGCACAGCCATGCCATTACCTCCATTCAGACCATTGTATTTCATAAATGTGTGTGTGTGTGTGTGTGTGGGTTCCTCTGTATTTTTTGGTATCAAATTCCAACCTGGCCTTCCTATTTTTCCGGCTAATGAGTGGTTTGCACATTGTGGTCTAACCTACCATATTTACTTTTGCTTATTCCATTTTATGCAAACGGTAGATTGTTATACCTCCACTGTTGCATTCTGGAGGTTGTTGCATATGCCATTCAACTGCGGCTTATTGGCTACTTTGTGCAAAGTTTAGCGCTTTCTTTCTTTTCATGACATTGCTGTATTGGCTATGGGCAGTGCTTGAGCAGTAGGGGTTACTGATTTTCAATCAAGTTTCAAAATTGCTTGCTCTCACTGACACTGTGAATAGATTCCTGTTTTGTGTCTTGCCTAGTGACACAATTGAGACCTTGATTTAATCGAGTTATAATGTGGTCCACTGGCCTGGTTAAATAAAAAGAAAGCTGCCGCAGTGGTTCTATTCTATGATCACCCTTTAGTCTGTGTTGTCTCGTCTAAACTTGTAAAATGATGCTCGAAATTGCCTCGATGACACGTAGATTTGAGTGACACAGGATTTAACGAATACAGAAAAAGAGCGATGCACATTGTTTGTGGAATATTGCACAACCACATTTTAGTCCTTTTTAAAATATAATTTCTTTTTCGAAACATCTATTATCGTTTTTACATGTTATTATTATCATTATTATTACGATTATTATGTGTTTTGTTCTTGGAATTCATTTGTCCCTCGGTAAAGTGTAAATATCTGTAGAAGAAATGCTATGCACAAAAAAAAAAAGGAACAAGTAATATTTACAAACCATGAAGAACGACAGTGATAAATCGGAGTGTCAAGTTGTTTATTGAACAGACTGCTGCTGGAACAAGAATTATAAACACCGTGTCTCGTCCGCATGGTAACCACAAAGAAATAAATCAGTTCCAATCAGTGATATTCTGTTCTTCACTGTAAGTAGGCAATACACACTGTTTGGATTTACAAGAAACATTTTTCACAGGAACAGATGACATTTCATATTCTGTTTGGAAGCCCAAATAAAGTCATGACCCAGGCGTAAGTGGCGTGGGTAACTGAAAGTCAATGAATGCGTTACTCTTAATCTATATTCTTATTCTTAAATCATCTCCAAATGTTTTTCTTTTTATTATCATAAACTGTATTTTAATTTTATTACAATAATTTATTATAATTTTATTTAGTGCACACAATCCACTCAGCAAGTACAGTTTCTGCATTCCCATGAATGTCTTTTATGACTTAACAGATTTGTTATCGAAGTTTTAATTGTAGAGGTGTAGTCCCACAAAACATAAATTCAGCTTGAAATCAACTCATTTAAAAAACTTATGATATTGTATACTATGATCATTAGCAACATTATAGGCTTTTTTTCTTGTACAATTAAAAAAAAACAGGTATAATTATCTCCTGAAATGGTATTAACTTTTTCTGTTTTTAATAAATGTTTTTTTATATCTTGAATTTACAAAAAATATATATTTATTTTTCATTCATGAACTGGTTGGGTTCGGTACTTCTAAAAAGGTTAAGAACCACTGATATAGAGCTTTCACAACCGCTGCAGCTGCAACAAAGTGCTTTTCAAAATTTTTAAAATACTACGTCGAAGAAATCTGAATATTGATCCATATATATATATATATATATATATATATTAGAGCTGTCAAACGATTAAAATTTTTAATCTAATTAAAAACTCAACTGTCATAATTAACTCAAATTAACTAAAAATTAATCATGATTACTCACGCATTTTTTATCGTTTCTGAATTTCCTTTTGTATTTTTTGTGCTATTTTCCCCCATTTTAATGCTCTCATCTACATGGAATCATGAATCAGTTTTCTATGTGCAAAATGCAAATATTTACTGAAATAATTTAGATTTTCAATTTTACATGTACATGTTTCACTTGGAGCAGTTATTCACACATTATCTCTCACACAATATTACTGTCCATCAACAAAAGTGAAAAAAATATTTTGTCACACAACAGCTGCTTGAACAGCTCTTTTTATGGAATCAAAACAGCGCAATATAAAGTACACATCTAAGGTAAACTAGTACTCATCCTATAATTTTTCACGGCCCCCTGAATAGGGATTGTCGGTCAGCATGGAAGGATCTCTCGTTCTGTACTTTTTTGATAATTTATTGGAGCACTTTGCAGCAGAAGTAGTAGTAGTAGTAGTTGTAACAGAAGTATCAGAAGCAGGTAATAACCTAAACTACACATAAATGCAGTAAAAAAATAATATATCTATCTTTCTGCATCACAATGTAAATATGTATATAATTGACATTAATTAATACCTTTATTTAACAATACGTTTAATAAATAATGTAATCAACCCTGATTTCACTATGTATCATTATCGTCATCATTATTCATTGTTTTAAACGTAAGAAACCATACAACACAAACATAAAGTCGAATCGAACAAAAGAACTACAAGTCCCAATACTCAATCCCGGAAGTGGAGCGCCGACATGATTTACCCCAGCTACAACGCAATTTACTTCGTTTAAACGTCAGATTGCAGACGGACAAACATAACAACTATGCAAAAATGAGCTAAATAAAGACACCCCTGTTCTAGCAACATTTTAGCCCACGCTGTTTGCTTTGAAATGATCCATAGCTGTCTGTCTGAGACAAGGGGGCGGAGTACCACGTCAGCTGTGTGCTTGGCCATTAAGTGGTATTTCAGACTCGACGTGCTATGATGATAGCTCAGTTTACGACTGCAAAACATACAGGTAACTTTGGTCTTGTCATTGGAACAATCTGGCAACTTTTTAAAACTAAACTTTCCATTCATAAACTATTTAAGTATCCGCTTTCGGTGTCTCGCGCTGCCGTGGCTGGCAAAACAAACGTGCGTGGACCTGTGCAGAGCGATTGATGTTTTGTTTCTGGTTTATTTATAGAGCAACGTAACATCCGCTGTGACGTCTGCGCGTTAATCTCGAGAAAATTTTTGATCCCGATAAAATTCATTTAAATTAATGCCAATAAAACGCGCTAAACTGACAGCTCTTTATATATATATATATATATATATATATATATATATATATATATATATATATATATATATATATATATATATATATATATTAGAGCTGTCAAACGATTAAAATGTTTAATCTAATTAAAAACACAAAAATTAATCTTGATTACTCACAATTTTTTTTATCGTTTCTGAATTTCCTTTTATATTTTTTTGGTCCTATTTTTCCCCATTTTAATGCTCTCATCAACATGGAATCATGAATCAGTTTTCTATGTGCAAAATGCAAATATTTACTGAAATAACAATTTTGATTTTCAATTTGACATGAACATTTTTCACTTGGAGCAGTTAATCTTGCATGCAGTTAATTGCATGCAGTAGCCATACATTTAGCTATGGCTTCAGCAAATTTGTTCTTCGTCGTGTCATCCATTTTCTTCGCTTTGATATGATCCATAGCTGTCTGTCTGAGACGAAGGGGCGGAGTACTCACGTCAGCTGTGTGCTTGGCCATTAAGTGGTATTTCAGACTCGACGTGCTGGCAAAACAAACATGTGAGTGGACCTGCGTGGACCCGTGCAGCGCGCTTGTTGTTTTGTTTCTGGTTTATTTATAGAGCAACGAAACATCCGCTGTGACGTGTGCCGCGTTAATCTCGCGAGAAAAAATTTCATCCCGTTAAAATTCATTTAAATTAATGCCGATAAAAACGCGCTAAAATGACTGTTCTAAAATACCAAAACAAAAACAACAAAAAACACATAAAAATATATATATATATATATATATATATATATATATATATATATATATATATATATATACGGGATGATAAAGTGCACTGTTTGAGAAAATTGAATGCTCTTAGGTGCGCCTTATATACGGTAATTACTTCTGACTTTACTGACTGTATGCATTCCTATATTTTACCAGTTTCACACGCAAAATCTGCAGTTATGTTTGAATTTCCGTATTTTTGTGTGACTGAAGCATATTATGGTTGCCATCTATTGCCCCTTTATTTCTCAAATTACTCTAAACTCATTTGTATCTTGTAAAACAATGTTTTTGATGCACCTCCTTACCCAATCTTTCATAATCGTTCAACTACCTACCCACACATTCACGCAAGCATGTTTCTTTATCAGTGACATTGCTTTAAAAATGGCTTCCTGCAGTCGAGGGGAAAATGTAAACATAGGCACATGTTGGGGAGGCTCAATGTTGGACAGACAGAACAAGAAAAAATTACTCACCGCACTTTTCAGTGTGAAGAAATAGAATGCCATTTACAATATAGTTTTGATGGCACAAAAAGTGCTCTAAAAAGACAATTCAAAAGATATTTTTACCACAGTTGGAAAGTCCTAACTACTATGAGCATTTGGGCCCTGAGACTGTCCACACTTCAAATCAACCCAACAGAGTCCACACAACCTGAAGAGTGAATTAGGCCTGTCAAATTGGTTTTGTAATTTAACACGAACAATGACTAGAGATTATCATTTTTCACTCTTTCAGGAGAATTCCTCAATTGACCTCCTCTTAAGTTGAAATCCCTGTGTCACTCGCATAACATTCTGTATTGTTCACCCACCCCCCCCCCAAAAAAAAAAACAAACAAACAAAAAAACATTACTTTGGACCAAATGGCTTTTGGACCAAATGTAAGGCTTACTCTTCTGTGCCTCCACCATGTTCACACACACTCAGAAAGTGGAACATTCAGGCAACAGATGCGCACCAGAAAAATATTCTGTTTCTTAAAGTAGACGTGGAAGATTTTAGCCGTGGCACGGTTCTGTGCTCTCTGAGGGCATTTTAGTTTTCTTGTGTCCTCCTCCTTCAATTGCCAATTTAGTAAGATAAGCCTGCATTTGGCTGCGTTGAGCTCCCACTCTGACAGTAGACAGAGATTCCACCAGAGTAATCTTTGCAAGGGTAATATCCCCATTAAATTTGATCAAGTCTTTTTAATGTTATTTTTTTTCTACAATCTACATAATGGGTTATAATGGCTAAATAATGGGTTTTAATGTATTGGGTTGTTGACACCAGTTTGAATGTGTCTTAAAAGATTAGTTGTGAAACCAAATACAAATGAGTGTGTGTATAAATGTGTGTGTGTGTGTGTGTGTGTGTGTGTGTGTGTGTGTGTGTGTGTGTGTGTCCCAGTTGTCTTTTAGCAATCGCAGGGCACACAAAGACCAACAACCATTCGCACTCACAATCACACCCAGGGACAATGTAGACTAGAGTGTTCCATTAATCTGCCATGAATGTTTTTGGAATGTGGGTGGAAACCCGGAGAAAACCCACGCAGGCACAGGGAGAACATGCTAACTCCACACAAGAAGGCCGGAGCCGGAAGCAAACCCAACACCTCTGCACTGTGAGACCGACACGCTAACCAGTCCATCACGGTGCCGCCCATCAACAAGTTCTCTTTACAATAACTAAAACTATGAGCGGATAGACACTAGAGGAAGCCAGTGATGGCATTCGAGCCACACTTTGAAAACTGCTGATGTGATCATTTTCACAAATTTAAGGGAAAGTTAACATCTTAGACTTTTCTGTGACAAACTTGTTATTTTAGTCGACAAAATCTACTGCAGGACTTGCTGACTATAATCATGTGCTGTTGCATCAACTAAAACAAAATCGAAAACTACATTAATTGAGGTGAAAAAAATGATGCAGAAAACTAAATTAGGTTATAGTCAAAAGACTTTGCCCAGGTACCCTGCGCCTGACTGGCGACCAGTTTAGGATGTTGTCCGCCTTCCGCCTGAAGTCAGCTGGATTCTGCTCCAGCACCCACCGCAACCGTGTTCAGGATAAGCGGTGTGGAAAATGGATGGACTTTGACTAAAACTAAATCAAACTATGCTGTTAAAATTGGCAGTGATCCAGAGTCCTGACCCGAACATAATAAAAAATCTGAAAAGAGATGTCCTCCCATTCTGACAGATTTGGAGTACAGTTTGCATTTTAACTTAATTTTTCATGTTGTAATTCATATTCAAGGTGGAACAATCCACGACGTGATTAATCTTTCACAAAACCTGATATTTCAACAGGGTTGTGCATCATATTTAAAAGCACCAACCTCTTCATTATGAGCACAAAATGATTCAATTCATCATCATTACTATTGTGGAATATTGAGGGTTCGCTACAGCAACAGAAATTACCGCAAGTAGTAAACCGGAAAACCTGAACTGCGTCATGATTAATGGATCGCATCAGCCAAGTGTGTGTAGGCAATTATGAGATCATTAAGGAGTAGTCTAGACTACGTGTAGCGTTGCCATAAGCCGTTCTGTATTTAATGAAAAACATAAAGTAGTATGTGTAATCTTGCAGGATGTATTCTACGCAATCTTCATTAGTTGGAGTGCATTCTTTAGTTAAAAAATATCTATGCATCATTTACCGTTGAACACAGCGTGCATGCGTGTGTGTGTGTGTGTGTGTGTGTGTGTGTGTCGTGCATGTGCGTGTGCATGTGTTGTAGTTGGTCATTTGTATGTTTCCTGCTCTCCATATGGCAGCATTTACAGTATAAACTCACATCTTGGAATAGATGGCACTTAGACTCAGAGGTGTGTGTACAGAGGCGCCAAACGGAGATTTTGGGCCCCATGAAAAGATATCAAATAGGGCCCCATCACTGAAGGCCAAACCAGTGTAATTTCTTTAACCACATCTTAAAAACCTAATGTGCGAATCATACTTTTGCACATCAAATGGCTTAGACAAATTGTCCCTCCTGCGATGATTAAAGGCATCTGTATCAGCAGACTGTCTCTTTCACTGCTACTTAAGTCACTTTAAAACCATATTTTTGTAATCTAACGCCACAAATGCATTTCTCAGTTCATGTTTGAATTTTTAAAATGTACAGATAATATATTGTTGCAGTATCTAATATGCACGCATGAGACTCCCTAGGTTGCTCATAAAATGCAATATTTCGCTTTTTTTTTTTCGTTTTTAGCCAGGAACTGTCAGATGGTCAAAGCAGTCAAAGCAGGCCCGTCATCGTGGTGAAGCTACAACTTGTCCCGTCATAACTCTCGCCTCTTCTCGCACACTTAACGAAGAAACTCATTGCTTGTTTATAAAATATACCTTTTGGGTCACCAGTCCCAAAACATTTCTGACACAGCTTGTCTACTATATTGTGAGTTCTTATCTATGTATGTTCTTATTGCTAAGCTACAATTTTAAATGTGACTGACTACCTTGCAAATTTATATTGTTATCCTGTTCATCTGAAACTAGGTAGCTGAGTTCATTTGCAGTGCTTTCTCAGTCACAGAATTCCATTCAATGATTTTCAGTGACCCTGTACCATTTTGTTTGAAGGCTCATTTATTGTGAATCCCATTTCGGGTTCACCTCTGCTATTTGTTTTACAAGTTTAAATTGATGACAGCGCTTTAGTGGGTATTTGGCATAAGGTCAGGGACCTTACTTATGCGCGCGCGGGCGCACTCGCATTTCAACACACACACACACACACACACACACACACACACACACACACACACACACACACACACACACACACACACACACACAGATCCCATCTTTTGTTCACTAAAGATGACCAAAACCACATCATTCTACCTAATTTCATCTAACATACAAAGATAACTTTGCATATGATCCTCTTTTTACTTTGACTTTTTGCAAAATAGATGATGGAGCTGGGCGAAAAGATGAATAAAATGTTCATTGAAAATTACAGCTTAGTAAGCAGACTCTCCACTGAAAAAGCTACAGTGGTATCCAAGTACAGTACATGCCGAAGCAAAAGTGTTGCTTTTATGGATGTGATGCATGGCAGCGTATTGTGCATTTCTGATGAACAGCTCAGATGGCTTAACACTTTCCACTGTCAATATGTTCCAAGTCACAGGGACACCATCAGACTGAAAAGTAACATCTGACGTTAAATTTGTGATAAACCTATCTGGTGCCCGTACTGTTCAAGATTGAAATGTTATCAAAAGTTTGTACTTTTCAAAAATGAGGAGATAGAGCCCCAGCCAACACTACCATGTTACTATGCTCAGCGTCAACTCAGTCCAAAGTTGTCAATCTGCATTTACATGCCGACTGGTAGTTAAAGTGCCATCTTACATGGAACCCCGTAATACGTCGGTGTGACACCTGTGGGGCAACCATTTCTCATCATTTACCTGTACGTCAGTGGTATAAGGGGAAAAAAACACTGGAATTTTGCCTGACTCACGCCTCAACGTCATTTATTACACGATATGGTTGTGGTCGACTGGCAGGACAGTGTTTGGATGTCAGGTGGAAACAAAGATATCCAATGGTGAATCTGATTTTCTGATATTTGAAAGCAAATACAGTAGATATACCGGTACATAACCCCTGAAAGAGCAGATAGCAATAAATAAGACATTCATTAATTCAAATAAATTTGAAATTAATATTGTAGGTCATAGTTACTCTTGACTCATGTCTCTCATAATATTTATAGGAAGTATCTGCATGGTTTACCTCAGATCTTTGAATTTTAGCCAGTGTTTAGCCTCTAAAGGCTCTAATTTCAAAGACAGGCGATCAGTGTAAAAACGGGTGAATCATCATTTTCGTGCCCGGGCAAGTCCAGTTTACCATGTTTGGGAATTTGGCAGACTGTGCTGCACCTTGCTCGGTGTTCCGCGAACTGACGCTGTTTTCTATTACATGTCTCCAGTGCACCTGACAATTTTGTGACAGAACGTAGATGTGACCTAAGACCACCTCAATGCAGGTCTAAGTTGTGGTGCAGGTGGTGTAACACGATTTTGGTAGATTTGATCGACGCATGGGTAGACAGATTCTGCTCTCCCTAATATGTGGGTCATTGTGTTTCATTCATAAATATGACAACAGTGTGCAACAAATTCTCTGAATCATTGTCGCAATCAATTAATTGAATGCATCATTAGGCGTAGAAAAATAAGTAGTATGTTTCCGGTAACATGAAATTTCAGCATAGGGTCGGTAGGTCGGACAAAGTTTTTTTTAAAATCTTTTTTCTCCTCCCTCCCCCATCAAAAATGTAAACAAAATAACCATAAAACATAAAACAAGGAGATATTGAAACCAGTGCCAGATGCTCGTCTGTCAAAGAGGGGAAGCTCAATTTTGGTCGACATCATAAAATGTGTCCGTTTATTGATACGTGAATTCTACTCTAGCTCCGTTCCTTTTCAAGAAAAGGATCTGTGGCCCTGTCATACCAACAAGGCGTCTTTTCCCGGTACTTAATTAGTGTCCTACAACTATAGGAACTACAATAAAACCCACCAGAAATAATTTGTCGCTAGTTGTTTGTTTACAACAAAGAGTGTCGCTAAAACGATTAGGAGATGTCTCCAGCTCAACTCGGAACAGAAATATGAGTTGAAAAATTGCTCGCACGGACGCCTACACTAAAAGCTTGGTAATTGGCTTATTTCAATGTCAATCATTAAAAGCTCGGTGATTGGCTCATTTCAATGTCAATCGAACTGGCACACAGGCTCCGACAGATCATCCAATCTGATGCAGAAAAGCCTGGCGTCCGGTACCCTCCCACTGCCATCCAGTCCCAGAGACGACGAGCGAACGTGGGCGGGACAAAAACCAGCTTGTATCCAATGACTCGTCTCCGTTCAACGCATTGGGACAACCTACCCTGAAATCACTACCGTTTAAAGCACAGCGAAGCTGCGGCATGAATGAGAAGGGAAGCGCGTCGTAACCAGTAAGAAGAAGCTGATTCGGAACAAAAGTTGAGCACGTTGTAGCGCATATTTAGTCAATGACATGTACACACAATGAAATTTACATTCATATATTTCATCACTTATTCTTTGACATTTTAGGGGAAGCCGAGCTTCCCTTGCAGTCCGAGAGCAATCGCCACTGATTGAAACCCCCGCTTGCCAAAGGCGGCAAGAGATTTGGGTATCGAGCGGCTGGGTGTTGCAGCCATCTCATTACCTCTGCGTCCCGCGTCCTAGACGGCCCGTGGTGTTCATCAAATAGTTCGTTGAATCTTTTCGATACAGCAGTGGATGCTATTTTCTTAATATTATGGTGCGAGCATGCGACTGCAACACACAAAACGCGGTTTAAACTGTTGTCGGAGATCGTGGCCGCCGCCATGATTCAATGTTGTTGACAGACGACAGGGCAAACGACGCAACGTGAATATCGTGAGAGTTTGCACCAAACACACTACTTTTTTTTCTACGCCTTATCATCAGCATCTTTAATATATTTTTAAAAGCACCCTCTTCACTGCGGCACAACTATTAGGATGTGTGTGTGTGTGTGTGTGTGTGTGTGTGTGTGTGTGTGTGTGTGTGTGTGTGTGTGTGTGTGTTAGTGGAGGTGGGGCAGCTCACAAACAAGTGCATGATCGGTGGTGGAAGGTGGTCTTTACATCATCCATGGGGATCTTCTTGCAGTTCCTTATAAACATACTTTGCACGCGCTGATTTTCTGCATGGACTCCAGCGAGTCCATTATGCTTCCTCCATGTAGACAGTGTGCCTTTTCTCTGCTGAATTTAAAGGGAATTAGAGGAGCTGCTTTGCTTGGTCAGGAATTAAGTTGGCTGTGTTTATTCCGATAACGGCACAAAATCCCATTTCTACCTATGTGCTCCTGTGAGAATACCAAAAGAAAGAAACCTACACCCGTGCACTTTGTGCTAGACTTTCGCTCGTCACGAATTTAGGGCTACCAGACTTGTTTGGCCATAAAGACAACAAACCGGTGTCATCTGTGTTTTGGCCATAGCCTCCTGACTACCAGTAGTTCAAATTTGTCCTCTGTAGAGGACATTTGTGAACCTAAATATCTCTCACCCAGTGCATCCAATCACATTAACTCCTTTTGTAACTCTCAAGAGGACATTCAGTGCTTTCCAATGATACCAAACTTGTAGGGGGTGGGGCTTTGTTACTTTGACTTCTTAATAGAAGAAAATGGCTTCCCTTAGTGCAAAGCACTTTTTATGGGAAGAGGAAAAGTAATACTTTTTATCAAACACATTTTGTCTTAAAATGCTGTTGGCATTTTATTTATAAGACTCTCATGTACACGTTAAAGTGTTGTTTGAGTTGTTTTAAGTGTATTAGAGCCTAGTATTCAAGTGTTTTAAAAATGTAGTGGAATTTCAAAAATTTCTTTTGGAGTAGTCCAATTACTTCATATAGATTGGGGAATTTCAAAATAAATGTGATTGGACAACATTTTTTTACCTGGTAGTCAGGAGGATAGGATACGGCATAATAAAATATGTTTCCTTTGGTCCTGAGGAGCGTGTATTGTATTCTCTCATGGTGCGAGTATCCCCACTCTCCTTTCATATTACTCAGGTTTCATCAATGCCCTCTTCATTTTTCAGTGTGAGCACAGTTTTGCAAAAAGACTAATCCCTTAAATTCACTTTTCTTTTAGTGGTGAGGGGCCATTAGGGATCATTGATTCGTAAAAAGGATGTGCTGACCAAGTGGAGAGGGCCTGGGGAAATGTTGTCATTTTTCCGGGTAGAAACATGATTGGGCACTGTCAAGGGTACTCGCATGAAAGTATCCCGCAACAAAATGCATAGATTATCCGTTTTCTATACTCCTTGTTCTCATTTTGGCCAAAGGTAAACAGGACCCCATCCCGGCTGATTTGGACAAGAGGCGAGATCCACGTAAATGTGAGGGATGAAATATTGCAACAACTTGGCAAACCACAATGGCATTACAAAAGGAACACATTTCAATTTTACATATCGGTGATTGATTACTGGGATTGTTGGGTTCAATATAAACATTAAATATTTTTATTTATTTATGTATTTATTTTTGTTTGTTTTTCTTGGCACAGAGAACATCATGTACTGTATGTCTGTAACTTTGTAGCAGTTCCTTGACAACCAATTAATAAAATTTGTAATCGTTTTTAACTGATGTTTGAAATCCAGCATTTGCAAGATCCCGAATATCAGTGAGGGTCTTGCCCTTTTCGTCAGCCTCGTTTTGCAAGCCCAATCTGTTTTATTTAAAGCAATGTACAATGTTATTGAATTTATAATTCAAGTTTATCGGACTAAACACTACAGCTGTATCTTTTATGAAAATTTGACAATGCATTATTTTTGTATTCATTACTAGCTCTTGTGAAATGACTGAATTTGTGATTATATTTTATTATTTGCCATGATTATCAAATTATGTGCCAACTATGATGATATTATACACGGTAGAGCTGCTCTGCTCTCATGCTTCTATTTTTAGTGTTTTCCAATGTTTTATTGTGTGTGTGTGTGTGTGTGTGTGTGTGTGTGTGTGTGTGTGTGTGTGCCGACGGACTTAAATTAAGTCTTTATCAGGAAGTGATTTATTGGATTTCATCGACTGTGGGTGGGGTTGGATGTGGAATTGAATCCAGACAGTTAAAACAGTATTTTACTCTGAAGAAACTTTCGATGCTGTGGAATGTACCTGTACGTCATCACACTGCCTGACACACAAGCACACGCGCACGCACACGAGAGTGACAACTTAACTTTCTCTCTTTCTTTTGCTTTTGCTCGCCTACACGCGCGCGCGCACACACGTGCACACACACACAGAGACACGCACACACGCGCTCGCGCGCGCGCGCATCGTGCGACCCCATCAGGTTTATTTATACAAAGGAAGAATGGCTGAGATCAGAGGATAGCGCATATGGGGGAGAGGTCTACGCGTGAAAGAAAGAAAGAAAGAAAGAAAGTGAGGGAGAGCGGCAAAGGGAGAGTCGGGGAGGGGGAGAGATCAGGAGTCTGACCGACTGACCTACAGTCTAATTATATATCATTATCAGGAGACACAAACTGATCTAAATTACTGCAACAGCTCCCATTCACATAGATGGATTACACAGAGCAGGCTGACATGCGCGCACACGCACACACGCACCCACTCACAACTGGCGCTCCCCATTCAACACTTAAACAAATATAAATCATAGGCCCTCCTCACAGAGAATTCCGACTCACACTTTCAGCAACGCTGTCTGCCTCTGCTGCTCCTCATCTCTCACACAACACAGGAGCCATAATCCCCCATCGCTTAAAAACGTGTTCGAAACTCAAGACGTCATTTATGACCAATTACAATCTGCAAACTCGAACTGCGACTGTAAGTCTCTCTTCTCAAGATGCCTTAACCCCAAACAACTGATGTCTCATTATAGCATCATTTCAGTGTTGACTTAAGTGTAACTCAAAATGATTAAAAAACAAACAAAAATCACAGCAGGAGTCGGGGCGCGGAACTTGTTGGAAGTTGTCGAATTTACCAAGTTCACAATCAATGTTTTTATTCTTGACACCGAAGTTACAGCGCACGAAATATGATAATAATAATAATAATAATAATAATAATAATAATAATAATAATAATAATAATAATAATAATACATTTTATTTATAAGCGCCTTTCAAAACACCCAAGGACACTTTCCAATCAGGAACAAGAACAATGATTTGTTACTGTTGTTGTGTACATTTATAGAGTTTACGTATCGTATAGGGCATACAATATTTTGAGAAGTACAATTCCATCAAGAAATGCCTGTCTACTTTCATGACTTGGTTAACATGAATTGCGTCTGTATCATCTTATTAATGCTAGGGGGCTGGGGAAATGAACACATTTAATTTGAGAATGCAAATAGTGCTGTTGATTTACAAAAATGAAAATATTTTGGAGGGCACAGTCTCAACTTCTGATCCCGACATGTTTGTCTGTTTTCATTATTTGTTTGTTTGAACTCGGGGAAAATTGTCATAAGCCTTATTTATCAACAGGACTTCATTCGAGTTGAAGCTTGCGCAAATGGCCTGCATTTGATAGATTGCATCGCAACGTGTAAAACAGGATTTACGGCCGTGTTGTGGCATCCATCTACCGGTAGTTTCTATTCCACGCGTCTTGTTTTTTGAGCTTTTCCCAGATGACGTCGAATGAGAGGCGGAGGACACCCTAGACTGGTAGCCAGTTGGTCTAAGAGCACGTAAAACAATCATGCACTCTGACATTCACATCGTCACTGAATGGGAACTGAACCACGCTACCTGCGAAGTCAAGCGAATGCACCACGACATCATCAGGGACTCATTTTGTAGCATAACATTCGATGTATTATTATGATTATTATTATTAGTAGTAGTAGTAGTATTCGTTTGGTCGGTTAACGTGAATGCACTATAGGCTAAAAACAAAGCCGAGAAACGCGTGTATAATGACTCCGATGGCACCGTTGAACTTGAAATATTTTTGTAGACTTGTACTTCTCGGGCTTGAAAAGGATACTAGAGGCTTTATTTCCACATTGAGCCTACCATATAACAGGCAATATCGTCACGAGGATCGCAAGGTTCTATTTGCCTGCAGCATAAATATGTATTTAAACTGTTATTATTATTATTATTAAGTGGTATATTGAACTTGCAGTAACAGGAAACAGATATGAAAATGAGAAGAGATGACCCAAAATAAATTAGAGAAAGTCGTTTCAAATGTTGCAAAAAAAACCCTTTGCTTTTCTTTTTTTCTTTTTTCTTTTTATTATTATTATTTTTATTTTTATTTTTTTACCGTTTTACGTCATTTGGAAGAATAAAAAGGCCCGGAACCGGAATGTTTTTCTCGTCTTAAGGCTAATTGGAAATTTTGCGCCTAATTTTCCACTAAGGTTTTCATTTAACAAAATGTGGTTGCGTGGCTGTACAGTATTTTCCAATATCTGTGTTATTATTATTAGTAGTAGTAGTATTAGTAGTAGTAGTAGTTGTTGTTGTTGTAGTCGTCTTCGCCTCTTTCTCTGCCGTTTGCAAAATGCAAAGGCTATTTTCTTGACTTTTCTGACTAACTCTTTCCAATAGAAACATAATTAGCAAATGATTTTTATTTTCCATTGCCTTCGCATGCATATTTCTCATGATAATGAAACGATTGAGGTAAATGTCATCCTAATATTAAAATGTTATATAGCATTCTGTTGATCATTAACGACAAAGTTTCAACCAGGCATTGCAATTCGAAGTTAAACAATTCAAACCGACAGCCGAGTCAATGATATTCAGCAAAGTATTGGGTTAGTGCATGTTTGTATAAAATCCGTGAAGTTCTTTCCTTGATAAAAGTAAAATGGAAAAGTGTAGAACATGCGATTTGTGAGACTTAACCAATTCACGTGGAATAAACTGCGGCTGAAATGCTTGACACGCGCGCGTCTCGGGACTGGCTTGTGTCCCCAAGCTTGGCCTTAGTCCTTGTCAGAGACATATTGGCGGAAGATTAACCGGAGGAAGAACGCATGCCAATATAAGTCAAGCATGTCACATGCATTTTATTTGAGGTTGCTTTACATTTCTTGTTGTTTAAGGAAACATATACATTATAATTATATGATTTTCGTTCTAAGGAAATTAATATTTTGACAGGGGGACAAGATGACTTGATGATGATCTGTGAGGGAACTCCAACCCCACAGCCAACCAGATGTACAAAGACCACGCGTATCCTTGCAGAAACCAGCGCGATTTGATCATGCCCTGGACCCGGCTTTAATATTTTCACGGAGGTGTAATTAAACCAAAATCGCAGTTTTACAGTGCCAGTATTCCGAGTAAGCCGACTTCGTATTCAAATATAGTTTCCACAAAGACTTCGGGGATGCGAAACAAGTCGGCCACATAATGATTGTAAATTGTGTACGAATTCCAATGCCAAGAACATATCTCTTACTGTCGAGCCAGCAGCATATGGTTACATTGTTGCTGTGCGTGCGTGCGCGTGCCAACAGACCTACTTAGCAGACCCATTGACATTAAAGACGAGTAAACAGACCCTGGAGTTGAGGCCAGTGGAAGGTGGAAGGTTGGCCATTGGTCGAAGAAGTCTGCAAAGTCACTCTCCTCCCCCGCTTGTAAATGACGTGAGTCTCTCTCTCTCTCTCTCTCTCTCTCTCTCTCTCTCTCTCTCTCAGTTCAGTGTCAACTATAGCCAGTAGTGTTGAGCCGGTTGCTGCACAGACTGACCCTGCCTTGCCAAACAGCTCTGATGCTGGCAGCGACAGAGACCCGTGGAATAGGATGAATCGGTGAAAGGGTGTTAAAGTGGAAAAAAAAAAAGAAGAAAAACAAAAGAGGCGCTACGGGTATTCGGATCGCAGGGGCCAGAAAGTCCGAGGAACCATGTCGAGAGTTGGGCGGCCTTCGGGCAACAGTAGACTGGACTAGCGCGGCTCTTTCTACTTCGGAGTACTGCCTCGCCTAACTTTTGGACTCGGCGGACATTTTCTGTCGCGATGAGGAAATTATTCAACATGCAAACATCTGCTTTGGACAGTCGTTAAACAGCGACTTAGCAGCATTCCTGAAGGTTCGGCGTGGGCTCGGGTGTCATTGTCGTACGTGCACGTGAGCCAGCCAGTGTGTGCGTGTATGTGTTTGCTTGCGCGCGCGCGCCCGTGTGTCACCATGAGTCTCGTATCAGGCTTCCCTCACCATCCGGTCATGCACCACCACGACAGCCACCACTACTCCCTGCACGCGGCCGCAGCGGGTCGGTGTCACGAGGACACGGGAGCGCCTCCTTATTTCACGAGCTGGCTTATTAGTCACGCGGACGTGTCGCCCACCGAGTACGGCCTCGCTCCGGGCTACAGTCCAGATTACCACGGCAACAGTGGCACTGGGACCGTAAGTGGCCTGGATCCTCACCACCACCATCACCACTACGGACACGGTGCGTTGGTCCCCGGTGCTGGCGCCATCGCTGTGAACGGAGCCCAGGTGGGTATGCATCATCATCATCATCAACACGCACATCCTCGGACAGTGAAGCGGAGACCGACTGCAAACCGGAAAGAGAGGCGGCGGACCCAAAGTATTAACTCGGCCTTCGCGGAACTGAGGGAGTGTATCCCCAATGTCCCCGCCGACACCAAACTGTCCAAGATCAAGACGCTTCGGTTGGCCACCAGCTACATCTCCTACTTGATGGACATCCTGGACAAGGACGGCCAGCACGGAGACACGCAGGCATTCAAAGCCGAGCTGAAGAAGACAGAAGCGCGGGAGGAGCGGAGGAAGCGGGACACGGTAAGAAGCGTACGGGGCTGCACGAACGCAGGCCTGAAAAGTTTCAATAACTTGCATTCGCCTCAGACATAATGTTACAATTAGAGTTAGCGTTACGACACTGTAACGCTATAAAGGCCTAACTAATTCTTTTCATAAAGCAGGCTCAAACTTGATAGGTTTTGTATTATGCTAAACTATAATATGGGATGGAAATCATATTGATTGAAACGAAAATCACCCCAATCATTTTGAAAATATATGTCCAGTGTTGTTAGCAGATGCAAATTCCAAGTTCAACAAACACGCGGAAAAAAAATACTATCTTTGTGCTGAGATATACTTGTGAATTTATATTGATCAAGTGTGTTCCTTAAATTGGACTCTTAATAGAAAAACAGCACAACAACAAAAAGAAAATCTAAACTAGATTCGCCGAAGAAAAGAGAAACAAGAAAAGAGAAACACGCATGAACAAATGAAAACTACTCGGGGCAACAAACGATTCTCAGTGAGCTCACCAAACCCCAAAATGTTTTACACATTAAAGATTGCATGCTCAAAATGATCACGCCTATAAGGAGTGGTGCCAGAAAATTGGTCTCCTTCACAGACAGCTTGGAGCCAAGCGAGTCGATTGTTCGGCACAGAACTCATTCCTTGCAAAGGCTTTTCCATGATTTTGTGCTCACGGGGCGGCCTTATTTTTCATTACATTTGGCCTGGTTCTGCGTGGCCATACCCTGTACGGACGATTTATTATCACGATGTATTGGTTGGAGATTTCATTATTTTCCACTATTTGCCCTAATTTCCCTTTTTACATGCAGTTCATTTGATGCATTATTGGTGCACAATAACATGCAGCAAATTGATCGCATGTAAACATTACTCCGCTTTAATGTGCGGAAGTCTGAATACAGCCACTGCGCCGAACAAAGAAATGAATAATTGAATTGATTAATCTATGTGGCCTTCATGTATAAAGAATTGTAAGTTATTCAAGTCAGGCAACAAGTTTTCCCTATTTCCAAATATGCGACGCTGTCGTGCATGTTAAAAAGTGATGACACAAGCAGCTCTGCAAGCAAACACACTTTCCTCATAGTGCCCCCCCCAAAAAATCATGTAAGGAGGATTCCTCGGGTGGAAAACAAATACCTCGCATACTTGAAGTTGACTTGAATAGGATCAGCAGCAATGGCTCCACTCTGCGGCTCCATTAGTAATTAAGGAGTTAACACTTCAATTCAGAACTTAATGGCGGATCCCTTAAGCTTGCCAATCAGGCGGATGGTATACTATGATAATTTTAGCCACGCAATTTATTACGTCAAATTATGAAAATTATAAATCACCTTCACCAAGAGCCAAGCAGAAAAAAAGGACACTACATGACAGCGTGTGCGCGCGCGCGTCTGCGTGCGTGTGTGTGTGTGTGTGTGTGTGTGTGTGTGTGTGTGTGCGCGCGCTTATGATTTACAACGTTTTGGTTTATACAGATTTGTCGCGCTTCAATTTGAATTTGAACCATTTGTTAGGCATGGCTTTTTATTTTACGGAGGGAATGATTACGGTGTGATTTAAATTTAAGATCAATGAGCAGTTTGTTAAATCCAAAACTGAGCATTTCATTTGAAAATGCTGCATGCAAACAACGCGCATACACATTCGGAACGTCGTATTAAAAACATTCGCTTGGTGGGTTCGATTTGGAATGAGCTGGTTTTACATGTTCAGCAGCGATTTCCCGAACGCCTACATTTAATGAATATAATGGAAATGATTGAAATGACGGGCTTGATTCATCGGAGTGACGCTGCGTGCAAATTCTTTTTTTTTGTGAGCAAATCATCGGAGCTCAGTAGCTTTAATTCAAAAAGGAAATCCCGAGAATGTGTTTGAAACGAGCATGAATTTGAGATTTTTAAATTTGTATTAAAATGTATTTATTAAACATAAAAAGGTTAGCATATTCTGTTTTATGTTGCGTGCACATCATAATTTAGTTGGTGGAGTATTATTACGTTTTTTCTATTGTTGATACTGTGGTTGTAAAACAGGTGATCAGTAAGATGGGGCCAATAGAGCCGAGTAAAATAAAGATTGCACGCAACTGAAAGTTTTGCAGGGAATTATTAGGAACATTTTTTTGACAAACACATTGAGATATTGAATGGCTGGATTAAAATGGGATTCCTATTATGAATGAATGCAAAACAGACAATACTTTTCTACTGCGAATGGGGAAACCGATGTGTAATTAAATATAGCAACAGCCTTTTTTCTTCACATTTTGTGAAGTGAAATAATTACAATCTATGATTATGTTTAATATTTTACATGACATAAAGTACAAAGTAAACGTTGACCGTATTTCAGATATTTTAACTCTCTCCTTGACACGCACGTTAACACACACCCCAAAACTTGAATGCGTTAAACCGTATAAGGAAAACGACTGGGTGCAGATATTTTCAACACTTACGCCGTTTGGTTTATTGCGGCGTGATTTTACGTGTAATAATAAACAAATATATATATGAATTCATATTTTATGTAATTCCATCTAATTTCAGTTTGTGTTATGAATAACACGTGAGCCTCATGCGGAACACCAAACAAGACCGATGGAACTGTGCTTCATGGTATTTATCTCTCAAGGAGACATTACATGTTCTTGCAACAATGCCATTTATCTGCAGGTGGACATCGCCAAGACAGCTACATCGTCATCTTGCTCGTCGTCGTCGTCCTCATCATCGTCACTGGGCGACAAGAAGACAAAAGGGCGGACAGGATGGCCCCAGCACGTCTGGGCTCTGGAACTCAAACAGTAGCCAGCTCCATCCCGCAGGTCGACTGCACTGCCGGTTCCGCTGCGCGCCGCAGCGGGACGATCGTGACGCACTCGTATGAACTCGCAAGTCATCATCACCTTTGTGTGGATGTGTGGACTTCGTTGGACACTCATCCGTTCCCCTCAAGGAAAAGACGGCCATACAGAACATTAAGGTGGTCTATTAATCCCCGTCATTGGTGGGTTGTTCTGTTTGCTATCTACACATTTTCGATCTGAAAAATCTTAAATTGTTACCTCAGTTACCCATTCGGTTAAACACTGCAAGTGGAAATTTAGATCGAGGTGTATAAATGGGGATAACTAGCGATAGCAGCGTCAGTATATTGTAAGCGGGTCAGGGATGAAGAGGTTCAAATAAAACATCGAACCGTGTTTTATCTGTTGCTCAATATACACGAATTGAACTAGATCGGGTTCATTCGCGGCATGCGACGTTTGCCCACAAATGCTCTTAAATGTTGTTCTCTTTTAAGAAATGAAAGTGAACACAAGTAGGCTACCTGAAGATATCCCAACCACTCATCCTCTGGGCCACAGATTTATTCCCACAATCATTCTGTACAAATGGGAGTCAGTTTGCCCTCAACTTTATTTAACTCGATATATATTTATGTGCAATGGGGCCGTTTGGAAGAGCTGAACTGCCACTCAACTGAATGCCAAAATACATATAATATTTCTCATTACCACACTACAAGTTGTTTGTGAAGTTGTACTGTCTACCTGCATACTTGTCTTTCTGGTTCTCTCTGGGCTGCGGTGTAAATACATGTTGTGACGTCACTGTGATGACAAAGTGTCCGTTTTGTGAAGTGAAAAACGTGGTGGGAGTGTAAATAATACCAAATATAGGCTGTAATCTGTGTTAAGAATTAAATAAACCACCACTTGTTTACATCGAAACTGATGAAAATCGACCCTTTTTTAAGCTCTGAATAATGTGTCTCGAAAATAGTGAGGACATTTTTGAAAATTTAAAAATAATCTATAAAACTTCAAGTTGTGTTTATATTACCACGAGAAAACACCAAAAAGTCTTCATATTCAAGGAATGTATACATTTTCCTATACGAGCCAGGATTTTAAAAGACCTTGGAGCGTGATACGTGACGTCACATTCGCACCCCCGGTAACCCGAAACGGGAAGATTCCCACGCACAAATATTTGACGAAAGGAATTATTTTCATAACAGCGTTTCCGTTTAACGACACGTTATTTGAAGAAAAAAAAACTGTAAAGGAGGGAATAAAACCGTTGCATTAAATTCAGGGGCGGAGATGGGACCTTGTAGCTGGGATCAAGCTTTTGAAAACACGCACACACACAGACAGACACACACACAAGCACCCATATATATATATATATATATATATATATATATATATATATATATATATATATATATATATATATATATATATATATATATATATATATATATATATATAAGAAAATGTTTCCCTCTATCTTTTACATTGAGCAAACAACACATTTCTCGGAGTGCCCACTGTGACGGCATTTGTTCAAAATCCACTGAGAGTCGGAATTTAGAAACAAACATTTCCAAACGAAACATGTAAATACAGTGCAACGTATGCGTGAGCAGCTGATATAACATTTACATATACATTCTATGTCGGGTTTGTCAGATTCATATGCCTTGTTGAGTTGGAGATCCGACTTCAGAAAGACGGCTGATTAAAACTCTGGTTTAAAAATGTAAATATGGACGTTGTTTGTGTAATTGAAATACATCATTAGTTCCCGGAGATTTTTGTCGGTTTACGTGATGAAAGTGCAGTGGACGGATCGTGGACATCATAATTCTGAGGGGAACCTTTCCCTACCCTCGCCGTCCCTAATGTTATGAGCCCATGATTAAGTACAAAACCAGACTTTAAAAATAATTTTGAATTTATTATAAACCTTAATTCCACAGTTTCTTTAGGTTTGGAAACGCATACTTGGCTGCATTATTTGACTCCCCGATGTTTTTTTTTTCTTTTAATAAAAAGCCTATAATGGCCGTCACAAATACAGTATTCATGTGTAACATAACGGAATCTTAAGAAATCCAAACATTAAAAATGGTAATTAGGGTTTTTTATTTTGTCTGATTGAAAGAATGCTCTTGGAATATAACATTTCAACTGTAGTTTTATTTGGCAGAGAATACGGCAACTAAAGGATCATTTTTGAAATTAGTTTGGCAAATGTTAGTCTGTAGAAATTAATCAATATAAAATGACTCATATATATATATATAAATTATTTTTGTAACCTTGCGCTCATATTACACTGCTATTAAGCAATGTGTTCTTAATCCAAAAAAAAAAAAGCTGCCCAAATTCAAGCATCTGTTTTAATGACATCCGTTAGAAAGTTTGCTTGCTTTGGCCCCTTTGCTACTAACCTGAAAAAGTGGGGGGATTTTACCCCCCCTCCACACACACACACACACACACACACACACACACACACACACACACACACACACACACACACACACACACACACACACACACACACTTATTAATTAAAAAAATGAAATCACATCATCTTTGAATATATCCACCAGACAGTGCATTTTGCCATAGATTTATTATGATTTGGTAAAGTGCTGTCTTCAGTTTTCTCTTTTCATCCTTTGTCAGAATATGTGCTTAAATAAGGTGTTTGTTTTTAGCAAAATTTAGAATAAACACAACAATGGTTGTCAATAGCAAACCTTTGAGCAGAGTGTTTGTTGACAATGGATAACAAATAAACAGCCCGGTGGCATAAATAGCCAGTTATGATTTCTGAGGGTCGAAACTTGAAAAAAATGGCGGCACAGTTTAGGTGGAACTGTTGCATGAATTGAATTTGTCGTTCAATTTTTTAATCTTGCTCCTTATGCCGTGTCATCATCATAGGATTAAACTGGTTACTATCTTTCTCTGCAAATTATGCCATCGTCATTGTGCGACTGTGTTCAGGAGAATACAATGTAGATGGATTGTGAGAACTGTACACTGCAGTTGCTGTCCATTTCCACAACAGACCTAAGATAAATCAGGAAGCTGATGAATAATCGTTTTATAGCCCAGCCGCTTGTCATCAAAAGAACAAGGTTATTAAGTGACTGGATCCCTCTCTTCAGCATTTTCTCAATTTTTCTCAGTCTTCCAATATAATAAGTTCCTTCTCATAAGATCATATGTGATTTCTGATTCACTGCTATACGTTTACTTTTACAGGCGCATCTGTGTAGACTGGAAGGCCCCTCACAGACATTCTGAGAACCCTTTCTTAGATCATATAACTATTGGCCAAACTGCTGGATACTTTGTCAGTGTGTTAAGAATATGACCTACAGTAATCTCAAAACAATCACAATACCTAGCACAAGTAGTACATATAAGCACAACTCACTGGTCCCTGAGGACAGTTATTGGCTTCCTGGTTGTCTCGTTGTCATTGTATCTGATGGAGCTGTCAATCAGTCATCTATTGATAAGGCCTTATCTGGCAACCAGATTGGTATGTTGATGGAGAGAGTCAAGAAAAAAAATGAGGAGCGCTTGAGAGGCTTTTTCACGTCTCGACAAAGACTGACGTGGGATGTAATGGGTAAAGTTAGATTGCAGAAATTGGCGTCAGACACTTGTGACCTTTTGATGACCCTCTTTGGCAGTATATATTTTGCCGCTGTCAATTTTGGCCTAAATTAAATAATATGGGGGGAAAAAAAACAAGTGAATGTTTCCACTCTTTCTGTCTAGTATGTTGTTTTATTTGGCATATTTTTATATTATTGGTCTCAGCAAAAAACTAATTGAAAGAATCATACACTAGCTGGGCATGGTGTAGTCATTTAAAAATGAGTCACAAATTGGATTTTGGTCCTCACCAGCTAAATCAGAGTTCTCAAACTTCTTGTTGCCCTGGGGCCATTTGGGGCCAGCAGATGATATTTTGTGGCCCCCTCCTTGGCGTTGAACCTTAGTAGGAAGGAGGAGGCCCACCTCTTTTGCTGTGTTGCCCTGGGTGATTTTTTTGAAATCACATTATGAGAAAGGTTGGCAACAAGAAAAAACAATTTCAAGAAAAACAGTTGACGCAATGTTTGTTTTGTTGAGTTAGAGGAGCACCCGGTCTTGAATTAACAAAGAAAGTTGCGTTTTTCAAGAAATCAGATCATGACTCAACAAAACATCTCAGTACTATGCAAAGTACAAGAAAGATGAGAGAGTGGACCGAGTCACCAATCTTATTCAAATTCTGAAGAAACCATGAATGGTCTGAGATGTTTTTAATAACAGATTGATAAACAATCACACATGACCAGAGATATCTAAATCAACTTGGTATTCACAAGTGGCGAGGTTTTAAGCACAGACATATATGAGTGGACTATCAATAGGCCTCTTGTTACTGAAGCCAGAAAGCAGCTATCTTATGTTGCCACTGTTACTGACGACTTTTGTTCGCTGATGACCACAGGTATTTAGCTGAAAACACTGATCAGTGCATGTTGTACGCCAGGATCTCTGTAGGGACTAATAAGAACCTTCAAAACAGGGGTCTTAAACTCAATTTACCTGGGGGTCGTCGGAGCAAGGGTCTGTGTGAGGCTGGTTTTCCCCCCACTATTTTTTTATATTTATTATATATATATATCTATATATATATATCTATCCTCACACACATATATATATATATATATATATATATATATATATATATATATATATATCGTTTATCATGACGTGCACGCAAGCACCCATGCACGCGCGCACCCATGCACGCGCGCACCCATGCACGCGCGCACCCATGCACGCGCGCACCCATGCACGCATGCCACAATGAGCACCAGCCATACCGGCCCCGACAATGAAAGAAACAGAACAATAATGGAGATACAAGAGTTTGTGCGTTTCTGAAAAGGAAATCACGACCTTGGTAAAGACCTGGCACGAAAGTATGAGACACACTTATGGGACCTCTCGTGATTGACTTGGGACCAGTCCGCAAGCTGCCAGTCGATTGCGATCGACATATTGGGCACCCCTGCTCTACACGGTGTCATTCAAATAACATGAAAAATCAATGGCAAAATCGATTCATTCGTGATAAGATGGCTTGGCGATTGGCAACGCAAGATGGCCGCTGGCTTCACCTCTCATGACAGCGAGTAAGCGGCATTTTTACTCCATTGATAAATAGTCCGTGGTGAGAAAGAGCAGAGGCGTAATAGAACATTTGTATTTTATGATCACATTTATCTAAAGTTGTAATCATATACATTCCAAAAAATATATTTTAATTACATATTTTTCCTGGTGATGCAAATGATTAGTTTCCATATCTATCTATCTATCTATCTATCTATCTATCTATCTATCTATCTATCTATCTATCTATCTATCTATCTATCTATCTATCTATCTATCTATCTATCTATCTATCTATCTATCTATCTATCTATCTATCTATCTATCTATCTATCTATCTATCTATCTACAGAGAGAGAGAGAGATATATATATATATATATATATATATATATATATATATATATACCCTGCAGTTATGTGTTGGAGCGTCTCAGGTGCCTCTTTGCACAACCTACACCTTGGGTCTTGTCTGGTGTGGGATATCTGGGCCTCAATGGCTCTGGTGCTCAGGGCCTGCTTCTGAGCAGCCAGGATGAGTGCCTCTGTGCTGTACTTCAGGCCAGCCCTCTCGAGCCACTGATAGGACTTCTTGAGATCAGCCACTTCAGTTATGGTCCGGTGGTACATCCCGTGTAGGGGCTTCTCCTCCCATGATGTTCCCTCTTCCAGCACCTCATCCTGTGTTCCCCATTGTCTGAGACATTCTCTAAGTACGTCATCTGTTGGAGCCTTCTCCTTGATGTATTCATGGAGCTTGGATGTTTCATCCTGGACAGTGGCTCTCACACTCACTAGTCCCCGGCCTCCTTCCTTTCGGCTTACGTACAGTCTCGGGGTGCTGGATTTGGGATGGAACCCTCCATGCATGGTGAGGAGCTTTCGGGTCTGAACATCCGTGGTCTGAATCTCTTCCTTTGGCAACCTGGTTATTCCTGCAGGGTATCTGATCACTGGCAGGGCATAGCTGTTTATTGCACGGGTCTTATTCATGCCATTGAGCTTGCTTCTCAGGACTTGCCTCACCCGCTGGAGGTATTTAGCCAGCCGCTTTCCTTGTTGCCACTTCGAGGTTGCCATTGGCTTGTGGTATACCGAGATACTTGTCGCTGTCCTCAATGTCTGTTCTTGTTCCTTCAGGGAGTGAGACCCCTTCAGTGTGGACGACCTTCCTCTCTTAGTCACCATCCAACTACATTTCTCAAGCCCGAATGACATCCCAATGTCACTGTTGTACATCCTGGTTGTGTGGATCAGGGAGTCTATTTCCCTTTCACTCTTCGCATACAGCTTTATGTCATCCATGTAGAGGAGGTGACTGATTGTAGCTCCATTTCTGAGGCGGTATCCACAGCCTGTATTGACGATTACTTGGCTTAGGGGGTTCAGTCCTGTGCAGAACAACAGTGGGGAGAGTGCATCACCTTGGTATATGCCACATTTGATGGACACTTGGGTAAGTGGCTTGCCATTGGCTTCAAGTGTGGGTTTTCCACATCCTCATCGAGTTCGCAACGAAGGCTCTTAGGGTTCTGTTCACCTTATACAACTCCAAGCATTCAGTGAACCATGTATGTGGCATCGAGTCGTAGGCTTTCTTGTAATCTATCCAGGCTGTGCACAGGTTGGTATGTCGGGACCTGCAGTCTTGTGCGACTGTTCTGTCAACTAGGAGCTGATGTTTGGCTCCTCTGGTATCTCTACCAATGCCCTTCTGTGCTTCGCTCATGTATTAATCCATGTGTGCACTTATCTTAGCCGCAATGATGCCTGACATGAGCTTCCATGTTGTGGAGGGACAGGCATCCTTTGAGGGATCCTTCATGATCAGGATCGTTCGCCCTTTTGTTTAGCCATCCTGGGTGAGTCCCATCGCTCAGCAACTGGTTCATTTGTGCTGCTAGGCGCTCATGGAGTGCTGTGAGTTTCTTTAGCCAGTAGGTGTGGACCATGTCCGGGCCTGGTGCTGTCCAGTTTTTCATATCCAAGACTCTTTCCTGTATGTCCGCCACTGTTATGGTAACTGGGTTCTGTTCAGGGAGGTTGCTGTCCTCCTCTCTCAGTGTCTCCAGCCATTGTGCACTGCTGTTATGTGTGACCTCCTTCTCCCATATGCCTTTCCAGTACCTTTCAGTTTCCAGTCTTGGTGGGTCTGCCCTGCTGTTAGAACCCTGCCATTGAGCGTACACTTTCGCAGGTTGTGTTGCGAACAGCCTGTTTATTCGTCTGGCCTCATTCTCTTTCGTGTACCTCTTTCGGTGACTGGACAAGGCTTGGAGCCTTTCTTTGGCAGTTTCGAGTGCTTCAGGTATGGTCATCTGGATGTACCTCTTAGGTATCCTTTTCATCACACCTCTCTGGGCCTCCATCAATTGACTCACAATTTTCCGAGCCGCCTTGATCTTAGACTCCAACCGTCTTTTCCATGGTGGGTAATGTGTCTCATGCCTCCCATGGTTGCTCTCATAGCCAAGCATCTCTAGGATCATTGATGCTGAAGCGTATATCAGCTCATTGGTTTCCGTGATCGTTCAGGTAGGGATCGCCCTCAGTGCTGCATTCACACTTTCCATGAGACTGTCAGGTGGTATTTCACATCGCCGTTGTAATTGTTTCTAGTTTTCCCAGCTTTCATTCTCGCCATGATCTTAGCTTTCAGGTCAGTTGCTGCCTCGCTCAGCATTTCATTCATTGGTGCTGGCCTCACAATCTCATCATCTGCATTCATTGGGGCTTGCCTCCCAATCTCCGGTATGACCTCCTCCTCTAATCTGGCAGCCTGGGGCCCTTCATCATGGAATCTGCGTTGTACCTCATCAATCTCAAGTTGTGACAGCAATTGCCGTTTGTGGATGTTTGAACACTGAGCTACTAGTTGTTTCGTGGTCAACCGTGACTGTGGGTTTCGAAGTAACCATTCAGCCCACATTCTCTGTATGTAACCCCTCTGACTAGGGTTGCTTCAGTAGTAGAATTCTAACAGAGCCATGTTATCGCATCGCGCCCATTTCCACTGTGTTCCAGTTTTCATCAAGGTGCTCTGGTTCCCCAGCACCTGACGCATACCTTTTTTGGCCCGCGGCGTCTGAGCCGGTATGTCATTCGATTTATTGTCTCTCATCATTGTATGAGGTAGGCATGAGCGTGAAGGTTCTTGCCCAAGGACCCACACTGGATGGTGTTATGTGCTCATTTTTTGCCCCAAGCGGGATTCGAACCCCGTCTCCCAACTGAGCTATCCAGCCGCTATATATATATATATATATATATATATATATATATATATATATATATATATATATATATATATATATATATATATATATATATATATATATATATATATATATATACATATATATATTCATTCATTCATTCATTCATCTTCCGAACCGCTTGATCCTCACTAGGGTCGCGGGGGTGCTGGAGCCTATCCCAGCTGTCTCCGGGCAGTAGGCGGGGACACCCTGAATCGGTTGCCAGCCAATCGCAGGGCACACAGAGACGAACAACCATCCACGCCCACACTCATACCTAGGGACAATTTAGAGTGCTCAATCAGCCTACCATGCATGTCTTTGGAATGTGGGAGGAAACCGAGCACCCGGAGAAAACCCACGCAAGCCCGGGAGAACATGCAAACTCCACACAGGGAGGCCGGAGCTGGAATCGAACCCGTACCTCTGCACTGTGAAATCGACGTGCTAACCACTGGACTACCGGGCGCGCTATATATATATATATATATATATATATATATATAAAAATCCTCATCTCACCCCTCGGGTGGTGTCCGTCCCCATTCAGCTCGGGTCCTCTACCAGAGGCCAGGAAGCTTGAGGGTTCTGCGCAGTATCCTTGCTGTTCCCAGCACTGCACATTTCTGGACTGAGATGTCCGATGTTGTTCCCGGGATCTGTTGCAACCACTCATCTAGTTTGGAGGTCACTGCCCCGAGTGCTCCGACCACCACAGGCACGACTGTCACCTTTACCTTCCAGGCTCTCTCCAGCTCCTCTCTGAGCCCTTGGTATTTCTCGAGTTTCTCGTGTTCCTTCTTTCTGATGTTTCCATCACTTGGGACCGCTACATCCACTACAACGGCTTTCCTCTGCCCTTTATCTATGATCACGATATCCGGTTGGTTCGCCATTATATATATATGTATATATATATATATACAGTCAAACCTCAGTTTTCGAACGTCTCTGTTATCGACCAAATTGGATTTCAAACAGAAAATTCTAGATTTTTACGCCAAGCTGAGCAAACCCGAATACGCCACTCGACTCCTTTCGGCTTCCTCATGTAACGTTTGTTCTGAGCAGACATGTTTGTTGTGATTTACGCAAATCTGACTGTTTCTTTGTTATTTCTGCATAGTGTATTAGCCCTTAATCATGGGCTAATAAAATAGTTTCAGATTTTGAACAAATCGCTTTTCGAACAGCCTTCTGGAATGGACTATGCTTAAAAAAGATATAGATATAGATACACACACACACACACACACACACACACACACACTCACACAAACTCGCACACAAACTTGCACGCTATTATGTCGTGTTCCGTTTTCTGCTTGGCTCTCGGAGGCGGACGCTTTTTGCTTTGCTCCTGCTACCCTCCCCCCCCTCCCACTTTTACGCCTCTGCCTGCTGACTCGGTCAAATATGCTGTCTTCTGTCTTTATATAGCCTTCGGCCGTAATTTTTCTTCCGACAAACAAACCATGGAATTAATCAGCAGGACTCAGCTCTATGGACAACATGTTTTTGATAATAAGAGCAGGCAGTGGGGGAGCCTTCTTGCCCTCTGGGACATTTGCTGCTGGGTACACCTTAGATCCTTGGCAGTAGTGGAGACTGGATTGCCTGACAATACAGTTCGTAGCGGATGTCAAGACATGTACATTATTGGCTGTCTGCAAACAAGTGCTGTTGGAGTAGGCATTTGCGTGATCTATCGCAAAACTCAGCCGGCGGCAGCAGCTCCATTTGAAGGGAACAGGCTACTGGCCTTTCTGGATGGTGTGGGGCGGGTGATCAACACTCAGATTCATGTGTTTACTGAATTCAATCACAAAGTGGATGCAGTGTATGAGTCGCTTTTCAAAATGGAAAAGAATGAGGAGTAGTTGGTCCGATCTGTAAAAAATGATTGATTGATTGGGGATTCATCTAACTGACGCCATTGAGAGCAAGCTGAAAGACCTTCAAAGCTGTCTGAAATTGTGGATGGCCTGTTCCCAAAACAACTGTTTTCCAGACTTTCCCCTGGATGGAAAAATACGCTCGGTTGCTGGCTTTGCTCTCAGCCCCCTTATCCCTCCTTATCCCCCGAGCCTGAGACTGATAAGGCTTACCCCTTGTACCCGCAGGTGCTTGACACGCATACACAAATAAACAACAACAACACATGCTCTGAATTGCCAACACCTTTGTTGTACCCCTATTCGCTTGACCTCCTGTGTCATAGCTGGATTGACTGAGCCCTCCTAGCTTAGCTGCTTGTCAGGCTGGTTGTGATGCATTCCCTCCTCTGCTCTTTTCCATCTTCCCCGTTCACTACATGTTAAGTCTTGAGATTTGTTGTACATGTCTTTTAAATGTGGGCTACACGTGCTGAGGTTTTTTTCTCAGGCTCAAACCATGCTCCCATTTTAGGAGCAAGGTTGGAGTCTGTCATGTTTTTTTTCCCCTCCTCTTCCCTATTGTTTTCTTTTCACATCCAAGATATCGGGGTGCTTAACAGCAAACCAGCAGGCTTCCCGTTTTGTCTCCCTCTGTTGGTCATTGTTTTGCTTATGTTCCTCTGGACAGGTTGTCACTGGGAAAGTACTGTATATTCCTTGTGTGTTTGACATACATGGACAATAAATCTGATTTTGATTTAAATAAAATAGGTTTTAAACAAATATACTAAATATCAAATAATTAATATGCAAGTCATGTTCGGGATACCACATGATGTATTATGATGTTGAGGTAGATGTGTGTCTAATTCATGCAGATCAAAGAAAGTTGAAACGTTTATTCACTAAAACAGACTTTGCCCACATAAGCAATCACATTCATTTATAATGTGTCAAATGCATTGTGTTCCTTCCTCACATGATCAGCATCCCAGACACACAAATCACAACTCCTGTTCTCCTCTCTCTGCACTCGACTGGTGAACATGTTAGATGACTAAAGCTGCAAAAGAACCGACATTAACAAAACATCTGGCAGCCATTACTTTGTGCAAACCCTGCCACGGCAACCCGTCCCCACCCCTGCCTTCTTTTGCTTCCTCTCCCGCCCTTTGTGGCACAATTTTCTTCATAAGGGGGCGCCATTTCTACCCTTATTTATCTTTTTATTTTATGTTTCTTTCCGGTTAAAATATAATTATTTCATTGAAGCAAAATAAAGACACTGAAGAAACACAACTACACAGATTCTAAACACAAAGAACAATCTAAAACAACATCAATCAAGCCAAGCCATCAAGTTTTGCTTGAAAACAAGCAAACAAACCAACAAAACCCAACAAGAACTAACATAGACTGAAAATGGCCTTGCAATATTTTTGGATAGATTGAACAAGTCAAGTCAAGTCAAGTCAAGTCAAGTCAACTGTATTTATAGAGCACTTTCAAACAGCCATCGCCGCATACAAAGTGCTGTACATGGAGCAATTTAACATATACAATAAACAGTAAAACAAATCGGTAATAAAGACAGTAGAAAGCACCAAACAGTAAAACCAAGAACAAATTTAAGTCATGCTGAGTCGAAAGCCAGAGAATACAAGTGAGTTTTGAGGAGGGTTTTGAAGATTCAAAACAAAACAAACAAACAAACAAAGATACAATACTGTGTTAAAGTGTAATTCTAACATACAATACAATACAATAACAACAGTAGCAAAACAAGTGACAGCCATAGTACCAGCTACAAAGCTACTTCAGTCAGATGGAGCCTTGAAAAAAAAAAAACATTAAACATTTTTATCATTGTATTTCTCGCCACCACTTCACAATGTGCAATCACTTCATCATTAATAATATGCAAATGTATAAAAAAACAATCAACCTAACAACAGTCTACATTTTTGCCACATTCCCATTTCTGTTAAGGGGAAAATGGTGGCGCAGTAGGACTGTCTGCGATGCTATGGGTGGAGTAGCTGCAGCTGTGAGGAACATCGTCAAATGGAGTTGAAAGCGTTCGGGAGAAGATGTAGATTGGGAAAAGACTCGGTGTTAAAAAGCAAAGTGATGCAAACTATATATATATATATATATATATATATATATATATATATATATATTAGAGCTGTCAAACGATTAAAATTTTTTATCTAATTAAAAACTCAACTGTCATAATTAACTCAAATTAACTACAAATTAATCATAATTGCTCACTCATTTTTTATCGTTTCTGAATTTCCTTTTATATTTTTTTGTCCTATTTTCCCCCATTTTAATGCTCTCATCAACATGGAATCATGAATCAGTTTTCTATGTGCAAAATGCAAATATTTACTGAAATAACAATTTTGATTTTCAATTTGACATGAACATTTTTCACTTGGAGCAGTTATTCACACATTATCTCTCACACAATATTACTGTCCATCAACAACAGTGAAAACAATATTTTGTCACACAACAGCTGCTTGAACAGCTCTTTTTAGGGAATCAAAACAGCGCAATATAACATTATAAAGTGCACATCTAAGGTAAACTAGTACTCAGCCTATAATGGATTTAAGCCATGGTTGCATACTTCATTTTCTCAAATTTGCTTTGAACACAGCAGTCAGGCTATGCTGATTCTGTTGGTCCTTCTTGCTCGGAAGTCTCTCTACGGTTTTGTGTCGACATCATTTCGGATTCTTGTAATGGAGGCTCTCGCTGGCAATCAGTAATGGTTGTTCAGTTAGGGATTGTCGGTCAGCATGGAAGGATCTCTCGTTCTGTACTTTTGGATCATTTATTGGAGCACTTTGCAGCAGAAGTAGGAGTAGTAGTAGTTGTAACAGAAGTATCAGAAGCAGGTAATAACCTAAACTACACATAAATGCAGTAAAAATTAATATATCTATCTTTCTGCATCGCAATGTAAATATGTATATAATTGACATTAATGAATACCTTTATTTAACAATACGTTTAATAAATAATGTAATCAACCCTGATTTCACTATGTATCATTATCGTCATCATTATTCATTGTTTTAAACGTAAGAAACCATTCAACACAAACATAAAGTCGAATCGAACAAAAGAACTACAAGTCCCAATACTCAATCCCGGAAGTGGAGCGCCGGCATAAACATATCAAGTCGAATCGAACAAAAGAACTACAAGTCCCGAAGGTCCAACCCGGAAGTGGAGCGCCGGCTGCAACGCAATTTACTTCTTTAAACGTCAGATTGCAGACGGACAAACATGACAACTATGCACAAATGAGCTAAATAAAGACACCCCTGTTCTAGCAACATTTTAGCCCACGCTGTTTAAATTGCCGATTGCTTCAGCAACTTTGTTCTTTGTCGTGTCATCCATTTTCTTCGCTTTGAAATGATCCATAGCCGTCAGTCTGAGACGAGGGGGGCGGACTACTCACGTCAGCGGTGTGCTTGGCCATTTATTAAGTGGTATTTCAGACTCGACGTGCTATGATGATAGCTCAGTTTACGACTGCAAAACATCTAGGTCACTTTGGTCTTGTCAGTGGAACAATCTGGCAACTTTTTAAAAGTAAACTTTCCATTCATAAACTATTTAAATATCCGTTTTCGGTGTCTCGCGCTGCCGTGGCTAGCAAAACAAACGTGTGTGGACTTGTGCAGCGCGCTTGATGTTTTGTTTCTGGTTTATTTATAGAGCAACGTCACATCTGCTGTGACGTCTGCTGCGTTAATCTCGCGAGAAAATTTTTGATCCCGATAAAATTCATTTAAATTAATGTAGATAAAAACGCGCTAAATTGACAGCTCTAATATATATATATATATATATATAAATAAAATATATATATATATATATATATATATGGTTCTCTGGGCCCAAGCTCATCTAAGATGGACTCATGGAAAGCGGAAACGTTTTCTGTGGTCTGATAAGTCTACGTTTTAAATATATTTTTTAAAATTGTGGACAACTTGTTGTCTGGGTCAAAGAGGAAAAGAACCATCTGGACGGTTATATAGGCAAAGTTCAAAAGCCAGCATCTGTGATGGCAAGGGGCTATGTTCGTGCCAATAGCATGGATATCTTTTACACATCTATTAAAACACCAATAATGCTGAAAGGCAGATACCAGTTTTGGAGAGACACATGCTGCCATACAAGCAATGTCTTATTCATGGACGCGCCTCCTTATTTCAGCATGACAATGCCAAACCACATTCTGCAAATGTTACAAGAGTGGCTTCGTGGTAAAAGAGTGCAGATACTAGACTAGCTTGCCTGCAGTCAAGACCTGTCTTTCATTAAAACTGTGTGGCGCATTATGAAGCGGAAAATACTACAACAGAGACCCTGGAGTGTTGAACAGCTGAAGTAGCACATCAAACAAGAATAGGAAATAATTCCACCAACAAATCTTCAACAATTAGTGTGCTCAGTTCACAAATGTTTATTGAATGCGATTTAACACAGCAAGGAAAATAAAAATAAATGGTGATGTAACATAGTCGTTAACATGACCCTGTCGCAGCTGGTTTGGAACATGCTGCAAGGCATAAATTCTTCAAGTTAATGATTATTTGTTAAAAACCATTAAATTGATTAGTTTGAACCTTAAATATCTTGTCTTTGTAGTGTATTCAATTAAATATTGTCATGATTTACATTCGTTTCTGTTTTGGTTTGCAGTTCCTCCTGAGGTGGAGGGCGTTCCCTCCAGCAGTGCGCCTCTGATTCATTGTAATCAGTTGACTTAATACTTAAGGACTGCCACGCCGACCACTTGCTGTCAAATTATTCGCCTTGTTCACGACTCTCGTACCAAGTACAATTCTCTAGATGCTCATGATCTTGTTTCTTCGCTCTTGTTCATGTCATAGTTCGGAGTTGTAAGTAGAATTTAAGTTACTTATTCACAGTATTGATGCATAACGCGTCTTCTGATCCGTAGTGAGACGCGTTATGCATCGGTTCGATGACTGGCTAGCTTGTGGGCGGCCCGGTGGTTAGTGGTTAGCATGTCAACCCCACAGTGCAGAGGCCGTGGGTTCGATCCCAGCGCCGGCCTTCCTGTGTGGGTTTTCTCCAGGTACCACTCCCACATTCCAAAAAAAACATGCATGGCAGGCTGACTGACCTTGTCTCTGTGTGCCCCTGCGATTGGCTGGCAATCAGTTCAAGAGGTCCTCCACCTACTGCCCGAAGACAGCTGGGATAGGCTCCAGCACCCCCGGCGACCCTTGTGAGGATAAAGTGGTTCAGAAAATGGATGGATATTCATCGTGCTATTTTGTGTTTTCTCGTGATTGGATTTTCTTGTATTTCTTGACAAAATTGATGTTGTTTTTTTTGTTTTTGCTTGCCGTTTGCCGGAGTTTTTTGTTATTCACGGTTATCCTGGCTGTGACTCCCAGCAATCTCATTTTTACTTTAAAGCTCTTGCGTTTTTGAAAAATAAACCTTTTTGTAAAAGATCTTTTTATCTTGATCTATGTTTGTCGGATGCACTCCTGCCCAGATTATTCTGGATCATAACAAATATCGTTTGAACATTATTTGCAAATCATTGTATTCTGTTTTTATATATGTTGAACACATCATCCCAACTTAATTGAAATTGGGTTTGTAAAATATTTAATGCATACAATATTACAAATGTGATTTGTTTCCACAATACAGTCCTGAGTTTTGAATTTCAATTTTGACATATGCCCAATAAATGTTCTCAAAATTACATTACTTTCATTTTTTTAAATCTATTTTCTACCTCTTATTTAGAATGAAATGTACGTCTGTGCAAACATATGTAGGCTTCTTATCTTCTGTTTACATTTTATTTCGTTTACAATTTTACATAGCCGCACCACTGTGGATGCATTTCTCATTTGATACAGGTCTGTTTAATGTTATTTCAAAATAAAATGAGAAAAGGTGCTGTATGTTTTTTTAATAGAACAAATGAAAATATATTCTGGTACGTATCATTATTATGATAAAAATATGGCCCATTGTAATAATTTTTTTCTTTTCATGAGGCACCACACACACAATATGTCCTGTTTATATTTGTATGTGGTTTCAGCACTTTCAGCATACACGCCAACAATGCTTGAGAGCAGAGACAAAACAGTCACACCTAGTTATGGCGTGTTCCTCTTTTTTAATTTTTTTTCACAGTTTTTACGAGACAAGGTTTTTCGACCTGCCTTGCAACGCCAAACCTGGAGGGCCAGTTAATCGCCTTCATCTGGACTCAACCATTCGGCCTGCCTGGCTTATGTGGCCATAGCAGGAACGTATGCTTCTGCTAGGATAAGCTCTAGGTCAGGGGTCCCCAACCGCCGGTACCGGTCCGTGGGTCACACAGAAAGAATAAATAGCTTAGATTCCTTCCGTTTTATTCATTTCGGAATCTGAAAGATGTTTTATTTTGAAAAATTACCGCATTCTCTGTTATATCAGTCTACAGTATGTCACTCTTGACGCAGGTGAATGCGCGCTTCTTGGTCATGCATAAAAAAATAAACATCTTTGAAAAGTTTTTTCGGGAAAGGTAAAAGGCCCAGCCAGGAGACAGAAGAGGAGCCTACGACTTTCAAGAAAGAGAAGGCTACATTTAATAGACAGTATCAGGAGTCCTATTTCAAATATGGCTTTATCTCAACGGGAGATACACATGCACCAAGCCTACTCTGCATAATGAGCGGCGATGGTGAATCATATTTTTCATGCACTTTTTATTTGCGGCGTACTGTATCTTATATTGAAGGCATGTTTAAATGTTACCATAGCGACGTTCCTCGTGTCATGATTCGTGTTTCTTATTATGTTTCGAAAATACCACACTTTTCATGCAGGTCGTATCATATTATAGTGTTGTATCTATCCAGCCTTGAAGGCTGGTCCCCGAAAATATTGTTTGACATGAAACCGGTACGTGGGGCAAAAAAGGTTAGGGACCTCTGCTCTAGGTCACCTAAATACACAAGCCAAAATATATACAAATATAAATATACAAATATATAAATATACAAACCACAGAAACCTTGGTATAGATGAAATTCTAGTTCCACAGTTATATGGTAATATGCCATCTATCTATCTATAACAACAACAACAACAAAATGTATAGTGTGACCTATCATCACCTCAGGAGTGACCAGCGATTAGAGGGAAAAATGTAGGAGCAGCGAGGACGAAGACTGAGGTTGTGTTGCAGGGACTCTGAATAATGTTTTGCTCTAATGTTGTTGCGTTCTTTCATCACAAATGGTGTAAAACAAAATCAGTATCCCACTGTCCTTAGACTGATGTCATGCTGTTGCTTCTGCTGACAGCCTCTTTTGAGCCAAATGGAAAACGAGCCTTTTGCAATGCTTTCCTTTTAAATGTGTGTATTACAGATTCACACAAACAGTCGATTTTATTTGTTTTCACCTGTCCCATTCACACATGAGTCACTGAAGTGATTTATTGCCTCGTGGCTGTGCTTTTGCACACAGCTGAGACAGAATCTGAATTTCAGATAATTAGATGCATGGCAATGTCAGCGAGACAGCAAAAATGACTTTCAACACAAAGGGGCATTGAAGGGACTCTAAGTTGCTAAATCTCACGCTCTGGTAATTTTTACCTCGTCCACTTTTGTTATGCCTCAGCTGCTATGTCGAAAGCCAGCTAATTCTTCAGTAAACTTCAACTGCGCATCCCACATCGGTCCCTTCTTGACAGGACAGCGAACCAGGAAGAAATCAGCTTGAATGCAGAGTGTGAAAGCCGTTATAGTCAGGAGGGTGTTGGCGCAATTAGGCATTGGACCTTGCATCAAGCGGAATAAGCCACTTCCACCACAATAGTAGATTTGTCAATCACCTTATGAAGTAAATATTGAATAAAATAAGAAAACGTGCCTCTCTGGTTTGTGCCTTTATGTAGGCTACATGCTTTGTGGTTAAAATATTTCTGTCTGTCTGCCTGGCCTGATTCATAGGGCGAGGATTTGATTCACCTACCATCGATTGATACACTATGAGACATTTTGAATTTATTCATCCATCGATCCATCCATTTTGCGATCCGCTTTATCCTCACAAGGTTCACGGGAGGGGCTGTAGCCTATCCCAGCTGGATCAATGTGATATGTTATTGTGATCCATACAGTATACCGGTAGTTGCTATTCAGTATGAACTCCAATATTGGAATCGTGGCTGTCCAACAAATAGTAGCAAGCATTACTCTGAAAACGCGATCTCAGTGATTCTTGAGTCAATGAAACATTCAATCAGAAACATAAACTTATTTTGTCCACTTTTGAAAGATTGGCTGTGCCTTGCAGAGAGCTATAAATTGTCCAACCGCGCAGGTCATGAAACATCAATCCACCACCCGGAACACACACATACACACATTTGAACCCAGCATGTTGTAAATTCTGAGACCACCCGGGACCATGCAGACCACCAGGTTGTCCAGTACACGGGTGCATGTTTTTGATCAGTGGGTCTGGGAACACACATAAAACCAGGTAAAAGGTGGCCAAACACACACACATATGCAAAGCTATAATTCTGTCACACACAGAGAGACACACAGTCACACACATGGCCACTAATTGAGTTCTGTTTTTTATGTTTTTTCTTATGACTGACTTTGGAGTGTACTGAAGGGATGTACGTGCATGTGTGTGTGTGTGTGTGAGAGAGAGATAAAGAGAGAGAGAGAGAGAGAGAGAGAGAGAGAGAGAGAGAGAGAGAAAATCGAGCACCATTAGAGCTGTGTGCGACATGATGTGAACTAATGGGCTGACTGATAGGGGCACACACAGTAGGGGGTTGTGTGTTTGGATGGGGATTAACGTGGGGGACACCAGGAACAAGTCCATAAATTCAACTGGTGCAGGCAGAGCAGCTGAATGTTAAAATATTTCCTACTGAAGCCACTCCAAAAATCCTCACAGTTCATTCAGTAACGTAGACCACATTTGTACAAAGAAAATGGATAGTTAATTCTGTAACAGTAATTATTTTTCTTTATTATGAGTTACCATGATGGCTGACTGATTAGAACATCGATCTCACAGTGCAGAGGTCTGGGTTTCGATTCTGTCCCTGACCTTCCTGTGTGGAGTTTTCATGTTTTCCCCATGCCTGGTACTATCCTCCCGCATTCCCAAAACATACATGGCGGGTTAATTGATCACTTTAAATTGCCTTTAGGTGTGATTGTGATTGTGAATGGTTGTTTGTCTATGCGTCCCCTGAGATTGGCTGGCAACTAGTTCCAGGTTGTACCCTGCCCACTGCCTGAAGACAGCTGGGATTGGCTCTGGTACACCCATGACCCTCTTGTGACGAAGCGGACAATGGATGGATGGCTAAGTTTTCATAGGATGTTCGGGTAATCAAGTGGTTAGCATGTCCGCCTGACAGTGCAGAGGCCATGGGTTGAATTTCAGGCTCTGGCCTGCCTGTGTGGAGTTTGTATGTTCTCCCTGTGCCTGCGTGGGTTTTCTCCCGGTACTCCGGTTTCCGACCATGTTCCAAAAACATGCATGGCAGTTTAATGGAACACTCTATGGTTCCTAGGTGTGATTGTGAGTGTAAATAAGGGCTGTTCACACGGGCAGATTTATTTCGGACTTACTGCGCAACTGCTCCTCTCGAGCGTTCATACGTGCAACTTTGTTCCGGCTTAGTGCCCGAAAACAGCTTGTTCTGGAGCAAATTTTTAAACCACCCCCCTGAGGTGGTTTAAATTTGCTCCGGAACAAATGCTCGTTTGCGAAGCAGTACCGAAGCAAATGTGCACGTATAAACGCAACTGGATTAAATTTGCTCCAGACTAAATGCTCGCTTGCGGGGGAGTGGCCTCGCTACGCGTCAGAGGAGTCCATCCGGGTACATGCATCCTGGGTATTTTGCGCTTCAAAACATGGCGGGTCTTTTCTCTCTCTCCTGCGGCGTCTGATTATCGACCACATCGTTGATTTCTCCGGAGAAGAAGCCATTTTGTCACAAAGAAGGAGGGGAAATGATACTTCCTTTTCTCCGCCTTCTTCTTTCTTTACGCGTGCACATGTTTTACTTCCGCATTCCTGTCGTTTTGTTCCGCAACAGGAACTGCCCGTGTGAAACCAAGTGGAGCTGTCCCGATCTGTTCTCGTGTTGTTGTGCTCAGCAGCTTTGTACGTGTGAACGCTCCAAAAAATTTGTTCCGGTGCAAATTTATATCGCAACAAAATACTCCGGAGCAGCGCCGAAATAAATCTGCCCTTGTGAACAGCCCTATAGTTATTTGTAGTATTTCTCCCCCCCCCCCCCTTCCCCCCCTACCCCGCAAACGAGCATTTGCTGCAGAGCAAATTGTAGCATTCACACGTGCAAATTTACACCGGTGCTTCCCCGGAAACGAGCATTTGCTCTGGAGCTAATTTTTAAACTACCTCCCTGAGGCGGATCAAATTTGATCCGGTGTAAGCTGTTTTCCGGCGCTACGCCGGAGCAAATTTGCACGTGTGAACGCTCTACTGGCGCAGTGTCGGTGTAGCACCGAAACAAATCTTGCCGTGTGACACCCCTAGAGACACAAAAATCTGTGAGTTGGTGAAAAGCAAATCACTACCTACCTTTGTATAGCCCTTACACAGAGGCATAGGACGCACTTTTGCAGCGTGTTAAGGATCGTAGCTCAGGTGTACCGTTTTAAAATGCTTCTCCCGGCACACCAGATTGCCATTCTTTGCCTGTGCCCTCAGTGAATTGTACATGAAACAAACTCTGAATGAGAATAATAACAATAAAAGATATAGTGCAACAGTTCTGATCACAAGGTGCAATTGCAGACCGCTGACTGCTCACAACTTCTGGTGATGCAGGTCACGCGCCACTGTTGGCTAAAGGTGACCTGCTTTTTTATTTTATTTTTTAAATACTTTTAGTGAAAGTCAGACTGATAGCATGCTACGGTTGCAGTGTGCACTCACACAAAATATATCATATAGACACACAAATGTTTTGGGGTTTTTTTTCCCCTCTTCACAGCTTGTGATCGACGTATTGGGCACCCCTGCTCATTACACCATGAGCGCTGTTGAACTTTTTCATGTGCTTTCTTATTGTAATTGTGTTTTCAAATGTAATCACTTGAAATGCCCCAATATTACAAGTGACTTTTGTGAACATTGTACAAACGACATCATATTTTAATCATTTGTTTGAGTTCAAACCACACACTACATCATTTTGTCCACAATTTCAAACACTTTGGCCCCGACCATACAGAGCACCATCCAAAACTTCGATTAGACCCTTTTTGACAGAGTGGAATCGACTGATGAGAAATAAATCTGTTTGTGACATGAACAGTGTTGCCACAGTTACCTTGAAAAAGTGCTTTGTTACTTTAGTGACTATAAGTAAGTAAAGTTAGATTACAAGTTTTTAATAGTTACATCCAGTAGATACCAACTACCCTGCTTAACACATTTTTAGCAGTGACGTTTATAAACAAAGTTTGTTTTTATTGAAAATAAAATACACATCCATAATTATTATTATTATTATTATTATTATTATTATTTACATCATAATGCCCCCCCCCCATTTTGCTGCTGTAGAGTGCAAATTTCCCCACTGAGGGACAAATAAAGGTTATCTTATCTTATTTGAAGTCATGGATTTTTTGAATGTGGATGGGGTACTCGTTTTTAATGAAAAAAAAATATTTAAAAGAGTTTCTATATACTTCACTTAACATACTTAAGTCTTGCGTATTTTTTAGGATTTCACTTGCCAAATTTTTTTCATAATTTCTGCAATAAAGGCTGTTTTATTTACTTGACATCGATCATACATATCACAGCGTGCAAGAGGAACAATTGCGCTCTCTGCTGGTAGAAAGTATACTTGCATGTACTGTTTACGAGTCTCAGAGGTAGTACTGTATATTATTTAGGTGGAAACAGTGGGGAAGAACAACCGTTGTCAATGAATAGCAATGTTTTTTGTTTTCAGAAATGGAAAAAATCCATCAGTTGTCACAAAATTATCTTCACAAGCTGGGCATTTTGTGTTCCTGATGATTTTTCGAGGGTAATAAATAATATGGTCATCTTTCAAAAGGGTGCAATGAAAAACTGTGACCACAAAAGGACAGTAATCGACTTTTGCCTTGCACGTCAAAATGCGGCCCTTCTCGCAATTGAAAGTGAAGAAGATCCGAAAACAAGGTGGAAACAGTGGTGAAAAACGACCGTTGTGAACAAATTGTGACTTTTTTTTGTGTTCTGAAAAAAAAAAATCCACCAAATGCAGTGTCGTTCCGTCAGGGCCAGCAAGGCCTTCTCTGCTGGCCTAAACATTCTCAGAAAGGTACATTTAATAAATTTCCTTGGCCTCGAGGACCGACTCGAGGACCACAACACTGATATTATATATGTACTATCTTTTCAACGGCGCTTATTCTGAACAGGGTCGCGGGGAGTTGCTGGGGTCTATGTCAGCTGACTTCAGGTAGACCGCAGACTACGTCCCGAACTGGTCGCCAGTCAGTCGCAGTGCACATAGAGAGACAAACAACCATTTACATCCACACCGTCGATGAGTGGGAACCAATCCCACGCTGTCGCACCCGCGAGCGTAGCCTCCGTTTGGTGCGTTGTGCGTTCTCTTCTGCTCTGTCCTAAATCCTGGCTGTCAGCCTGCACACGGGCAGCCCATCCCCTTTACGCCGCCTGTCATGATCGTTGCGTCGTAATGGGCTCACTGCTATGAGCAGTCCTGTTCAGTTTCACAGCACTGCTTTCAAAGACAAAGAGCTACTCGGTGCTTCAAAGAGTGACAATAAGTACTCTTGGAAGAAGTAGCTAGAGATGGGCGGGCAAAGCTTCATGAATCTTTGAGGCTTTCCTTCAAATTGTGCCAAACCAGAATCGGAGTGTTGGTGTTTCATTGAAAGCTACATTAGGGACATCTAATGGATGAGTAACGTCAACGTAACCTCCGTCATTAAACAGGAAAACATAATGGCAGAGGCCCACCTATTGATCTTTCATCAATAAAAGTAAAAATAAATAGAAAATATTGCTACTCATCGATGAATCGTTTAATGATTGCGTTATAAATTATTCAAATGGACGAAGTGTCCAGCGTTGGCAGACTCGTTAGTTTGCTGGACATGATCTTCAAATTCTTCATCATTCCACGAACGCAAATGCCTTAATATGGAGGCGGTATTATTGCTATATGCTAATTTCGAATGCATAGCAAACACCGTACCGAAGAGTGAAAACATATTCATGACAAAAATGCAAGTTGGCACACACAGAAAAAAATTAGTGAGTACTACTACGACAGTACTTACTTTACCTTATTTGGCAGTATAAGATCAAAACGTTGCCAAACTCTTGAACGTCGCGTTCCACCAGTAGCCATTACCAACACAGCCTCTCTCCTTCCAAACCCACATTGTTCATTTGTTTGGTGGCGATTTTAAACTGCAGTTTGCACCAAAACAACCTGTCAAACCAAAGACAGCAACTACAGTAATCCCTCGTTATAACACGGTTCACCTTCAGCGGAATCGCTGTTTCACTGATTTTTTTAGTGCAGTTTTGTTTTATGCTTTTTTTAAAACAGTGAATTGTGTTCTGCATCCTGATTGGCTAAGGGACTGACCAACGTGAACGGTCTCCGCACCTCGTCTCTGTACTGCTTGCCAAATTTACCTTAGCAAATTTTTGGTCTTTGGTTTTGTTGTATCAGTGGTGGATGCAGGTCTGTCAAAGAGGGGAAGCTCAATTTCGGCCTACATCATAAAATTTGTCCGTTTATTTGTACGTGAATTCTACTCTCCGTTCCTTTTCAAAAAAATGAGAAGGTTGCCTTCACCATAAGATCGGTGAATGGCTCATTTTGCTGTCAATCAAAAAGAGATTCAGCCTCAGACAGATCATCCAATCATCATGCAGAAAGCTGAGCTTCCTGGCCAGCCTATAAACGGCCACTGTCCATAGATTCCCGACGCTGAGCTTCCAATGGGCGGGACAAAACCAGCATTTATCCAATGACTCGTCTCGTTTCAATGCATTGGGACAACCTACACTGAACTCTCGAGCGTCCGCGCGGTCGACGCTCAGCGTCCACACAGTTTAAAGCACAGTGAAGCTGCGGGAATGAATGAGAAGAGAGTCGCGTCGTCACCAGTCATAAGAAACTGATTCGGAACAAAAGTTGAGCGCGTTGTCGCGCATATTTAGTCAATGACATGACACAATTGTACGTACACACATATAATTTGATCACTTATTTTTTGACATTTTTGGGGAAGCTCAGCTTCCCTTGCAGTCTTAGACCAATCGCCTCTGCATTGTATATATAGTTCAGTAATGTATAATAACTGTAAAAAATAAAGGTGACTATCAAGTACCAAGTACAACTTTATTGTCAAATGTGGTATATGAAATTTCTTCCCTCTCACATTTCATTTTTTGCCTTTTTTTGAACAAATCCTACTTCTCGGATTTCACTTATCACGGGTTCTTTTTGGAACGTAAACGAGGGATTACTGTAATCAGTTTCGAGCTGTTTTAGTCGCTGTAGCTATAAAAATGCTTTGAATGTCACCGGTCACGTGATACTTGCAGAACGATACAAGCCCCGGCGCATCCATTGTTAAAAGTGTTAAAGTACAAATCTTTGTTTCATTTAATCGCCTATAGGCTATGCTCAGGTCCAGGCGATTTTTTTTTTTATAACCAAGAGGGTGAAAGCTTTCTTTTAGTCGAGGTTCCTTGCTGATATACCTAGAGAACTAAATTTTCTGTAGGCCTTCAAAAATTTGTCAAGATGGTCCAAAATGGGTTCGGTTAGGTTAGCTCTATCAATTTTAGAAAAAAGCTGGCATTGAATGAGTGAAGAAAAAAAATCAGATCCGGCTTGAGGGAACTCACGGAGGAAATTCAAAATCAGAATTCAAAGGAACAAAACACAAAGGTTTGAGTGAATCAGAAATACACGATCAACAGAAGTCCAAAACAACAACAATCAAAGTAGCTAAACGAATACTCGGAAACCAGCTTGACTTGGATTGAGACAAACAACAGTTCGACGTGACAAAGACAATGAGCCAACAAAGATGAAAGGAAAGCAAGAAACTAAAAACAAACAAACTGACGACACAACAAGGCACACCTGGACCAGACACTAAGTGATGTAGGGTGCTGATTGGGTAACACAAGGCCTTGGGTAAACGAGCACAGGTGGGTAGAGTAACCTAACGAGACAGACACAAAATACAAAAATAAATAAATCCAAACCATCCACATACTCCCACGAACACTTCCCCTCAACTCTGCTTAAAGCTCACTGTCATTCCACCAGTCAACTAATAACAAACATCATTAACCTGTCTTTCCAAACCGGCCATGTTACGGTCAGCCTCAAAACCACTATTATCAAGCCTCTCTTTCCCCCCCAAAAACACTCTTGATTCTGAGCTCCTGTCAAACTACAGACCCATCTCCAATCTTCCCTTCATCTCCAAAACTCTAGAAAATGTTGTATCCAACTCCTCAACCACCTCTAACCAACAAGCTTGTACAAAAAAAAAAAAATCCAATCTGGTTTTCGTCCATCCCACAGCATTGAGACAGCTCTCATCAGTCACCAATGACCTCTGGATGACTCTGGTCTACTTCCCTTCTCATCCTTTTCAACCTCTCGACTGCATTTAATGCAGTTGATCACCGCCTCCAACGTGACATTGATATCTCTGACATTGCACTTCAATGGTTTCAATCATACCTTATAGGAAGGACTGAGTTCATTGCTCTGGGGGACGCTAAATCCCGCCCTCACGGTGTTATCTGTGGGGTCCCCGAGGGCTCTGTGCTCAGTCCTACCCTTTTCAAAAACTACATGTTTCCCCTTGGTCATGTCATCTGCAGGCATCAAATATGGTAGACACTTTTAAGAAAGGACTCAATAACTTCCTTTAAAAAAAAAAAGAAAAGGCATTTTCTATGTGATTTTAGGCGATTATATCAATTGATTGTTTTATTGCTCACCTCCTTTTTATTTGATTGTATATCTTACATTGTAGGCTGCGCTGTGCACTTGGAGATTTGCTCCCCAAACTTAAAATGTGTTATGGATAAAATCTATTATTCTTATTCTTATTATTGTTGTTGTTGTTTTTGTAATAATTGTCAAATATTTTAAACTCTTACCAAGTTAGTTGAACAAGGGAGATTGCACTGCTGATCTGTAGAACTGTACGCTCACCCCCTTTTTAATTAATGGACCTCCAAATATAGATTAACTCATAAGCACAGTATTCTGATTAAATTACTTTTATTGACTTTATTTCAGGCGGCCTGGTGGTTGACTGGTTAGCATCTCCACCTCACAGTGCAGAGGTGCAGACTTCGATTCCGGCTCCGGCCTTACTGTGTGGAGTCTACATGTTCTCCACGTGCCTGCATGGGTTTTCTTTGGGTGAGTACTCGAGAGGAAATCGAAGTTTCCTCTCACGTTGCATGCATGCATGGCAGGTTAATGGAACACTCTAAATTGTCCGGAGGTGTGAGAGTGACTGCGTCTCTGTGTGCCCTGCAAATGGCTGGCAACCAATTCAGGGTGTGCCCCGCCGACTGCCCGAAGACAGCTGAGATATGCTTCAGCACGCCCGTGACTCTTGTGAGGATAAGAGGATTAGAAAATGGATGAATGTATTTATTTCATCCAGAATTGAAAAAAGTTTTAAAAGTTAAGAGGCTAGACCTGTCATTGGCACTGACACCCCTCCTAACGGAAAGTATGTTCACGTTCAAGTATGTAAAGTGTGCTATATTTTCCTTTTTTGGTGGTTCCACTCCAGCTTGTTGTTTACTCATGGTGAGTGTGTCGTAAATCTGGTTGTCTCCGGTAGTATGATCTTCACTGGTATTGCAATAACAAGCAACTATGATTAACAAAGACATGACATATCATTATAAAAAGACTTTCCGTAATGTAAGGGTACCATTTTGCAGTAGATAATCATACCATTCTTAAGTGACCAGGAGCAGTGATTGCAGTCAAACGTCAGGTATGCAAGTACGCAGAAAGTTCTTGAGCGCTTTCAAGTGTCTATTGCTGTGGAATATTGATCAAGGACGGTTGTTTTAAATATGTAGAAAGGTGGAGCCACAATGATGGAGCACAGCGGTGTGCAACAGTTGCAAAGAACCACTATAAATTAGAATCTGCCTAGTGAGTTGATGGTAGAAGGGAAGAAGCTCTTTGAAAGTCTGCTGGTTTTGGTGTGCATGTTTCCATAGCACCGACTAGAGGGGAGTAACTGGAAAAGGTGGTGGGCAGATTATGGGGTGTCCAGTAGAATTTTACGTGCCCTTGGCTTGGTTCTTGTAGTGTGCAAGGCCTCGAGGGTGAGTAGGGTGGTACAGATGATTTTTATTCCCGCAGTCCTAACTGTGCATTGCAGTCGGATTTTGTCCTTTTTAGTGGCAACAACAAACCAGGTTGTGATGGAGGTACACAGGAATGATTCGATGACGGCTGTGTAAAACTGTCCGAAGCCATCCGGAAGTCGGTTTGCATGGCCTCACCGAACTCTTCCCGCGCCTGAGGTTTTGACTTGCCGACCATCGAAGCAGTGTTCCGCTGGGCAGCCGGTACCCGTCAGCTGCCTCCCGAGTCCAACAGGCCAAAAGGCCCTGATCAGACTCCTTCAGCTGGATGGCATGTCTTACCAACCATGTCCACAATCAGGTTCAGGGATTCCCGCCATGACAGGCACAAATGACAGGGACAAATCCGATCAACTACCTTAACAATAGAAACACGGTACATAGTCCAGTTGGACTCAATGTCCCCCGCCTTCTCCGGGACATGGGCAAAACTCTGTCAGAGGTGGGAGTTGAAACTCTTTCTGACAGGGTATTCTGCCAGACACTCCCAACAAACTCTCACAATATGTTTGGGCCTGCCAGGTTGCACCAGCATCTTCCCCCACCATCAAGTGAAATTGTGTTCTAATGTTATTACTCATCGTAAGGGGTCTGTGAAATGTGCTTTATCTGGTCCCTCACCAAAGATCAATTTTCCATGGGTGACCCTGGCGTGGGCGTATTTTCTCTGGTCTTTCTATTTGTAGTCTTAAAAGTCTGCAGTTAGTAGAAAATGCTGCAGCTAGACTCTTGACAAAGGCGAGAAAGTTTGATCATATACTTGCCAACTTGCATGGGCTCTCAGTCCACTTAAGATGCGATTGCAAGGTGTTGCTACTTACAAAATATTACACGGCTTAGCACCTTATTGTGTTGATTCAGTGGTACTGTATGCTTGGTTCACAACAGGTTGGTCTTTTTGTGATCTGAGAGCCAAAAAGAAGTCTACCGGGGCATATGGAGTTTCCTATCCAGACTCCAGAGAGGGTCACACTCCTTAGCCTCCCTGGTAAGGTCTATTCAGCGGTGCTGGTAAGGAGGGTCCATCGGGAAGTTGAGCCCCAGATTCTGGAGGAGCAGTGTGGTTTTCGTCCCGTTCATGGAACAGTGGACCAGCTCAACATCCTGAGCAGACTCCTCGAGGGTACGTGGGAACTCACCCAACCAGTCTACATGTGCTTTGTGGACATGGAGAAGGCATTCGATCATGTCCTTCGGGGAGTTCTGTGGGGGGGTTCTTCAGGAGTTCGGTTTGCATTGCTGGCAAGGCTGCTCTTTGTCACCGATTCTGTTCACAACCTTTATGGACAAAATTTCTAGGCGCAGCCGAGGCATTGAGGAGTCAAGTTTGGTGGCCTCAGTTTTGCATCTCTGCTTTTTGCAGATGATGTGGTGCAGTTGGCTTCTTCAAGCAGGGTTCTCCAACTCTCAGTTGAGCATTTCGCAGCCGAGTGTGAAGCAGTCGAGATGAAAATCCACACCTACAAATCTGACAATGGTCCTCAGTCAGAAAAGGGTGGAGTGCCCACTTTGGGTCAGGGAGGAGATCTTGTGTTTAAGTATCTTGGGGTCTTGATCACAAGTGAGGGCAGGAGGGAGCGAGAGATCGACAGGCGGATCGGAGCAGCATCTGCTGTGATGTGGACGTTGTATCGGTCTGTCGTGGTAAGGAAGGAGCTGAGCCAAAGGGCGAAGCTCTCAATTTACCGGTCGATCTACGTCCCAACCTGATCTATGGTCACGAGCTATGGGCCCTGACCGAAAGAATGAGATCCGTAGATACAAGCGGCCGAAATGAGTTTTCTCCGCAGGGTGTCCGGGCTCTCCCTTAGAGATAAGGTGAGAAGCTCGGCCATCCGGGAGGGGCTCAGAGTTGATCCGCTTCTCCTCCACATTGAGAGGAGCCGGATGAGGTGGCTTGAGCATCTGATTAGGATGGCTCTTGGATACCTCCCTGGTGAGGTGTTCCGGGCATGTCCCACTGGCAGCAGGCCCCGGGATGACCCAGGACACACTGGAGTGACTATGTCTCCCAGTTGACCTGGGAACGCCTCGGGATCCCTCCGGAAAGAGCTGGAACAAGTGGTTGGGGAGAGGGAAGTCTGGGCTTCCCTGCTAAAGCTGTTGCCACCTGATAAGCGGTAGGAAATGGATGGATGGATGGATGGATGGATGGATGGATGGATGGATGGATGGATGGATGGATGGATGGATGGATGGATGGATGGATGGATGGATGGATGGATGGATGGATGGATGGAGACTCCAGTCCTCTGGAATGGCATACCTTTAGAGTCACTACCTCAGTTGAAATGTTTAAAACCGGACTTAGGATCTATTTGTATACTTTTACATTTGGTTGAACTACAATTTGGCCTACTTGACTGCTGCTGTTTCGGATTTTCTGCTATGTTTTGTCCTAATGAATTTTTTGTCCTGGTCCAGCCCGGCCGCTCCCCCTTCCGGGTTTGGTGATGGGGCTTGGTGACGGTGACCAAATAGGAGGGTGCTGCACAAACTCTGCTCCAACTGATCTGCCCAAGATCTGCACCAACTGATCTGCCCAAGATCTGCACCGACTGATCTGAACAAGATCTGAAGTGGACCACCAACTAAGCAAAGGTGTTGCTGTTGAGATTGCTTCAGTGACCAACTGAATTTTGAGGAGGGCCCACCCCTTATAAGGTGTCTCCCTGCGGCATTTCATCTTATTAACTGGACTCTTACATTACATTATTTATTATTATTTATTGTGAGTTTTCTTGACCTTCTCGTGGTCAAGATCAGGGGTATATATGTCAAGTGTGGGCATGTGAATCCCTTTTAGACTTTTCTGTGATTAAGGGCTCTATAAATAAATTTGACTTGACTTTGTAGTTTGGTTTCAAGAGATGAGATATCACCAATGTTTGGTGTTTTTTTAAAGTGTAGGAGTGCAAAATGTATGTATTATTTAGGACACCCGATGCCTATTTTCTTTGTATATTATACTGCAGATGCCATTTTGAAATTATTCCAACACAGTATATATACTGAATATATATCTGTGTGTATATATACTGAATATATATCTGTGTGTATATATACTGAATATATACCTGTGTGTGTGTGTGTATATATATATATATATATATATATATATATATATATATATATATATATATATATATATATATATATATATATATATATATATATATATATATATATATATATATATATATATATATATATATATATATATATATATATATATATATATATATATATATATATATATGTAATGGTCAACCTCCTATTTGTGGGCATTGAATGAATGAATAGGTTTAAGACATTTGCAATTTTTTTTACACATTTGATATTGTCTTTCAAAAATACAATCATATGATAAAAAAAAATTGCATCTTATTTTCCAAAAGGGATACAGTATATAATACTCTATCTACTCGTATATCTACATCAAGAGGTGTGTATGATGATAGATACTAAGATAGATGCAAGAGAAGCCCAAATGAGGAGAGATGGTGCTGAAAGCAGGACTTCCCTGATCCTCCATCATCTGCAGGAGGAGAAAAACACATACGCGCGTGCACAAACAGCCTCCCACATACACGCACAAGCGCACAGTGCTGAGCACTAGCAAGGAGCTTTAAACCGTTTCACCGACACTGAGACAAAGGGATTCTAACCTGCAACAATGGAGGAAAACATGGATGAATCACAAAGCCAGAAAGGTAAATGTGTTATTTATTTCCATCTCATTATGTGTGTGCATTCTTTCATTGTTCTGTTCATACATCCTTCCAAGTAGCTTTTAGTGTTAGTGTTTAGTGCAGTAACAGCATTGATGTACTGCATCTAGAGGAAAAACATAATATATATACTGTATTTTCTATTATTGTTCATGGTCAAAAATATTTTGTGTCAATATGATTTTTACTCACAGACTGTGTGTTTTACATTATTTACCAGGGGCTGTCATCATTAAGTGACCAGTCTTTTTAATACTGGAGAACATACGGCCATATTCCATTCTGTGTCTTTTGATGAATGGATAATGAAGCCGATTGAGGATGAGATGAGATGAAATGGCAGACTCTGGCGGGACGATGTTGTTTTGCTTAGGAAGGCTGGATGGACAGATGGACGAATGGAAGAAATTGTTGGACAAATGGATGGGTGGATGAAGACCATAGGAGTGGAAAGGGGGGGAAAACGTTAAAGCAAAGTGGAGCAGTGATTGATGCCCCGTTGTTTTCTTTGTTAGACTCTATTGTTGCCGCTTCACGCTTGTCTGAGCACCCTTTCCTCTCCTCTCTCTACACGGCTCCTGTTTTTGGCTGTTTGTGACCCCCTCCCCTGCCTTCCCTCCATTTTCTGTCCTCCTGTGAGAGCCCCTCACTGGTTTTGATCAGTATGTGTGACAGTTTATCAGTTTTCAGCTGGATTTGCCGAGATTGTCTGTCCATCCCGATGTTGCTGCATTTTTTTACTGTCTGTTCTTTTTTTCCTTTCACTGCTCCTAACCATCATTGCCTCCCATTCTACAACCTATCATCCATTTTGTTTTCTTATTTTGATGGGGTTTTTTTTTCAATCACAGCATTTATTTAGCTCATTGTTAGTTAATCTGACTATATCAATCATTATTTCGGACAATATTCATGTTTTTACAGTAAATGTTATTTGTCTTGTTGTCGTCAAAATGGGCGTGTCCATTTTCTTCCTTGCATCCCGAGTTTGAAACATAACATAGTCCAGTCACACAGATTAAACCAATCACCAAAATCTTTTTTTTTTCCTTTCAATTTGTGTCATGCCATTTGCATTGAACATTACATTTCAATTATTTACATCTGAATCCAGAGAAATATGGTTTGTTTCATGGACTCTTGATTCTTTTTTTTCTGAAAGAAACCTGTGTTGGCCAATCAGATTTGTGGGAAGAATTTGATGTAAGCATGTATTTAATTGTAATTATCTTTAGTTGAGCCCCCTGTTCGTTCAGTGACTCTGCCCTCTCTCTCCGTTTTGTTGAAATCGGAACAAGATTCAACCCTGACAATGGCTATCTAGCTGGGCCTACGCCCACATGAGATCCCCTCCCTCCCCCAGTAAGGCAGCCTGAATCACACTCAACAGCATAATAACTCCATCCAAACAAGATTCTACAGCATCGCGATCATTTTGTTCCGAAATCATTTGTAAGTAATTAGAATCTAATGAGTGTTTCAATCATTTGCAGCACCAGCCTAATGATTGTTTTTCCTCACTCATTTTATGCTCCACCTGTTTGCCATTTTCATTTCGTCTCCGCTCTTTCTTATCATTGTATGTTGACATCTAAGATGGAGGAGGAGAATGTACAATCACCTCCGACATTAGCTTGTCCGTTGTTCAGATATATAAACCCCTCTATTTTGCTGGGTTGTTGCAACTTCAAGTGGACTGCGGAAGGCGGAAGAACAACTGAATGTAAATGGAAAAATTTGATCATGATCAAATGATACTGCAATAGTAATCAGCTGATACCATGTGGATGAAACTTGTAACCACTGTCATGCTTCTGCTCTGAAATTACATTCTGAAAGGCTTGAACGAGAATATGCACCGGAAAAAATGAGAGGTGCTTTTGTACTTAGTTGTTACCCTGCATGCGTAGAACATACTGTCAGTATACTAACAGTTCATGGCAATACATTTTTCCTTTCAAGTAATATTTAGAATGTTTTTAAAATATATATTTATATTTACTAAATTCAATCCAACAATTAAATGGGCAGAGTACATCATTTTTTGAGACATCAAATTAAGCGCTCTAAGACAATATAATGATGAATGACATACCAGGAGAACTGACTTTTCCTTTATGCACTAAAGCAACGGATTGAGAAACTTTCACAAAATACTGTGCAGCATTTTCAGGGCACTCAAACACAGTGGGACATGTTCCATAATTACAAATAAATAATTCATGTAAGGCGGCACGATGGGCGACTGGTTAGCACGTCGGCCTCACAGTGCAGAGATGCAGGGTTTGATTTTGGGCTCCGATCTTCCTGTGTGCAGTTTAAATGTTCTCCCTGTGCCTGCGTGGCTTTTCTCCAGGTAATCCGGTTTCCTCCTACATTCCAAAAAACATGCATGGCGGGTTAATGGAACATCCTAAATTGTCCCCAGGTGTGAGTGTGAGCGTGAATGGTTGTTCGTCTATGTGCGCCCTGTGATTCACTGGCAACCAGTTCAGGGTGCCCCCACCTCCTGCCCGAAGACAGCTGGGATAGGCTCCAGCGCACCCGTGACCTCCATGAGGATAAGCAGATTCGAAAATGAATGCATGGATGGATGAGTGGATGGATGAAGGGATGATTAATTCATGTATTACTCCAAAGGGTGTAAAAAACAAAATTTGATATGGTTTGCGATATGTGGGGTGTAAAATAACTCAAGGACAGTTAGATTTGAAAGTGTAATGATTCAAATCAGTTCAACTTAGTTCGATTACGATTCTCTTAGCTATGGATCGCTCAGTTCGAGAAGGTTTGATGTCATGACTTTTTTCTTGTCAATACTGTTAATGTGCAATTTCCTTGTATGAGATATCTCTCCAGTTAAAGAGAATTTGATAGGTCTCTCCATATATTTTAAAATGGAATGATTCAGTTCGATGCACTCACATCTTTTAAATAAAAAAATTCCGATTCTAATTAGTTTTTTTGGTACACCCCTAATTACTCCTACTGCTAATAATAATAGAGGAAAATTCACCCACTGTCTACGAGGGATGTAACAACATCCAAATAAAGGTCATGATTCAATATTTTTTAAGTGTGGGGAGGTTGACAAAAAAAGCTCATGATACTGTTGAAAATTCCTGATATTGTGGGGAAAAAAAGCGTAATGTGATATTGTGGAAACGTTTTTTGATGGAGATGTTGGAAAATATTTGCGAGTGTGACTGATTTATGGGAGTGATAACCTCTGCATTGTGTCTGGTTACCAAAGTTTAATCCATATGAGCACTAATCAGACCAGGTTTTCTCTTTGGACTGTTTAATTTAGTTTGTGTGTGAGTGTGTGTGTGTGTGTGTGTGTGTGTGTGTGTGTGTGTGTGTGTGTGTGTGTGTGTGTGTGTGTGTGTGTGTGTGTGTGTGTGTGTGTGTGTGGGAGGAGGGATTCTGTTGGGGGAAAAAATACAAATACAAATAAAATAATCAAGAGAAATTGCATGCAAATGTTTTATCTATACAATGGTAATTTGCTGAGGTCAAAATAATACATATCGTTTAAATATTACAGGTAACATTAACCTCAATGTACATGATCGACCTACAATCATGAATACCACTTAATTTTGAGGCACATGCTAATGCACGCATACATCGTGAATCAAATCAATTTGTGGAGGAACTCAACCGTGTTAGGTTCCTCTTCATCTGATGACTTGCATGGGTCTTAAATAATGTAAGTGGCCAAAACATGCCAAATTCTAATTAAACTGCACCAATAAACTAACCTCCAGAGGGGGCTGGAACTGCACAAATGCACCTTTTGAACAGATGTGCTGCTTTTAATATGGTAACATTAATGACGATATCATGGCAATTTTAACATTGCAAAATTGCCGTGATTTTTATTTCCCGAATGACTCCCTGAAATCTGGAGGCCATGAACATTTTTCCCCTTGGAGTAAAACACGACCTGCCTGACATTGTAAATATGTTCTACTGAAGATCTGAAAGAACTCCCCACAATACACCTCTGGTTGGCCGCCTGCCTCCCAAACTTCTTTCATCATCCAAGAACAAAATGTCGCTCAACTGTTCACGTGACAAAAGATCAAGAAGGCTTCTGGTCCAGATGAGGTGTCTGAGCTGATCACTTGGCTCCAGTTTTCCCTCAGATCTTAAAATGAAGTGCATCCACTGCAAAGGCTCTAACTGCATCCCTGTTCTCTCGAAACGTGTCATTTGGGACTACAAGTCTGGCAATATAAAATATGTGGTCATAAAGTTCTATAAATACCTCGTTTAGACCACCCAAAGAGCATCTGAATGCCCTGTTTTACCCAATGCAGTTTGCCTACAGGGAAAATAGCTCACTGGCTGATGCAGTCAACACGAGGCTGCTCTTCCATCCGAAATGCATTTAAGACCATCATCCTTGAATTTCTCCTCAAGCTCAGTATTCCTCTCTCTACCTCCATCCATTCATCCATTTTCCGATCCGCTTTATCATCACAAGGGTCGCGGAGGGTGCTGGAGCCTATCCCAGCTGTCTTTGGGCAGTAGGCAGGGGACACCCGAAACCGGTTGCCAGCCAATCGTTGGGCAGACACAGACAAACAACCATCCGTGCTCACACTCAGACCTTGGGACAATTTAGAGTACAGGTGTCAAAGTCAAGGACCAGGGGCCAGATCTGGCCCGTCACATTATTTTATGTGTCCCATGAAAACAAATCAAGCATGTCAAGTTCCATGATGCTGGTTAAACTCTGAACCAAAATTTCAAATTGTCATATGTAATCCGCAATAACAGTCATTATTCTTGACTTCTGATTTTAAAACTAGTTACAGTATTCATCAATTTGTTGTGCGCTGTGTAGGTAATATGTGGAGGTGATTAAACATGTATATGGTTTCCCAAAATTCATACCGGCCCTCCAAGGCAAACCGTAACTACAATGTGGCCCGCGCCAAAAATGTGTTTGGCACCCCTGATTTAAAGTGTTCCATCAACCTGCCACGCATGTCTTTGGAATGTGGGAGGAAACCGGAGTACCTGAAGAAAACCCACAGGGTGCACAGCAGGAAAACCACCTCAGTCGCACGCACCATCAGCACAGGGACGCCTGAAGGATTTATCCTCTCAACTCAACTCAACTGTATTTATGGAGCACTTTCAAACAGCCATCGCTGCATACAAAGTGCTGGACATGGAGTGACTATCATATACAGCACGGGTGCCCATTACATCGATCCTGATCTACCGGTAGATCTAGGACTCGTCCCATTTAGATCCAAAAGGTTAAGAGGAGGAAACAAAAAACAAGTGTGTTTAGATGAACACTTCCGTGTTCCGTGTTTGGCTTCTCATCATGGCGCGCTTGCGGGCGTGTGCGTGTGCGTGGGTGCGTGTGTGTGCGCGCGTGCGTGCGCATGCGCTTTAAGGGGCGATCTGGGGAGGTTGGTTGAACGGTCATTTAAAGATTTGAAAACAAATAATAGGTTCATGAAAAGGACTCTAAAATGTATAGGGAGCCAGTGAAGGGATGCCAGAGTAGGAGTTATGTGCTCCCTCTTATGAGTACCAGTCAAGAGGCGAGTAAGCAGCATTCTGGACCAGCTAGAGACGCTAAATGAAGGATTGGCAGACTCCAAAGTAAAGTGCATTACAGTAATCGAGCCGGGATGTGACGAAGGCATGAATTACTGTCTAAAGGTGCTCATGATAAAGGAGAGATTTTACTTTAGCCAGCTGCCTAAGATGAAAGAAGCTGGATTTAACAATGGCACCAATTTACCGGTCAAGTTTAACATCACTGTCCAGTTTAAGACCCAAGTTTGATTTAAGATAAGGAGACAGGGGGCCCAAGTCTACAGGATGGGATGTACAAGGGCCACTGGAACCAAACAGTATCACTTGTGTCTTCTTTTCATTTAAGTTCAAGAAATTCTGTGCCATACAGGTTTTGATTTCCTCCAGGCAGGATAAAAGTGACCTTAATGAGAAAACGTCTCTTTTGCTCAGTGGGACATAGATCTGACACTCATCTGCATATCAGTGGAAGGAAATCCCATGTTTCCTTAAGATGGAACCCAATGGGAGCAGGTACAGTGAGAACAGCACAGGCCCCAAAATTGAGCCCTGTGGAACACCACATGACAGAGGGGCAGTACGTGACTCAGAGCAGCCAAGGTTAACACAAAAGGTTCTGTCAGCTAAATAGGACCTAAACCACTCAAGAGCGCTACTGCCAATGCCCACCAAGTGCTGCAAACGAGTCAACAGAATACTGTGATCCACTGTATCAAATGCTGAAGTTACATTCAATAAAACCAGACACAGTCTCCAGTGTCATTTGTCAGGAGGATGTCATTACAAATGCATGACAGGGCTGACTCTGTGCTAGGCATCTTCTTGAAACCTGACTGGAAGACACTCTCAATAACTCTTCTTTGTTCTCTAGATACGTATGACTGTACCTAAATGTATCCAGCTATTAAGTGGACGTCACGACAGATATTTTCTTAATCAATGAGGCTGCTGAAGTCGAACACTAAGTGGAGAGGATGGTGCTCTGGTCGAACATGCGCAACCTGGAGCTGAACATGCTAAAGACAGTAGAAGTTATTGTGGACTGGAGGAGACATTCCTCACAAAGCCTACCACTCACTGTCCAAATTCTCTGTGCCAAGACAGTCAGGTTTCAGGGGCTACCCAGGAAGCCTACCCGAGCACCTGTTAAGACAGTCATTCAAACAGTTCTGTGTTGACCCATCACAGTCCTGTTTGATGCTACAGTACTAAAAATGATTGTGCTTTGCATAATTTGGCAGGCATGGAAAAGCATCTGTAGGGAGGAAACTCAGGATATTATGATGCCCATTGAGTCTAGACTTCAGTTTTATTTCCTCTTTCACTTACCGGAGTGTAGTTCAATTACCCAGTGAAAGAACGTAAGACACTTCAGACTTCAGATGCCATGTTGCTGGAAAAATAAATATTCAGATTCAGGATTCAGGAAACGTTATTTATCCCCATGGGGTAATTTGGACTTAACAGGCACGCTCTGCACAAGAAACATGAAAAACAGTGACGAACATGGGATACAGTGCGAAGGGCCTGTCGGTACTCGCCGTATGTACAGCGCCCCGAGATCTTAGTTGAGAAAGTAAACACTAGGGAAGGAGAGGGAAAAAAAACATGCTCGAACTATCCTCTTCTGAGGATAATTTAAGTCTAGGAGAAAAAAAATACCCTGCACATCAAAGCATAAGACAGTTACAACAAGTCACAAGACATAACATGTAGTGAGGGGGCGGGTGGATGGGTGGGGGGAACGCGACGCGGCCCGACCGGCGTGCTGCCAGTCCATTCAGCGCACAGCAGATCAGTTCACATCACGGGGAAAAAACAAAGGGACGATGAAGGCGGTGATGATAAGGACAGGCCGCAGCTGCTTCGTCAAGGTCTGCTCATGGAGACAGTCCCGGCTTATCAGTCCATGGCCGAGAAGGAGGGGGTGATGGTGGGGGCACTAGCTTCCATGCGTACTTTCAGGGGAGAATGTCCAGATAGCGTTGTTTTGTTTTGGGACGGCCGCCAACAATTCCAGGTGGCCTTGAGTCCGTGGCTGTAGCCCTTCACTGGCGCCGATCAGCCAAATCCTCAATTCCTTTCCGAAGCGCGAATTCCAACTTCTCCATGTTGTTAACGATCGTACGGAGATGCTCCAGAACCGCGTCCATATTGCGGTTGAGCTCAGTCATCGCTTGAGTCTGAGTGTTGGACATTCGCGCTAGACCATCGAGAATGACCGGCAGCTTCTTCACTTCCAATAAAGCTGCTCCCGTCGGTTGAATTTTGCGATAGAACAGGAAACTGCTAACACCAAACAGCAGCATACCTGCTATCAGAAGGCCAATAATGTAGATGTCTTCCTCCTCCTCGACGGACAGTATTGACAGGCACACCATTCTCCGCTTCCTCCAGGGATCTAGGGTGTACCCGGCAGCAAATGTCCCGAGGGGCAAGCCGGCACCCCACTGCCTGGTCTTCTCGTCGAGAAAATTTTGTCGATTGCATCAAGAGACCAGCCAACCAATTCCATGGTTTGTTTTTAGGATGAAAATACGATAGGAGGCTAGGAAAAGTTAGACAAAGACATCACATAGACTGAGTGGCGAGCAAGGAGAGGGTGGGGGGGGGGGGGACAGGAGTTGAGCAAAAAAGCGTCTGCCTTCGTCGAGAGCCAAGCAGAAAAAAAGCAACCATATGAAAGACATCAAGTACCCGAAACCAGATTCATGAAAGAGTTTAGGGACAATGAAGGTTTTGTTGGGACTATGATAGTGCCACAAAGGCCTGTTATCTTTAAGGGGAAATAGTTTGTGGTTATTTCACTTGTAGAAAAGCAATTCTGTGACCACTTCAGTTTGCTCAATCAAACCTGATGGAAAACTGACAAGGGACATACAAATGGAAGTGGACCTTGTTTACCAGCCTCGTATCCATTTCATTACTAAGACCACTGATAGAGAAGAACTTAATGGAGATAAGTAGTCAATATAAATCGACTTAGCACACTCACAGCGGGAGAGCATTGGCAGGGTGGCGTGAGAGTGAAAGCCAAATGCTGGAATAGAAAACCACACAGGAGAAAGGGGAAAATGGCAGATTCCCTATTTGAATGTAGTTTTATTACTTTACATCAAAAGTGAACAATAGTGGGTGAAAGAGGTTAAACTGGATGGGTAACAGGAACCTACCTGTAATTCAGTTTCAAGTTTTTTCCCAGGCTGACATTAGTGCCACCAAAATCTTTAAAAAAGTACTTGATCGGCTTCACAAAATGTATAATTTATATCCCCATAAAGCCACAGTGGATGCTGTCAGAGAACATACAGTAAAGGTGTAGAGAAGGAGGTGGATGCATCTGAGAATGATTGCCATCAGTGTGTGTGTGTGTGTGTATATCCATTTTCTGATCCGCTTTATCCTCACAAGGGTCGCTGGGGGGAGCTGGAGCCTATCTCAGCTGTCTTCGGGCAGTAGGCGGGGGACACCCTGAACCCGTTGCCAGCCAATCGCAGGGTACACAGAGACAAACAACTATCCGCGCTCACACTCACACCTAGGGACAATTTTAATTGTTCAATCAGCCCGCAACGTATGTTTTTGGAATGTGGGAGGAAAACGGAGTACCAGGAGAAAACCCACGCAGGCACTGGGAGAACATGCAAACTCCACACAGGAAGGTCGGAATCAGAATCGAACCCTGCACCTCTATACTGTAAGACCAACGTGTTGTGTATATAAATCTCCCATATTTATCTGGGAAAATGTATGTGATGTTAAAACAAGGTTGAACCTTTTAGCAATAATTCCAAAAGGTATGTTTAGCGCAAAGAAGACACTGATGTTCATCATGAAACCAGTTAAGCATGGTGGGGCAGCTTCATTCCATGACACCAGTTATAAAGTGTCCACACACCTTGTTGTTTATAATTATAATTCCCTCTTCAAAAGGTTTTATTTTCAATGGGGGTCGAATCCAGTTGACGCGCCATTTTATCAACGTATGTAATCTGTGTTATATCCTACACTACAGAGGCTATTTTATTATGAGTGGTATGAATGCAATTGTTTTACTGTACCCAAACTTTGAACACTGTCCGATTTGCAGTGTGTGAAACTTGAACAGTAATGGAGAGGCGAGGAGGGATTGGAGGTTGAACGAACACTTTGACTGACAGATAGAATCATTTCAAAAGGCCCTGCCAGCAGAGCATGCACTCGCATGCATACACGATGAGGATTTCATGGATCTGTAAAGGACGTTTTAGTTTACTGTTGTCAGGCTTCCCTTACAGTTAATTTGCTTTTGGCAGTTGCTCTTGTACGGAGCCCCTAAGGGGACATGGAAGGAATTTTTTTTTTTTTTGCGAGATCTCGCAAAGTATTGCGAGATCTCGCAAAGTATTGCGAGATCTCGCAAAGTATTGCGAGATCTCGCAAAGATTGCGAGATCTCGCAAAGTAATGCGAGATCTCGCAAAGATTGCGAGATCTCGCAATCTTTTTTTTTTTTTAATGCTCGTTAATGTGCTTCCGGGTTACCTGGGCGAATGTTGACTCTGGTGCGCGGCTGTTTGGGAGACGACACTACCTCGGGGGTGGAGAGAATCATGGAGGAGGACTTGGAATGCTTCTTGCGATCAAGAAATGTCCCTCACGTGGACATTACGCGCATGAAAAGTGACAAGGTGGGCATACAGCCACACACTCTAACGTAATAAGCGTAATAAGAGCAAAATGGGCACTGGCTCCGACACACTTACTTTCCCTACTGTTAATTTTCTGTTTTGTAAATAGGCTACTGTAGTGCAAACCGTTTGATTATTTTGAATGGTAAGAAAAGCATTACATAAATTACCATGAAATTATTTGACACAGCTCACTTTAATGTTAGTCTTGAACTGCAATTTTCCCTTGAGTGGTTACCTGAGTTTGTTGGTCCTTGCTAGGCATTTATAGGACCCGGAATCATTTCAATCGCCTCTCTGAGCTCATCCGCCCCTACACACCTGCCCGGCGCCTGAGGTCTGCGGACCAGACATTATTAGAAGTACCTAGAACTAAACGGAGGCTCAGAGGGGACCGAGCCTTTTCAGTTGCTGGTCCCTCTCTTGAATGACCTCCCACTGAACATTCGGCAAGCCACCTCGCTGCCCATCTTTAAAACCCGCAAAACTCACTTGTATTCTTTGGCATTTGATTCAGCATGACTCAAATTATGATCTTAGTTTTGCTGTTTGGTGCTTTCTACCATCTATTTTCTACCATCTTTGTTTCTGATTTGTTGCTTTACTATTGTATATGTTAGTTGCTCCATGTACAGCACTTTGTCTGCAGCGATTGCTGTTTGAAAGTGCTCAAGAAATACAGTTTGAGTTGAGTTCATATTTCACCTCTGCTACTTTTTTCATATTTTATTCTTTCAGGACAGTGGACCACATCGTTTACCGCAAGACTCAATTTCAAGCAGTCAGCTATCCCCTTCAACCTCACCTAACAATCTAGGAGATCCAAGGACACCATGGCATGCATCCATTTGTAGGATCAAGGTTGTTGATGATCTTTGTCTGTGTTTATGGACAGCAGCATAATGGAATTCAATTTAAAGATTAGGTTTGTAAATGAAAAAGCTATTGATGATGCTGGTGTGTCAAGGAGGGTTACACTGCATTCTGGGAACAATTTCTGGAACAGTGTGAAGGGGAAACGGAGCGGGTTCCAAGGCTGCGGCCAGATTTCTGTGAGTCTGAATGGCATGCGGTTGGGCGGATCTGGGTGAAAGGATTATTAGACCATGGTGTCATGCCAGTGACTCTATCAAAGGCTTTCGTGTTAGCCTGCATCCATGGTATTGACTCAGTTGATCGAGACGTCCTAATTTCATCATTCCTTAACTACCTTCTTCCCATTGAGAGGTCAGCAGTTGAGAAGGGCCTGCAGGGTACAATGGAGGAAAGTGATGAAGAGGACTTGCTTGACGTATTTACAAGGATGGGTTCCCACTTCCTCCCGCCAAAGAATATCTTACTGCCTTCCATTGAAACAATGGCTCATAAAGCCCTTCTACAAGAGCCCAAATATATACTTGATTGTTTCGCCACAATATTGCGACTTGTGCATTACAAATTACCGGACAAGGAAAGTGTGTTGTCCTTGTATGAGTCAAAGAAGGCCACAGGCAAAAGAGTGTCGCAACTGCTTGAAACAACCAAGATGGTGTTGTCTCAGGGGGAGCAAGCAACCTTTAACTATCTTCAACGTTATGTGAAAAATGCTCATCAAACCAAAGCTGAAAAAATCCTGCGTTTCTGGACTGGTTCCTCTGTCATCTGTGTTGACAAAATTCTGGTATCCTTCAATAGTGAAAGTGGACTCAACAGACGGCCTGTTGCCCATACCTGTGGAGCCACACTTGAAGTACCATGCACATACAGCTCTTACCCTGAATTCGCACAGAGTTTGACAATATCTTGTCCAGTAACTACTTAGAAATGGACATCCTCTAAACTTGACAACCCTCCCGATCAGGCCTATCATATACATATATGTATATATATATATACATATATGTATATATATATATATATGTATATATATATAGAGAGAGAGAGAGAGTGTGAGAGTGAGTCAAAGCATTTCATTGGCTCTGTTGTTCATTTGCACTTTTGAGATGTAAAACATCTGGCACAGTTAACCACGTGACGGGCAGTCTGCAGTTGTATTTTCCATTTGTGTATTGTGCATTATTACAATGCAATTGATTCCATGTTAATTCTCCATTCCTTCCATTTTCTGCACCACTTATTCTCGTGATGGTTTCAGGTAAGAATGGAGTTTTCAGTTTGACCCAAAGGTTTGAAGTTGATACATCATAAATGGTTACTAATATTTGCACTGTTAGTAGAAAAATAAGTGTTTTTATAGTTCATATTCCATTTAAATTTTTGAGATTGATGTTTGTAAGAATTTGTCAATGTGAATACAATTTGTTCCAATTCATTCTCACCGTTTTTTAACACAAGACACCACCTGCTGACGAAAGCGAGGAGTGCCAATTATGTAGTCATCATTTACAGGCAGGTGAAAATTAAATTAGGATGATGTACAAATATGCAGGAATACTCTTCAGCATCCACGTTGGATAAGTATTTGCGGATAAAGTCAGCAACCAAGAAATAATGTTTATTTACACCAATAATGCTTTGACAAACATTTTATATTGTAGTTCAAATATGTTGTCCTTATACATTATGAAAAACAGCAGACAAAACATGTTTTTAATTGTGATGGCTATATATTATTCTTCAAAATTGTTTCAATTATCCATTGAAAGTGAAGTGATAAAAGAAATGACGAACAAGGGGTTGAAGAAATGGCAATGGTCAAATTCAGGCTTCAATAAATGTTACTTCTCACACCAGTTGAGCCATAATATAGTTTGGCCCAAACACCAAGCAAAACATAGTTGGCTGTAATTTATATTTACATTTGAATATAAAATAATAGAACATAAATACAATTCTAATATGATTGGTGTTCGGAAGGAAAACTACTTTTACCAACAGTTAATGTCTCTGAACCCTGAAAACATAATCCTTCTAATTTAAAGAGTTGCGGTGAGGGCCTCTCTGAGGTGCAAATACAAGTTCACAGCCTGATACGGATCTTTTGGTGGCATCAGATCGGACTGGGCCATTAAGAAAGCACACAATGCAAATACATCCGGATCACAAGGCATGGTCAAACGAAAGACACACTGGCTTTTGCACAGTTCAACTTGTTCATTGTCAACTGGGGAGAGGAAGTCCCTGTACCATAAAGTTCAGGTAACGTATACATCACGTTGGGCCGACCACTGGGGACATTCATGTTCTTTGAGGGCCTGATGAGATGGCTGTTCCAAACTAGGGCTGTGTCATCCAACTCGTCCTGTTGAAAATAATATCCAGACAGATTTAGGAAGAGCTGCAGTCATATCATTTATGAGCAAGAAATTATAGCCTGAAGCTGCTTTTTTGTCTCCTCCCCTCTCATGTGTACCACATCTCACCACTCCCCACTTTTCCTTCATCTTTATTTACCTTGGTCATTTCATCTTCACCCTGTGACCCCCCACCCACCATTATCTTCTTTCCTCATTGTCTTCTTTCCTGTCCCTGTCCACTTTCCCATCAACTCACTCTCACATACAAAAATACACATTGAATTAATGAGTCTATCAGAATGTATGAACTCACCTGAATAAATCCCATGCAACAAAATTGTAGGATGCTTTTGTCCAGAAATCCACCATCAAAGAAGCCATTGTCTCTGAGGTCTGTGAAGAGGGATAACCAGAACTCCATGCACTGGCTGCGAAGAAACCGCCACCAATATTCAATTCTTTGATTGGCGGTGCTGGCTCCATCAAGTAACTGTCAAGGGTGCTGCCTGGCGGTATGGGCACCAGGAAACGCTGGAAGCCTTTAACGTGACCATTTTCAGTTCCAAGATCAGCTCGAACGATTCGAGGACAACCCCAAACGGCGCACAACTTCGATGTAGTAACCTCCAATCAACTTCAGGTCACTACTTGTTGTGTAGGCATTGAGCCACATTATTTTCCTTGAAAAACCATCAATAGCCCCATTGATACAAATTCCAAATGGTTTCAGTTTATCATAGGAGTCCATGTGCCATATAAAATTTGGCCCTTTGGAGAAGTAGTTTCGTCGTCTCAGACGTCTTGCTTGCCTTAACGACACTCCTCTCGGATCCAACTCTTTCAGGACCAGACGAACATCCTCTTTCTGACAAGTAGTCCATATTCTCTGCACTTACTGTACATCCACCTGTAACCGTGTAGTTGTCCGGAATGCTGCAATTGGTTGCGAATGAAGTCAACCAGGACCCCCAAGTCATTGAACGTTTTCCGACGAAATAGTCCTCTTTGGTTCAGCACTCGCTTCAAATGTCTTTCACTTATTTGGAAACCGTATTTAAGATCAAGAACAGATTTAATGTCTTTGTATTTCAAGCCAATTTCAAAGTAAAATTCTATTAAACTCACGAACGGTTGAACACGCTCCATGATTGTTGTTTTCGGTGACACGCACGATGACCCGGAAGCACATTAACGAGCATTAAAAAAAAAAAAGATTGCGAGATCTCGCAATCTTTCTTTCTTGAATCTCGCAATCTTTCTTTGCGAGATCTCGCAATACTTTGCGAGATCTCGCAATACTTTGCAATACTTTGCGAGATCTCGCATTACTTTGCGAGATCTCGCAAAAAAAAAAAATTCCTTCCATGTCCCCTTAGGGGCTCCGTACTCTTGAGTTAGCAACTGCACACATTCTTTAGATGATCCACATAAATCAGAATCAGAATCAGAATCATCTTTATTGGCCAAGTATGTAGAACACACAAGGAATTTGTCTCCGGTATACACGCTGCATTAGTATCATCATAAACAAGAACATGACAAATTGGTATGGAAGGACATTTCATAATGTAAGTGAACCATAGTTTCAAGCAGAGCTAAAGTGATCAGTGGTAGAATACAATATTATTACAGTTTGTACAGTTGGTGCAGAAAATCATTGAACCATTTTAGAGAGATACAATATTTGTTGCACAAGAAGAGTGACTACGTCAGTGACTGTTTAGGAGTTAATGGCTAGAGGGAAGAAGCTGTTCAAGTGTCTGCTGGATTTGGTGCGCATGGATCTGTAGCGCCTGCCTGAGGGGAGTAACTGGAAAAGGTGGTGGGCAGGATGCGGGGATCCAGGAGGATTTTCCGTGCCCTTGTCTTGATTCTTGCGGTGTGCAAGTCCTCAAGAGTGGGTAGGGCGGTGCCAATGATTTTTCCGCCGTCCTAATTGTCCGTTGAAGTCGGATTTTGTCCTTCTTTGTGGCGGCCCCAAACCAAACCGTGATGGAAGAACACAGGATTGATTCGATGACTGCCGTGTAGAACTGACGTAGCACCTCCTGTGGCAGGCCATGCTTCCTCAGCAGCCTCAGGAAGTACATCCTCTGCTGGGCCCTTTTCAGGATGGAGATGGTGTTGACTTCCCACTTCATGTCCTGGGAGACTGTGATTCCCAGGAACTTGAAGGTCTCGACGGTTGACACAGGGCAGTTGGATAGTGTGAGGGCAACTCTGGAGAAGGATGTTTCCTGAAGTCCACGATCATCTCTACCGTCTTGAGCGTGTTCAGCCCGAGGTTGTGTCGGCTGCACCAAAGCTCCAGCTGCTCCACTTGTTGTCGGTACGCAGACTCGTCGCCGTCTTTGATGAGACCGATGACCGTGGTGTCGTCTGCGAACTTTATGAGTTTGACAGCTGGACTTGTTGAGGTGCAGTCGTTTGTGTAGAGGGAGAAGAGCAGTGGAGAGAGGACACATCCCTGTGGGGCTCCAGTGCTAGTGGTGCGTGTTGATGATGTTGTCGCTCCCAGTCTCACCTGTTGTGTCCGTCCGTCAGGAAGCTGAGGATCCACTGGCAGATCGTAGGGGACACACCGAGGTGGAGGAGTTTGGGGTGAGGAGTTCCGGTATGATGGTGTTGAACGCAGAGCTGAAATCCACAAACAGGATCCTTGCGTAGGTCCCTGTGCTGTCGAGGTGCTCGAGGATGTAGTGCAGACCTATGTTGACTGCGTCCTCCACAGACCTGTTTGCCCGGTAGGCAAACTGAAGAGGGTCCAGCAGGGGTCCGGTGACGTTCTTTAGGTGGTTCAGCACAAGGCGTTCAAAGGACTTCATGACCACAGACGTCAGAGCGACAGGCCTGTAGTCGTTCAGTTCGATGTTGCCGATTTCTTGGGAACTGGGATGATGGTAGACTGTTTGAAGCAGGATGGGACCTCACACAGCTCCAGGGATCTGTTGAAGATTTGTGTGAAGACCGGAGCCAGCTGGTCAGCGCAGACTTTCAGGCAGGAGGGGACACTTTGTCGGGCCCGCAGCTTTCTTGATCTTCTGCTGCTTGAAGAGCCGTCTCACGTCCTGTTCGTGGATCTGTAGTGGAGAAAAAGAGGGTGGGGGGTAGATCTAGTAGTATCTGGTAGAGGTGGGTGAGTGTGGGAAATGGGGTGTCCTTTTCAAATCTGCAGAAAAACGTGTTTAGTTCATCAGCAAGACCCTTATTGTTCACTGTTTGGGGGATGGCGTTCTATAGTTTGTGATTGCTTTCAGGCCATTCCACACAGATGCAGAGTCGTTAGCAGAGAACTGGTTTTTCAGCCTCTCTGCATAGCTTCTCTTTGCGATGTTAATTTCCTTTGTCAATTGGTTTCGGGCGTGTTTGTACAGTGCCCGATCTCCACTTCGAAATGCGGCCTCTTTCTCTTTCCTGAGTTGCCTGAGTTTGGGAGTAAACCATGGCTTGTTATTGTTGAAGGAACGGAAGGACTTCGTTGGTACACACATGTCCTCACAGAAACTGATGTATGATGTTACAGTGTCTGTGTATTCATCCAGTGTGCCCGTTGAAGTTTCAAAGACGCCCCAATCAGTGCAGTCTAAGCATTCTTGTAGAGCTGGCTTTGCTTCATCTGTCCATTTTTTAACAACCGGTTTAGCGCATTTGAGTTTCTGTCTGTAGGTAGGTATTAAGTGGATTAAATTGTGGTCAGAAAGACCCAATGCTGCTTGTGAGCGATCGATCGGTATGCATTTTTGATTGTTGTATAGCAGTGGTCTAGGATGTTGCCTTCTCTGGTGAAACAGTCGATGTGCTGCTTATATCTGGGAAGTTCGCGGTTAAGATGTGCTCTATTAAAATCGCCCAAAATGATCAGGGGTGACTCTGGGTATTTTAGTTCGAGTTTGTTTACTTGGTCAGCTAGCGTTTGTATCGCGCGTTAGCATTAGCTTGTGGCGCAATGTAAACACCGACGAGTAAAAAAGAGGCGAACTCACGTGGCGAGTAGAATGGCTTGCAGTTTAAAGACAGCGACTCCAGGTCCGGGCTGCAGTGTGCGTCGAGCTTCGTGACATCAGTGCACCATTCTTCGTTGATATAGAAGCAAATCCCACCACCTTTCGATTTCCCTGATAGCTCCGTGTCGCGGTCGGCTCGGAGAAGGCGGAAGCCGGGTAGATGTAGCGCGGAATCGGGTGGCGGTCACTGAGCCAGGTTTCAGTGAAGCAGAGCGCAGCAGAGCTTGCAAAGGTCTTGTTGGTCTTCGTGAGGAGGAGAAGCTCATCCATCTTGTTTGGCAGAGATCGTAGATTAGCAAGATGGATCGATGGGAGCGGGGTTCGGAATCCACGTTGCCGGAGCTTGACGAGCACGCCGGCTCGCTTCCCCCTCCTCCGACGTCGTTTCCATGCGCCGTACAGCGCCGCCGCTCCGCTCGCGACTAGCTCCAAAAAACCTTGTGGATTTTCGTGTGCTGGTGAAAAAAGTCCGAGCGTCGACTCCCCAATGCTAAGCAGCTTTTCCCTCGTGTAAGTAAGCCGCGTAGGGTCGCCAAAAACTAACGAAAATGCCAAAAACAGGGACAATACTAGGGAGCGTGTAACCGAGGCAGCCATACCTGTCGGCGCCTTACTATACCAAAGTCAGTAAACAAGTAAATGAAAGTGTTTAACATGAACACAACTGAGCAATATAATAACACGTTAGCCTTTTTGACCATAAAACACACACCAAATAAACTTGGTGAATAATGCGGTGATAATAAGAAGCTTTAGCGGGTGAACTAAATCCTACAATTAAAAGTTTTAATAAGAGGGGGAAGGGTCCTGCATTAACTGTAGCCCGATCGCCAAAGGGCAAAATGGGACTCTGTCTACCACATAATCACAGACTGCTCCACTACAAATTTCACAAATAAATAAAACAAAATAAATATTTAAATACACTATAATCAACACATTCTTGCTTTAAACCCCAAGTCAGTGTTCAACTAAACACTATAACGGGGGTATTGAGCCGGGAAAATGTGTGTGGTACCCCCATTTTTCCCACCCCCCATTTCCTTCTCCTACCCACGATGGACTTGTTGGGCACCCCTGGTAAGGATTCTTGCACCTAGCTAAAGACCTCCCTGACGTGCATTAGGAATTCTATCACTAATTAATAGATCTACAGTTTAACATCGGACATATTTCAAATACTTCCCTTCATGGGGAACTTGTATGAATTATTTTTGTGAAGCAATCTTGTTAGCAGCCGAGTGCAGCACACAGTCACCAGCTAAGCAGTTGCATTGGATTAGTCGCGATTAAATGAAACGTGTGTCAGAGTTTACATGTGGTCGAGGACCCAAAAGCATGAGTGTGAATGGTTGTTTGTCTTTGTGTGCCCTGTGATTGACTGGCAACCAGTTTAGGGTGTACCCCGCCTACTGCCCGAAGACGGCTGAAATAGGCTGCAGCACGCCCGACACCTTCTTGAGGAGAAAGCAATTCAGATAATGGATGGATCGACGGATGTTTTGAGGGCTCCGACTGAGAAGGCCACCCCAGATACGTCTTTTATATGTCATGGCTTCCCAAAGAAATCGCTTTTAGTTCCACACTGCAAGCTTTTCTCTCATTGTGATTTTTTGCATCGTTGTATCTGGACCAAATTATACAGTCAAACATCGTTTTTTGTCCATAATCCGTTCCAGAAGGCTGTTCGAAAACCGAATTGTTCGAAAACCGAAACCAAGTTTATTGAACACGTCTGCTCACAATAGAAAGCAAGACGAGGAAGCGTCACTTCTTCATCTACCCGAGGAAGCGTCACTTCCTCGTGTAAGGAAGGTGAGAGGAGTCAAGTGGTGTATTCAAGTGCGCTCAGTTTGTTCGAGAACCGAATTCGGTCGTCATCCGAGGCATAAAAGACTCAAAATCTTTGGTCGAAAACCGATCTGGTCGAGAACAGAGATGTTCGAAAACCGAGGTTTGACTGTCTTTAAAATGTTGACCAAACAGCCTCATGAAATAATATCTGAAAAATACATGAATAATTGCCTTGCACTGTGAGGATATCCAAATACCGCGCCATTATAATTGGTGTACAGTATTGCAATCTTTGGTTAATGTGCTCATTTACATATGTTCAAAGCGATAATGTAATCAAATGCGTATCCCGATACTGTACATGTCCTTCAAGACAATACGTATATTTTATGTTACTTTGCTTTCATTTTTGAAAAAAACAGTCAAATGTATACCCACATGATGTTTTAATTATGATGGACAGCAAAAATGCCAGATATTCAATGCTCTTAAAATGACTAAATGTTGTTGTGATGCACCTGTTTAGGGTTAGGTGCAGAACATAAAAGAGAAGGGAATCACTCTTGTTTCCCAAGGGTGTAATACAGAAAACACGGTCAAAAATTAGCCCAAAGGAAAAATGCTATTTACAACGTATTTAACAAAAAAGGGGCGGCCCAATGGTCCAGTGGTTAGCGCATCGATCTCATAATGCAGTTTGATTCCACTTCGGGCCTTCCTGTGTGGAACGTGCATGTTCTCCCCATGCCTTTCTCCGGGTACTCCAGTTCCCCCCCTCACCACATTCCAAAAACATGCGTGGCAGGCTGATTGAACACTCAAAAATTGTCCCTAGGTGTGAGTGTGAATGTGGTTGGTTATTCGGCTCTGTTTGTCCTGCGATTGGCTGGCAACCGGCCTACTGCCCGAAGACAGCTGGGATAGGCTCCATCACCCCCTGCAACCCTTGTGAGGATAAAGCGGTTCAGAAAATGGATGGATGGATAAACAGAAAAGGTCAAAGAAATGGGTCAAAAGCAAAAGGAGGCAAAAGCTGGCATGCAAACTAAGGAGCTACCCTAAAAGGAACAAATATAATAAGAACGAACAACTACTGACTAAGAAGACAAAAATCTTAGGAAGCACGAATTGCTACACAAGATACTTATTGCAGGCATGGAAAAAGTGAGCTATCAGATACACCATGGCTCCCTGTCGCTCTTCGGATGATCTTTCAACTGGGCCCAGTTAGGTGTTGGCCACTCAGGAAGGACCACTCTTTCCACCACCTTAGCCAATCTCTGCTGGCCACTTAAGTTCCCACAAAGATCCTATTACAGGCAAGGTCACTCACTCTCACATGCAACACAAGACACACACACACACACACACACACACACACACACACACACACACACACACACACACACACACACACACACACACACACAGACACACACACACACACACACACACACACACTCACACACACACACAAAAGAACTACAGCAAATACTGTACATAATTTGGCCAGGGCCGTAACAGTTGCTTACAGATTATGCTCCCAGGTTAGAAAGTATTACCGTATTGGCCCGAATATAAGACGGCCCTGATTATAAGACGCCCCCTTTTTCAAGACTCAAGTTTGAAAAAAGACTTTTTGAACACCAAATTCATTTTTATACAGAAAATAATTTCAGTACATCTGAAACAAATGATTATAACAATATTTTTTGAGAGAAAAAGCATGTTATTTTGCCTCATTCAAATCTTAATATCTGAACATTTAAATATGTAAACTAAAGTGCAATCACATTCGTAAATGAATGGCTTCTGGTTTTTGAAATGTAAATTACATCATATGTATTATTATTATTATTATTATTATTATTATTATTATTATTATTATTATTATTATTATTATATCTTCTCCTCAGCTGCCGGGTCTTCGACCCACTTTTCTCTAGATTGTCGCTACGTTTCGCCATTTTCTGTTTCTTACCGCTATTTTTTTGTTTTTCTTCTTCGTGCTACCGCTATTTTTATTTTTATTCTTCATGACAGGGGTTCACTTTGGCCTGGGGAGTCAAGTTCAGCATTCGCTTCAATGATATCTGGCACCATCTAGCGTCGTGAATGGGAATAATGTCTAGACTCCGAATATAAGACGACTCCCACTTTTTCAGTTTTATTTCAATGCCAAAAACAGCGTCTTATATTCGGGCTAATACGATACTAGTTAATGAGAGAATCCAAGCAATTGGCAAAACCAGAAATAACAAATAAAAATGTAACACAGACTGAATCAATTTTAAAGATAAACTTCTTTAAATGGCCTTCTTTACCTGCAGCCTGTTGTGCAATTACTCTTTAGCTGCCTTTGAATCCATAATTGAAGTCCACAAAGAGGACCATTGCATAGGTCCCATGATTCCAACTTTCATTAATGTACAAGCATGTTCCTCCACCTTTAGTTTTGTCTCCCTGAAGTTGGAAACCATGAAGGTGAAGCGCATCACCTGAGATGCATTGAGCAGGTGGTTTCATTGAAACAATGAGCAACAGAACATGTAAAGTCCATTTTTATGTTGCAAAGTTGCCTGCACACCGTCCCCCATCTGCATTGTCTTCAACAAGCATGCAACTACGCCCTCAGATTTTCTGTTCAAAAAGCATTGTGGATTTGTGACAGTTGGCGAAAAGAGGTTCAAAGTAGTGCCTGGCGTAAGTCTTACCTTGTATGAGTGACTGGCGTGTGGTCACCACAAATTGAAAAAAAAAAAACCTACAACTGTACTATCAACGCTGAACTTCCTCACAAACAAGGAAACACCCTCATGTTTATGGAGCATATACAGCCGTTGGTGCTTGGCGTGTCCCAGTTTTTATTGGGTCAATGGGTCTTGCCTGCTTATCAAACACAAATATGGAAATATGAAGGATTATAACATGGCTAGTATAAAACACACAATGACAAACACCTGTATACATAATCTGTGTCTGATACAACTGCGTTAATATGCATTCATAGAATAATGATATACTGTATATTGAATATTTAGACCACCCAAATGAAAAAATGTGAAAAGAAAAATAATTCCTTCTCCACACACGCTTCTAACACAGTGTCTCACATCTCCATCTGCCTCAGAACTGCCTCAATAATGGGACAAATAGTCATAGTCAAATAATGACTGAATGGCTTTTATACAGATGAAAAAGCACATTTTCTTATATTCTGCCATTCACTGCAAATTGTTTATGTACAACATTTTCACCCTTATGGCTCTTATTTTGAGATGAAAAAATGGCTATGAATCTCTTCAAAATAACCACTGAGCACACTGACATGATGTGTGCCTCTGAGGCTGCGCAGGAAAATGTGTATTAGTATGGCTTTGATGCATGCTGAGCTGCACTGTTGCCATAACAACGCTACAGGCAAAGTGGGTCAGCAGGCTCCTGCCACACCCCTGCTGGCATGGCAACATGGCCGCTCAATTAAACATGAGCAGTAGGATGACTCACACAAATGAAGACACACAAGCTCTTTTCGAAGAACTTGGGAGATGATTCTATTGTTTTCAATACCTTTTTGTCTTTGCATAGAAGCATGCAGGTTATTTATCTGGTGTGCGTGTGTTGGTACGTGCATAGGTCTTCAGATTTATATCATTACTGAATGGTCAAACGCATGGGTGGAGCTGGGGTGGAATGAGTAATTCACCAGCACCACAGTAGACTGTCAAACATCTGTCAAGTCAATTAGTCAGAATCCAAAAATACTCCAATGTTGTGCAAAATAGAAACTGTAATTTACAACATCGAAAAACACATTACAGAACAATTTGAAAGAAAACAGCTGTGACTATTTCAAAGACACATGTTCTAAATACAGGACACCACAGCAGAAGACTGCACATGGAGCAATTGCAGCTTTAAAACGATCCAAATGTATTTTAGAGGCTGTAAATTCAGAAGCTACAGTTGGGACTCAAATAAACTCAGTGACCCCAATCCTGGCTCACTATTATCTTTAATAAATGTTACTATATATCACAAGAAAAACTGCTCAGGACAAACCACCGCATATCAATGACAGGCAGATATAGTAGATACCCGCTGTCTCCTTCACGCTCAGGCTCACAGTTGACAAGACAGCTGTCCTGGCCACATCCAATTCCACTAGGTTAATGAATTTCCAAAACCTGCAGGATGAAAAGGAAAAATGAGCAAGTGATGATGTTGTAATTTCTAGTCACTCATCTACATTTTGTTGGTATAAAATGAAATAGCGTGTGTAAAGAATAAAGTATTCACATGTCCTTGATACCGTCTGCTGTGTTGGGTCTTTCTCAGTGACAGACTGAGGCTGCTGTTGTCTTCTTCTCTGACCAAAAAAGTGTCACCCCTAGCGGATCCTCCATGAATTGCACCTTATTAAAAATATTAATTCTGTGTCTTTTATGCATTTTTTCACCTGCGGGCCGTATGTTTGACACGCCTGCTTTAAGAAGTTGTTTTCTCTTCTGTAAAGGCATGACGCACAGCACGAGCATGTTCGATATAAAAGTAGTTGTCACTGAATTTGGCCAAAGAATAATAATAATAATAAAAAAATAAATAAAATAATGGCAATGTTAAAAAATCTTTAGCTTAACAGGCAAATAAATGAAAGACTCCCCTCAACCCTTCTCTCCCTTCCCAAATACACATATGGGTACACGTGCAGCACAGACATGGAAACAGAAATAGGATTGGACCAGAATGGCTAACTGTGAACTTCCTAATGTTTTTAAACTTCGGTTTGAAATGGTTTCGAATAATTGATGGATGAATAATCCACCCACTATTCGAACCGCTTGAGCTTATCCCGGCTGTCTTCGAGCAGCAAGCGAGGTAAACCCTGATCTGGTTACCAGATGCTTTATTAAATGAATAGTAAAAAAAACATTTTAAAATTGAAAATAAAAAGCTGGAGGGGGCTTAACTGGTTCGATGTGGATTACTGACTGGGCTAAAATTTACTGGTAGACAGGCGCACAATAGCTCTGCATAAAAACCGGCATAACTTTGTTTTCATGCTAGCGCAAGTCTAGTTAAGTGTGTTTCAGGCTATGTTGTGCTTCTCTCTGCGTTCTGTGTTGCCTCGTCCCCGACTCATCTGACGACTTGGTCACAGAAAGTAGTCTACGCTGACGTAAACTAAATTGTAGACTAGCTAAAGGATATCTATTGCGCAGTGCAGGTATGGGTATGTGATTTTAGTGTATATGATTGAGGGGCAAGCAGACAAATTCAGTACTTTGTGGACATGTGTGACGGATGTCACTATAGATTTCATTCACACCACCGTGTGACAAACCCTGTGAATCATTGTAGAAAATCAATTCATTTAACAACTGTCTTGTTTCATTCCACAATGGCGCACGCCACCCCGTAATGCTACCTGTGCAAAATCTAGCTCCTCCCATGTGTATAGTTGGATTACAGTTTGCACTAGAGTCTAGCGGCTAGACCCACGCTGGGAACAAAAATAGGGCCCATGTATCCAGTGCTGTAGATAAATCAATTTGCCCAAAAATTCCGGTTGATTCTGAAGCTAAGACTTCTTATAGAACAGAATTGACAAAACAATGTGGACCTGAACGTACACTGTCTAGGCATGAAACAACATTCATGAGAGGAGGAACATGCATAATTGCCAGACGGTCCATTTTTATGGAAATGTAGAAGCTCACTTCAAATTGGACAGATGAGCTCAGTTTGTCGTCTGCAACTGGTGGCGGCGCACGAGTCAAAGTTCACAATCTGAAAAAGGCTGTGTCTCTTACGACTGGAAATTACAGAAACTAAGGCTTGCAAAAGGTTCCTAGGGAAGCATTTAAAGTCAATCAACCGGAAGTCAGGGAATACATCCGTTATTTTTGCCGACATTTGAAGCGGAAGGGGTTTGATGCGAATTGCCGACAAAGGGCATCGAGGGATTAAGGAAACCTTCAAGCTTATTGTATATGGCACTCCTACTGTATATGGTACTCCATTTTATCTGCAAAGTTCCTTAGATCCTTGAGTCTCTATTCTTTTGCTCTTCCATCTCATTGACCTTGCATACTGTACATACATTCATTCATTCATTCATTCATTCATCTTCCGAACCGCTTGATCCTCACTAGGGTCGCGGGGGGTGCTGGAGCCTGTCCCAGCTGTCTCCGGGCAGTAGGCGGGGGACACCCTGAATCGGTTGCCAGCCAATTGCAGGGCACACAGACCAATTGTCATCCCCCCCCAAAAAATCACTTTTGTATTTTATGTCAGTTTCATATTTGTTCGATAATGGTCATTCTTGTTCTATCAATTCTATTGTTGGCATGACAATGTAAAGGCATTCCATTACAGAGTCGTGTTTTTCTATACATTCAGGTTGCAAGGAGTGTTGTGAGCGATGTGTGGGTAGTCTGCCCTGGGCATCCCTCATCGCCACCATCCTCCTCTACATGGGCGTGGCCTTGTTCTGTGGATGTGGCCATGAAGCTCTGAGTGGGACCGTCACTATCCTCCAGAACTACTTTGAGGTCATCCGAGGCTCTGGAGAAACTCTGGATGTGTTTACCATGTGAGTATTTACAGTATCCCAAGCCATATTTGGTTAAGTGGTCAAAATTGGTATGAAATAACTTTAGTTTACATTTAAATGAATAACAATGTAATTATGTTTTGTTTCAACAATGTACCAAGACAATTTTACTGGGCGTCCATGAGTCATAAGATTTTAACCTTTTGTTAAATATTTTCATGAAGGCAAGTAAATCACATGAAATTGGAAATGAGTAGGCAACGAAACATATAAATGTGATAATATAATTAAATATTATAAAACATGTTATGTGCTGCTAATAGTCATTCATACGACACTGTGGTTGACCATCTGATTCAAAAGTAACTATTCTGTAATAGTTGAATGGAGGATTGCAGAGTTTTAATATGCTGCATTCACCTCAAAAGCACCAATTCTGGAATTGCCAATGCAAAAAAAAAAAATTAAGAAGGAAGAAAAAATGCATTGAATGAAAATATAAACATTGCATTTTATTTAAGATCACAATCTCTATTAAATACATTCAATTTAGTAAGATGTCCTACATGATCTACTACTAAATAACGGTTCTCAGATCACAATTAGCATGCAGAGCTGTAATGCAATCCTTTTAGTGTAACACTGCAAGACGCTGAAAACAATATTTTTGCTCAATACAAAAGCTGATTAAGATCAGTATTAATCTGTAGTTGATTGATAACGAAACCATTCATTTCAGATATGCTCCAACTTTGCTTTGTCTGTATCATTCATATTTTTATGACATGGAAAAGTCAAACCCCTCATGATACCCCCTCCCCAAAATATGACATCACACAACATTTCCACCTTTTATCAGAAACACACATAAACACCTTTTGGGGTTATTTCCACTTGTATATCTGAAATGGCATACCCTCTCCTTTAAAAACAAAATCCACCACCATAATTATGTAATGATTTGATTAAATTATTAATACCATAATACAGAGATTTAGAATGGAAAAGTAATGTTTATTTTCTCTGCAGCATTGACATCCTGAAGTACATCATCTATGGCCTTGCAGCTGGATTCTTTGTCTTTGGTGTGTTGTTGCTGGTGGAGGCGTTTTTCACCACTGGAGCAATAAGGGATCTGTATGGAGAGTTCAAGATTACTGCATGCGGACGCTGCCTGACTGCATTTGTAAGAAAGCTTAGATTTGGCTGAAGAGAAATAAAAGGACATCTCATTAATTGTAAGGCGTTTCAATTCATGCTCCTTCAGAAATGAGTGGTTGACGAAATGCTAGTCAACTGGAACCACATCCCATTATGAATGCAAGAACCTAGCAAAACAAAAATATGAATTGATCTCGAAAACGCAAATGCTTAATTGGAATTTGACATCAAATAGTAACTAAAATGGGAGGCATGATAGGAAATGTTTTGCTGTGTCGGCGACAGATAACAATTCAGGTTTGAAAAGAAAAACAAAGGACAATAACTTTTATTTAATGACGCTGCAGCAGGAGGTGTTTAATTTTACTTAAATTACTTATTTTTTTCCTTTTTTCTGCTGGATTATTTTACTCTTGCATTGCTGTTTGGGAAAAAATGTAGATTGTAGTTTAAAATGTGGACATAATGGTTATTGTCTCTCTTCAAGATGAGAAAAAGAGAATTTATCATTCTGGTTTTGTGTTACTGATTACCTTATATCTGTTCAGTTGATGTTCCTGGCCTACCTGTTTTTCCTGGTCTGGCTGGGTGTGACAGCTTTCACCAGCCTGCCGGTCTTCATGTACTTCAATGTTTGGTCCATGTGTAAAAACACCAGCGTGGTTGAGGGAGCCAACCTCTGTCTGGACCTCCGCCAGTTTGGTAGGTAAAATGAGCTATTGCTGGTGCTTGAATCAATGAAAAACACTCATGTCTTGAAAGGCAGTTCCACCTCAACTAAACAATCCCTAAAAGGGTCACATGTGGCCCTTGCTATAATACATGCGTCCCTAACAATAATCAAATTGAACCTCCAAGATTTGAAAGGGTTATACAAACCAAATTTCAACCAAGTTGTTTTGAAAAATGTACCTCTTAAATTGAAACCACATATCTGTGATATCACGTGAGTTAGAATATATAATGAGAATTCAACATGTTTGTGTCAAAAAAAGGTTTTAAAAAATTCCACATGTAGGCACTTGTTGAACACTCTGAATGCAAAAAGCCTTTATTTATAGAGGTGGAACATTAAAAAATAACAACCTGTACCTCAGCTACCCAAAGCCAATGCTACATTCCACTTGGCCAGCCCATATCCGTCAGCTGCCTCTGGAGTCCCACAGGGCTAAAAGGTCACATAGGACTCCTTGATCTGCTTGACAGTATTCCTTACCATCGGTGTCCACCAGCGGGTTCGGGGATTGCCGCCATGACAGACTACCTTACGGCCACAGCTCCGATGGGCTGCCTCAACAACAGAGGCATGAAATATGGCCAACTCGGACTCAATGTAGCCCACCTGAGGTGGAACTTAAAACTCTTGCTGGCAGGGGTTTCTGCCTGATGTTCCTAGCAAACCCTCACAATATATTTGGGTCTGCCAGTCGGTCCAACATCTTCCCTCACCATTGGAGCTAATACGGCACCAGGTAGTGATCAGTTCACTAGAGTGTCCAAAATATGTGGCTGTAAATCATCGAATCATAAAGTTGATCATCGAAGTACGGCCTAGGGTGTCCTGATGCCAAGTCCACATATGGACCCCCTTATGTTCGCACATGGTGTTCCTTATGGACCATCCATGATGGGCACATAAATCCAGTAACAGAACACCAATTGGGTTCTGATCATTGGGGGGCCTAGTGTTGGTTGCTTTCCTCTCAAACACCCCCTTCCAGGTTTCACTGTCATCACCCACGTGAGCAATTAATTCCCCGAGCATAACTAGGGATTCCCCAGGGGAACGCTCTCCAGCACACCCTTCAAGGACTCCAAAAAGCTTGGTTACTCTGAGCTGCTGTTTGGTGGATAGGCACAAAGAGTCATGACCCATCCCCCTCCCCCCACACACACACACGAAAGCGGAGGGAAGTTGCTCTCTCGTCCACTGGGGTGAACCCCAATGTACAGGTGCCAATCCAGGGTGCATCTGTTCTGTGCCTCTCTTAGTGGCCAACTCAAGAATGAGAAAGAGTCCAACCCCTTTTGAGAGGACTGATAAAAGAGCCGCAATGTGTGGAGGAGAGTCCGACTATGTTTAGTTGGAAATGCTCTGTCTCGTACACCAGCTCGGGCTACTTCCCTGCCAGAAGGGTTACATTCCATGTCCCTAGAACTGGCTTCTGTTGTTGGGGATTTGAACCACCAAGTTCCCGTCTTTGGCCGGCACTAAACTCACAGGGCACCTGACCCCTTTGGTCCCACCAACAGTTGGTGAGCCCATGTGAATGGGGACCCACGATGCCTTTTTGGGCCGTGCGAGGCTGGGCCCAGTGGGCACAGGCCTGACCACCAGGTGATTGCCAGCAAGCGCCACCTGCAGGCCTGGCTATAGAGTGGGGGGCTCGGTCTGGGCAAGGGAAAATAGAATTCAATATTGATCTTCACCATAAGAGATTTGTGAGCCATGCTCTCTCTGGTCCCCTAAATAGGAACTGTTTGACATGGGGCATGCCAGGGGCATTAAGCAGCCGACTGGGAGACACAAACCCCTCCCCCCCAACCGCAATTTCTTCTTCTTTTTTTATTTTTTATTTTTATTTTTTATGGCAACGGTCTCAAATTGTTTTGAATTTAAAACAAAGCGGAAGTCAAACAAAATCATTTAGCCTTGACCAGGTTTCTGTTCATCAGGTGCTGTGACCATATCTGAGGAGAGGAAGGTTTGCACAGGATCTGAGAAGTTCTTCAAGATGTGTGAATCTAATGAGGTAGGAACTGTTGTGGGGTTTGATCTGACCGAAATGAAAAGTGAAGCAAAACAAGAATAGAAAGAGTATTCATGAACAATTTTAAGTCTTATTGTGACTTTTGCAGCTGGACTTGACCTTCCATCTGTTTGTGTGTGCATTGGCTGGAGCAGGAGCTGCTGTGATCGCAATGGTGAGCACACAACTAATTGCAAATTCCTTAAGGAAAACAATTCTTCATTTAGACCAGTACCACACACCTCGTCCAAACTAAGCTGGGACCGTAGTGAGCATAAGCGATACAGAAAAATAATGGATATTTAATTTCTCATAGATGTTGTTTATTTCAAAATGCAATTCTTCTTCAGTTAAGTACACTGCCGATTCCGCAGATAACTAAATCACACTCCCTTTTGAAGCCAGCATGGAGGGTGCTTGGCAAGATGTCTGCAGTGTGAGTGAGTCACCAAGCTGTACAGATATCTGAATTGATGGTCGTGTTTTGTTCTTTTAGAGATCCATCTCGATGCTGTATATACTGAGTAGGCACAGACAACATCATTGCCCTTAATCATATTACCTCTTTGTCAGCCAAACTGTAAAAAAAGCAAAACTGTACCACACACACATTCTTTTATTCCTGCACTTGTTTATCATTTTTTAGATTCACAGGGGATTGGTATTCATCCCAGAAAACACACCACCTACTCACAGGCTGATTTCAGAGGACCAAATTTCAATGTTTGAAAAATACCAGTTGTATGTTAGTTACCTAATATGCAGAAATAAATCGCGTCTATACATTAAGTAGCATTTTTTCTCCCATGTGAAATTCAAGCTTCTGCTTCATTTATCCAGAAAAGCCAAAGCTGCTATTAACACAATCATTTATGTCATAAGCAATGTGCAGGGTGTATCACTGATTCGAGATATGCTTTCAATTTGTATTTTGTAAAGTAATTCAGAAAGAGCAAGTGTAGTGGTTAGCATGTCTGCCTCATAGTCGAGAAGTTCAGGAGTTCAAATCAGGTCTCAGGCCTTTTGTGTGGGGTTTGCATGTTTTCTCTAGGTTTTTCTCCAGCACACTGTCTTCCTCTCACATTCCAAACACATGCTTGGTAGGTTAACCCTATGTTGCATGGCTTCTGCAGGAGTTATTCAATTGTGGTTTGTTTTTAAATTTAGGGTAGATTATGGCCAAATATCATAATAAATTCATAATTTTGGGAAAAAAATACATAATAGGGGGGTACTTGTGTGCATAATGGTCACTACAATTACCTTGCCAAAAAGCATGGCAGTACTGATAGGTAACACATAGAAACTGTTATTTATTGTGTTCTATATGTTCTATATACTCTTCTGCACAAGTACAATAGGGTATTTGGACCTTTTCATCTCACGGATAGAAATTATTCAACATTTTGTGGACCCTCTTTCACCTTTTCCTCCCGCTGTTGCGCACGCTAGTGACATCTCGCGGTGGATTTAAAAACTAAAACTGGTAACTTGAATAACCAATATGAGTTAAAGTTGTGGTTACTGTAAGTAACCCGTATGCAACATAGGGTTAAATGCACAGACTCTAAAACCTCTCTTGCTGTGGATTTGAGGATGAATGTTCTGTCAGTGTATGCCAGTTGATTGGTGGTCAATTCATAGTGTATGTAGTCCGTTTCTAGAGAATCCATCCCACATGCAACTCTAAAAACATGATTTTAGTTTCTGCTTCTTTAAAATGCTATTCTGCATTCTTGGTAACGGAGCCTCTTTGTCCTGAATATCTTTCAGGATTTTTCTGAAGGTCTCGAAATGCCTTGTACTTTTCAGCAATAAGTTGTTGCAGTGCTTGATCATTTCCATCAAATAAATCCTGATGTTTCGTCTTTGGGTGACCAAGTTGATGATGGCAGTTTTGAATTCATCCCTGTGTTTAGGTGATGAGTTCGGGTACTCTCGAGTTAATGCATGATGCAAGATGCACTGACACAATTTGTTTCTTGCATTTTTTGTATCATAGAGTTTGGTAAGTGTTTGTTGGTATTCATCTAAAATGATATCTTTCTGATCACAAAGCAAAAGGTGATTTTGTTTTGATTGAAGATGTTGCTGGCAGACTGAAATATTTTTTCTGCTCAAAGATGGTATTCGTTATGACAAGCTCATGTTTGGCATGTTGAAAGCAATAAAAACTGAAATTGAGTGTCACACCTAAACAAAAGGACTTATGCACACATTTCAACATGTATTTAGTTCAGGTTCACATCCTGAAGCCGAAATGAACATTAATTTGATCATACAACTCATTCATATGAAGAAACATTCAAACTCAGAAAACGTGCTCAGCTCGGCCTGAAAATGCATTTAAGGAGGAAAGTGCCATTTGAGATTTTTTTTTCCAGCATTGAAGTCACCAAGAATGATACTCATGGTCAATTTTGGAATCGCTGATAGGAGTTTTCTTTCACTTCCTGGTCAGCATCAAGTCTCGAAGCATAAATGCTAATTTAGGTCCCATGGTGGTCTGCTTCTATATTTGTCAACTGACCATGCCCCCCCCCCACCCCTTTTGAAATAACTTAAGATGTTTCTACCCTGTGTAAATCAAATTCCCCGTTCCCGGCCAACTGGGAAACATACTCTCTCCAGCGTGCCCTGGGTCACCCAGGGGCCTCCTGCCAGTGGGACATGCCCAGAACACCTCACCAGGGAGGCATCCAGGAGGCATCCAAATCAGATGCCCGAGCTACCTCATCTGGTTCCTTTAGACGTGGAGGAGAAGCAGCTCAACTCTGAGCCCCTCCCGGATGACCAAGCTTATCACCTTATCACTAAGGGAGAGCCTGGACACCCTGCAGAGAAAACTCATTTCGGCCGATTACATCCTGCATCTTGTTCTTTCGCTCATGACCCATAGTTTATGACCATAGATTAGGGTTAGTGATTAGGGTTGGTACATAGATTGACCGGTAAATTGAGAGCTTCGCCTTTTGGCTCAGCTCCTTCTTCACCTCGACCGACCGATACAAAGTCCACATCACAGCAGATGCTGCACCGATTCGCCTGTCGATCTTCCACTCCCTCCTGCCCTCACTTGTGATCAACACCACAAGATAATTAAACTCCTCCACTTGAGGCTAGATCTCGCCTCCAACCCGGGATTGCACGCCACCCTTTTCCGACTTCACACCATTGTTTAAGATTTGGAGATGCCGATTCTCATCCCAACCGCTTCACACTCAGCTGCAAACTGCTCTAGTGAGAGTTGGAGAGCCCTGCTTGAAGAAGCCAACAACACCACATCATCTCCAAAAAGCAGCAAACAGGAATCCATCAACACCTCAGCTGAGCCTAGAAATTCTGTCCATAAAGTTTATGAACAGAATTGGCAACAAAGGGTAGCTTTGGTGGGTCCAACCATCAGTGGAAACAATTCCAACCTACTGCCGCTAGTGCAAACCAAACTCTGACATCGATGGTATAGGGACCGAATAGCCCATATCAGGCGGTTGAGTACCCTATACTCCCGAAAGATCCCCCTCACAACTCACGAGACATGGTCGAACACCTTCTCCAAGTCCACAAAGCACATGTAGAATGGTTGGGTGAGCTCCCACGAACCCTGGAGAACCCTGCTTATCATGGATTATAGGGTTTAGTACCTGCTTTTCCCCCATTGTATTTACTTTTTTTTTTAATGTACACTGTTTGTGTATTTTCTTTCTAAATGAATGTTTTTAAATTGATGTACTGTTGTTTGTACTGCAGTGGATGTAGATATGTGATCAAAAATAAGTGCACCTTCCTGCTTTCTTCTCATCCCTGTAGGTCCATTTTCTAATGGCATTAGCTGCTAACTGGGGATACCTGAAGGATGCCAGTCGGATGCAGAAATATGAGGATATCAAGTCCAAGGAGGAGCAGGAGCTGCATGACATCCACTCTACACGTTCCAAAGAACGCCTCAATGCCTACACATAAACACATGCGATGGGAAACAATGCATTCACTTACCAAACAGACACACAAAACAATTTATTTGCAGACAAAAACTTGCAGCACACAGTCATGCATACAAGGATAGCATAACATATTACACAACACACATCAGTGAAGAAAAATACAGACCTGTGGTAGGCAGCAAAATTGATGAAGGAAAAACATTGATCTCCTCCGTGTGCTTCCAGTTGATCTTGTGCCTTGGTGATCAATGCTAACGTGCTAAACACCAGTCACATTAAGTGAAAGTTAATCGTAACGATAAGAGGTGACTTCATGAATTCCAATGGGGACATTAGATTATCTTAATATTTGGTGGCTTATAATGAAATCAGACCTTCTGCCCTTCGCTCACATAGTGTAAATACAAAATATTTTATGAAAAACAAACCCAACTCCTTTGCTGTTTGAGGGTAAAAGTATTTATGACTGTGCATAACAGTAAACAGTCTTGAATTGAATAAAGAAATAACCAGGTCATTAAAATGCTTCACAAAGTGGACCTGCGTATAACAACTTCAAAGAACAGATATATGAAAAAAATATGGAAAAAAAAATACAGGAGTCCCAGTATGTGAAAACCTTTCCGTTGCAGGCCCTAGTAGTAGACTGCAAGTAAAAGTGATCTACTACAGCATGTAGTGTTGTCGTGTAGTCCACACCAACCGAGACCAAGATATTATTGAGACCCGAGAAAATCAAGACCAAGACTTTCAGAGGTTCAGACTGGATATATCAAAGAAAAATCACAAAAAATCCCCCAATTAAAAATGACAAGTATCTTTTTTTCATTATGTGTGCAACAAAAACAAATTCTGTTTTATGTTGTTTTTGACATCCAGGGGGTGTGGCACTGGGAAGGCAACGCATCCCCTGTGTTCTGCGTTTCTCACTGATCACAATAGTAAATGCCTGGTCTTGACTGGTCTTGATGAAAAAAATCCAGAGACTGAGTCAAGATCTAGTAAAATTGCCTTTGATTCCAGGATGAGACCAAGACCCTCAATAAGTGGTCTCAAGACCAGTATACCAATACCGATCGCAAGCACTACAACACTACAAGTACGAATGTGCAGTGCCTCCCAATTTTACTAGACCACCTCTCATAAAAGTGAGAAGATGCCATGGAGCATCATAAAAATGTATTATTATTATTATTATTATAATGTGCAAAGTAGATTTTGCCGAATATATCAATTTTATTGAGCTCTCGACAGGCCGGATGGGCTTGTTTGAGAAGTCAATAATTAATCAACAATAATATTCAACCATTGAAACAAGTAAAAAGCTATCATTTTATCATCGATTTATAACTTATTAAAATGTTTTAGTTTTGTTTTGGATTTTTTTTTGTAAGATATGAAAAAGTGAAAATTCAGATATGAATAACTGAAATTACAGATTTGTATTTAAAAATATATACATTTTTGTCAGGGCTTCATCATATTGCTGTGTTGATGGTTAAAAATCTGTATTTTAAAAAGTTAGCATAAAGGTACTTGATACTTGAAAAATCCTACAACTGGGTGGTGGTCTAATAAAAATGTTAATCACTGTACATGAACTAAATAAAAATAAGAAAAGATCATCACAAATCTCTGCTGCTAGCATGACACTCGAAAGCAACAGTCAGCCGAAGACACACGGAAGACTTTAGTGTATGTAAGCTCATCTTTTCATGGAGTGTGGCTAATATCAAGATACCACAATCAAAAACCTCAATACCTACAACGCACAGATCTCTCTCACACACACACACACACACACACAATTAATGTGGCTGAATGGTCAGTGTTGTGCAGGCAGTGTTATATGGTGGTGTCATGCTGTGCTGTCATTTACCCACATCATGACGACTGAATTATGGTTTACGGGGAAGTTTGAAGTGTAAATGGGTAGCTTGACTCACTAAAACCCTGACCAAATAATTTCCCGACTCTCATCCGGAGCCCAGTTTCATCAGTTGTTTCCTAGAAAATACTCACGTCCCATTACAGTAAATACAAGTACAAACCACAAATGGCAGGCTGTGGCATTTAAAAAAAAAAAAATCAACAATCTTATGTTTAACCCTTTCAGTGACAGCGGTTACTACAGTGGACAGCCGAGCTTGTGATCAGGTTACAGGTTATCATTATTGATGCATGAAAGGGTTAATAGTTAGTCAATGATATGAATACAAACATATATTGTCCACTTAAGCGAGAAACATATCCTAGTAAGTTGATAATAGATGTGTTTAGTATTACTGTATTTATACTCGATACATATAGTCTGACTCACTCGGTTCACAATTAGCACTTATGCCAGCTGATCATTTGAAACAACTGTGAAATTGGACTCTTTCCCCTCCCTCTCTGACAATGTTTGTGTCAACTTGTGATTTGTACTCCAGAAACAGCACATCTTAGCAGCACAAAGTCTTTGAAAATGTCATGTCAGTGTCATATTGTCTTCAAGTCTGTTAAGACATTTTTTTCACTTTTTCAAATGTTTGCCACATTTTTACCAGCATCGTTCATGTGTAATTTTAATATTGGGGTACATGCAAAGGGAAGTGGTGTCGTGGGATGGGGGGTGGGCGTTGATATCACATTCACGTTTTCATGTGAATCTGCACAAAAACAAAAAAACACATACACGTGTCAACACCAGTCGTTGTGATACTTTTATTCTATGGTTTTTGCTCTCATGTTCAGTCATTTGTGTCTGTGTATCAGGCTACAATTATACCAAAATTGCTCTTTTGTCATGAAATGGATTTCCGATCGTCACTAGAACAGGCAACACGTCATTGGTATCAAGAAGAGATAACTGGGAAAGGGATCTCGGCTGATTAATGGTGGCTTTATTGTGCTTTCTAAGTAAGCATGTTTTGTTTTTCCAGTGCTAACTGGATCTTTTCAGAAGAGTAGGACTCACATCTTTTGAGCGCCATCACGGGACATGTGGTCGAGAGGCATCACAGCAGACACAGGAGAGGGAAACTCTTGTTAGCTTTAACAGCAATCATTTTCTTTGATTTCGGGGCTCATTTCCTTGAGCATATGCCACATTAACCTTTGATGGATTAAGAGCCACAATGCAGCTTTATTCTAATCACAAGGCATGTTTTGTTCGTATTAAGTGGGAATCTAATTCGTAAAATGATTGTATCATTCTAATAAGCTCGGAGGGAATGTGAGTCTCTATCTGCCAATAGAGAGTGTCGAAAGAGTAATAATAGCTATATTGTTGAGATGAGGACGATTGATTAATTAATAGATTGATGATGAGGCAACCAGCAGAGAAACACACACACACACACACACACACACACACACACGTGCGCACACAGACACATGCACACACACCGACACAAAGTCCACTATTGCCATCACTCTGAGCCATAACTCTGCTCTTTTACTGTTCACAGTAACATGTCACTATTTTATTAAGAACTTTGAATCCTATTTTTGTCAAATCATAATTACAGAAGGGTGTCAAAAAAAGGGGGAATTCATGTGATTTTTTTTCTAAGCAGGAATATGCACTGCACCTTCATATATTCTGTATAAAGATAAACATATATGTGAAACACTTGGGGAAAGCAGCTGAGATGATTATTTCTAACAAAGTCTGAAGGGTGATGTTGAGTCTCATTGTCCAACATCTCACTATTGGAGCAGCATTTATACACACAGATGCACCAAAAATACTGATGAAAGATAAAATGAAAATTTTGATCTAAGCAGCCGCTAAAACAAATGCTGTCAACGTTTTGATATGTTATGATTTAACAAAAATAAAAAGACTACGTTAACACAAATTGAAGTAAATAGGGTGTGATGTTTTACATATTGGAATTGACATTGAATAGAAAATGAACACAAGGTCAGATACAATGTGTCTCCCCAACGTTGAAGAGCTTTGAAGAGATCAAACGGTGTCATGTCGAAAAACATTGTGATATAATTGAACATATTGTTACCTAAGTTCAACCAATTTGGAAGAAACAAGGTGTGTTGACGGTGTGTAAATGCAGCTTGGATGAGGCACAACAGGCGACCTTCACCAGACTGCAAATGGTGTGAATACAGTCAGTATTTTTAAGGGTCTAGTTTTGCATTAACTGTATACATTTCATATCATTTCATTGCCTGACAATGGATGTCTTGTCAGTGTTTTTAACCTCAGATACAAAAAAAAAATGTTTTGTGCAATTATTGACCATTGTGAACTCTCTATCTCTTATTCTTGGTGTGTGTGTGTGCATTGACGTCCCCTTTGTGGGACCATGTGTATAGTCTTGCAGCATTGGTATAACATGAAGACGTAACAATGATAAAAATGAATTAATTCATAAAAATGAAGAAAATCTTATTCATTAAAAAAAAGACAGTGAATCTAGTTGTTGTTTGTAGCATGGTTATGCATTCAATGGTCATAATTTTAAGAATTAAACAGTACAAAAGAAAATAATTTCAACTAGCGCTGTTCTGCTATTTTTTGTTTTGTTTTTCACTTTTTAGCTTGCAGTATTGAAGTCCTAGTTGCTAATGGTGTTGCTAAGCTAGCGAGCTTGTTTCGTTGTTTGCCACCAGAGCAATATATTGTACCAGTTTAACAAAAGTAACAATGAAACATGAATCCTTAACCTTCAATTTGTGGCATATAAGTAAGTGCATGAAAACTGCAAGTCTAAAGTAATATTGATTGTTTTTGAAGAGATTTGCAACTATGATGTAATGTATTGCTCTGGCCGCCCACCTCAGCTCACATCCTTTTGCCTGTTGCTCTCACATGCAGTCGTTGATGACCAGTTCACTTATGGCAGTCTTGAAAATCACACTGGAGACTTTCTTTGTCTTGCTCCTTGAAACTGTGTTGTCATTAAATCAGCATGTTACCTATCAACAAGCTCCACAGCTCATGTAGCCAAAGCGACAACATCAACAACATGAGGTAAGAGCAATGAAAATGTAGATCAGATTGAGTCAAAAATGGAGACAAAAGTGCTGTTGGCTGTGAGGACTGGTGCTACTGGTGGTTCAAAATGATGTAAAGAACCAATTAGGTATTTTTTCTCGAGCTGGAAATCTTCCTTGTGAATCAAGAATGTCTCGGCCGGTGTTAAACAAGTGGAAGCGGATGTGAGCTGCTTGCTCCACATTTGTTTGAATCTCCCTGTGAAAATGTTTGTATTGCACATGCTAATCCTGCGTCCTACTTGTCTACCCGCTCTCCGGTGCTTAATTGGACTCACACTACCATTCCGCAACCTTGGCTTTTGTTGTGGGTGATTTCAGCATGAAGCAAACCTTCCGAAACATAAAATGTGATTTCGAGCATTCTGTGAGATTTTATTTTTACTTTGACTAGTTTGTCTAGTTGGAATTTTACATTGTGAGTTCTGCCGCTCAAATTGTCAACTCTGAATTACAGAATGAACAATTTGTTCCTCTATTCTTGATTGAATTCAACTCGACTGTATCATGAACACCATCGTAGCGTTAAAAAACTGACATGAGTCTGCAACCTTAAAATGATTATCAGCGATATACACAAACATCAAGGTTGGACATTTTGGACGTCGGGAGATGTTCTTTTTTTTCTTCGTTTCCATAGTAGACTTTTTGTACTCCACTCTAGTTGCTTAGTAGCAGGCTTTCTTTGATTCACTCCCCCATTTTTGTACATATGTGTGTGCCAGCAGCTTAGGCAGACAGTGGCTTTTTTTATTTGTAAAGACATCAACTTGCTTGCAAATATAAATAAAATGAAATATTACACCTGTGTACTCGTTGATAAGGAAACTATTGAGTGTGTGTCTTAATTTCATGAAACAAATGTGACACCTGCTTCAAAATGATGTGGATACTGACGAATAAGAATTCCAAACATGTACAAATACAATAGTGGCACAACTACTCATGCTCTTGCCATCATAGCCATGAGAATGGTCTGAAAATTCAATCAGCAAACTAATTGGGCGGCTCATTCAGTCAATGTGACCCATCTGTCCAATAAATACCCGTTGAAACAAACACCTGTTTTAGACGTACACTTAGCCATTCATCCAACGTTTCCAGGTTCTTCCCTTAAAGTTGTACTTACAGGTTATGGCAGTACAATGTGGGATACCCTTCAGTCCTGGGTGTTGAGTGTAGCAATGATATTGGAGTTATAGAGCCGAATATTCACAGGGGGCTGAGCTGCATGGATATGTGCCAAATGTGTTCTTATTATGCCTGACCGCATCCATTGTAGGTCGTGAGTAAGCATTGGGGATGAAACGGTTTTCTAATTCTAATTTCTGCTAAATGGCAGCACAGTGGGCGATTGGTTGGCACGTTTGCCTCACAGTGCAGAGGTACAGGGTTCGATTACAGCTCCGGCTTTCCTGTGTGGAGTTTGCATGTTCTCCCTGAGCCTATGTGGGTTTCCTCCGGATACTCTGGTTTCCTCCCACATTCCATAAATATGCGTGACAGACTAATGCAGCACTCAAAATTGTCCCTAGGTGTCAGTGTGAGCGCAGATGGTTGTTGGTCTACGTGTGCCCTGCAATTGGCTGACAACCAGTTCAGGGTGTGCCCGAAGACTCCAGCATGCCCTGCGACCCTTGTGAGGATAAAAGCGGTTCAGAAAATGGATGGGCATTTGAGACAAAGATTACAACAGTACACATATTAACTTAAATCTTTAATTATAAAACTTAATACATTAATTAACCTTCATCAACATCGCTTCCTGAGAGAGGAGAAGAGGCTTGTGTTGGTGGCATAAAAGGCGGCTCTCACTTGCCCTTCGGCTTTTGGTCCACCCGAGACTCTTCTGCTGGAAGTGCTGACGGTGTAGCTGAGGTTTTTAAATTGATGAAAAGCATGGTGGTGGGTATAGTGTTCATCTTGTCTTGTTATTAGTTTGAATAAGTTTCAGGTCTCTTTTTTTATCAGATAATGTTATTTTTTTAGTGAAGAAAAAAAAAACTCTTACCAATCTGAGAGTTTCGGCTGTCACCTCAATCTTCGTCTGAGCTGTCACTGCTTCCCTGTGACGTGTCTAAAAAAACAGCTGACCGGGTTGGGAAACCTTCAAAATAAGGCTACCTGAAATGGTCAAGCCTGCAAACCAGCCCTCTGGAACAAAGCGGAGATGGGCGAGATGCGATAACATGGCTCTGTTGGAATGCTACTACTCAAGCAACCCTAGTCAGAGGGGTTACATGCAGAGAATGCGGGCTGAATGGTTACTTCGAAACCCACAGTCATGGTTGACCATGAAACAACTAGTAGCTCAGTGTTCCAACATCCACAAACGGCAATTGCTGTCACAACTTGAGATTGATGAGGTACAACGCAGGTTCCATGGTGAAGGGCCCCAGGCTGCCAGATCAGAGGAGGAGGTCATACCAGAGATTGGGAGGCAAGCCCCAATGAATGCAGATGATGAGATTGGGAGGCCAACCCCAATGAATGAAATGCTGAGCAAGGCAGCAACTGACCTGAAAGCTAAGATCATGGCGAGGATGAAAGCTGGGCAACCTAGAAACCGATTACAACGGCTATGTGAAGTACCACCTAAAAGTATGCAGCACTGAGGGCGATCCCTACCATAACGATCACGGAAACCAATGAGCTGATATACGCTTCAGCGTCAGTGATCCTACAAATCCTTGGCTATCGGAGCAACCATGAGACACGTTACCCACCATGGAAAAGACGATTGGAGGCTAAGATCAAGGCGGCTCGGAAAGATGTGAGTCAATTGACGGAGGCCCAGAGAGGTGTGATGAAAAGGCCGATACCTGAGAGGTACATCCAGATGACCATACCTGAAGCACTCGAAACTGCCAAACAAAGGCTCCAAGCCTTGTCCAGTCACCGAAAGAGGTACACGAAAGAGAATGAGGCCAGGCGAATAAACAGGCTGTTTGCAACACAACCTGCGAAAGTGTACGCTCAGTGGCAGGGTCCTAACAGCAGAGCTGACCCACCAAGACTGGAAACGGAAAGGTACTGGAAAGGAATATGGGAGAGGGAGGTTGCACATAACAGCAGTGCAAAATGGCTGGTGACCCTGAGAGAGGAGCACAGCAACCTCCCTGAGCAGAACCCAGTTACCATAACAGTGGCAGACATACAGGAAAGAGTCTCAGATATGAAAAACTGGACAGCACCAGGCCCAGACATGGTCCACACCTACTGGCTAAAAAAACTCACAGCACTCCATGAGCGCCGAGCAACACAAATGAACCAGTTGCTGAAGGATGGGACTCACCCAGGATGGCTAACCGAAGGGCGACCAATCCTGATCATGAAGGATCCCTCAAAGGGTACAGTCCCATCCAACTATTGGCCAATAACCTGTCTCCCCACAACATGGAAGCTCATGTCAGGCATCATTGCGGCTAAGATAAGTGGACACATGGATCAATACATGAGCGAAGCACAGAAGGGCATTGGTAGAGATACCAGAGGAGCCAAACATCAGCTCCTGGTTGACAGAACAGTCGCACAAGACTGCAGGTCCCGACATACCAACCTGTGCACAGCCTGGATTGATTACAAGAAAGCCTACGACTCGTTGCCACATACATGGATCACTGAATGCTTGGAGTTGTATAAGGTGAACAGGACCCTAAGAGCCTTCGTTGCGAACTCGATGAGGAAAACCACACTTGAAGGCAATGGCAAGCCGCTTACCCAAGTGTCCATCAAATGTGGCATATACCAAGGTGATGCACTCTCCCCACTGCTGCTCTGCATAGGACTGAACCCCCTAGGCCAAGTAATCACCAAGACAGCCCAGCGTCCGGGCGAGCCGATACACGCCCACTGTCCATAGACTCCCAGAGACGCTGAGCATCCGACGGGCGGGACGAACCCAGCATTTATCCAATGACTCGTCTCGTTTCAATGCATTGGGACAACCTACACTGAACTCTCTAGACGCCCAGCGTCCGCGCGGTCGACGCTCAGCGTCCACACAGTTTAAAGCACAGTGAAGCTGCGGGAATGAATGAGAAGAGAGTCGTGTCGTAACCAGTAATAAGAAGCTGATTCGGAACAAAAGTTGAGCGCGTTGTATATTTAGTCAATGACATGTCCGCACAATTGTATGTACACACGTATATTTGATCACTTACTTTTTGACATTTTAGGGGAAGCTTAGCTTCCCTTGCAGTCTTTGAGCAATCGCCTCTGAGATAGATAGATAGATAGATAGATAGATAGATAGATAGATAGATAGATAGATAGATAGATAGATAGATAGATAGATAGATAGATAGATAGATAGATAGATAGATAGATAGATAGATAGATAGATAGATCCTTTACTTCTTTGGTGTCATGTTCACCCCATCTGGAGTAAAGGGTGTCTCCTTCCAATTGGCGCACTTGTTTCAGATTATTATTATTTTTATGTCATTAAATGACGCCGACGTTTATTCCTCCTTGTCGGATTATTAACCTTGCTTGCTGTTGTGCTTCAAGTGTCACATTTGAGACCTCTCAATATTATTCATTGTTGCTCTCGTTTTTCATACTTCCTTGTTTGTAAGTGTTTTCATGATTTCATCATTGCTCTTGATCTTTGTTTTCCCGTTATTGGACTTTTGACATTTCGTTTGTGGATTCTGACTTTTTGTTGATGCATTGTTTTTCCTGGCTCCAGGTGACTAGCGATTTGTGTTTGTACTTTGCTGGGGCGCTTTTCTGGAGATAAATATTTTTGTTGTCGCATTTTGTCTGAGCCTGCATTTCTGGGATCAAAAAACATTATTCGGTCCGGTTCAGAATGCACATGGTTCAGAATGTTTGAAAATACATTTTTTGGGCGCTCAGTAAATCATACACCGGTATATGCATAAAAAAAACATTTAATTTGACATATTGCTCCTTCTTGTGATCAGTTTATTTAAACTCGCTGACCGTTTCCGGTCATCAAAAACCCGGATCATGTCAAAGCCTTATTTGAATGGATGGATTCTGAATATGAAAGAGTCGACCCAAAGAGCCTTTTTTTTTTTAACTATCTTTATGGGAACTGGACTCCAACCCCTTGTCTAAATCTTGAGTGAGCGTATTTTATTTTATTTAAAAGAAACATCCAGACACTTGTCAACTCTCTGGCATTCAATCGTTATTTTAACTGAAAATGGAATGCACTGTATCAAAGATAAACCAGAATCTTGCATTAATATTACTTTTGTTATTTGTTTATTTGGTAATGCTGTAAGACAACAAACATGGGGAACAAGTCACGTATTGTGAACGTCACGTACAGTGTTTTGAGTAGCCCGCGGTTCTGTCTCACGGCCAGCAGGTGGCGACAGCTAACTGCAAAACAGTATACGACTACAGTATACGTGCTCCTCTTCACTTCGTGCATTCTCTCAGAAAACAGCTGATACGCGCACCCCCCACACACACACACACACGTACAATCACACGCACACACGCACACACACACACACACACAGGAGAGCGAGCACCTTTGTAATGTATTTATTTCAAATTGTCAATTCGTTCATCGTTATTAAACTAACTGTAAATAATACATTTTAAAAACGTATAAACGTATAGCATAGGATAGTAGTGTGCAAGCTGACAATGGAGGTGAGGAAAGGAAGAGGGTGAAGACAGAGAAGAAAATAAAATGGTGGAAATTGAGCAAAGAGGACTGTTGTGAAGAATTTAGGAAGGAGGTAGGGCAGTTCTGGGCAGTGTTGAGGAATTCCCAGATGATTGGGAGACTACTGCAGCAGTGATTCGGGAGACAGGCAAGAAGGTGCTCGGTGTGGCCTCAGGACAGAGAAAGGTGGACAAAGAGACCTGGTGGTGAGATGTTGAGGTTCAGGAAAGTGTACAGAGGAAGAAATTAGCGAAGAAGAGATGGGATGGTGAGAGAACAGAAGAGAACAGGCTAGAGTACAAAAAGATGACAAGGGAAGTGAAGAGGGAAGTGGCCAAGTCCATACAGAAGGCATATGAGGAGTTATATGAGAGGTTAGACACAAAGGAAGGTGAAAAAGAATTGTACAGGTTGGTGAGACAGAGAAATCAGGCTGGGAAGGATGTACAGCAGGTGAGGTTGATTAAAGACACAGAGGGAAATGTCATTACGAGTGAGGAAAGTATGTTGAGGAGATGGAAAGAATACTTTTAGGAGTTGTTAAATGAGGAAAACAATAGGGAACGTAGGAATGAAGAGCCAGAGAGGATTAGGAAGGAGGTCGATCAGGTTAGAAAGGAGGAAGTCAGGAAAGCATTAAAAAGGATAACGAGTGGTAAGGCAGTTGGTCCAGATGACATACCAGTGGAGGTGTGGAAGTGCTTAGGTGAAGTGTCGGTTGATTTTCTGACTAGGTTGTTTAATAGAATATTAGACACAAACAAGATTCCCGATGAGTGGAGGAAGAGTGTCCTGGTACCAATTTATAAGAAAGGCGATGTACAGAGTTGTAGCGACTACAGGGGGATAAAGTTGATGAGCCATACAATGAAGGTTTGGGAAAGAGTAGTTGAAGCCAGGTTGAGACAGGAAGTGGAGATTTGTGAACAGCAGTATGGCTTCATGCCGAGGAAGAGCACCACAGATGCAATATTTGCCCTGAGGATGCTGATGGAGAAGTAAAGGGAAGGTAGGAAGGAGCTGCACTGTGTATTTGTAGATTTGGAGAAGGCTTATGACAGGGTGCCAAGAGAGGAATTGTGGTTCTGTATGAGAAGTCAGGGGTTGCAGAGAAGTATGTTAGGTTGGTGCAGGACACGTATGAGAATAGTACAACAGTGGTGAGGTGTGCAGTTGGACGGACAGAAGACTTCAAGGTGGAGGTAGGACTGCATCAAGGATCGGCCCTGAGCCCCTTCTTGTTTGCTTTGGTGATGGATAGATTGACAGATGAGGTCAGACAGGAGTTGCCCTGGACTATGATGTTTGCAGATGACATTGTGATCTGTAGTGAGAGTAGCCAGCAGCTACAAGAAAACCTAGAAAGGTCAAGTCAAGTCAAGTCAAGTCAACTGTATTTATAGAGCACTTTCAAACAGCCATCGCCGCATACAAAGTGCTGTACATGGAGCAATTTAACATATACAATAAACAGTAAAACAAATCGGTAATAAAGACAGTAGAAAGCACCAAACAGTAAAACCAAGAACAAATTTAAGTCATGCTGAGTCGAAAGCCAGAGAATACAAGTGAGTTTTGAGGAGGGTTTTGAAGATGGGCAGTGAGGAAGCTTGACGAATGTTCGGTGGGAGGTCATTCCAGAGAGAGGGACCAGCAACAGAAAAGGCTCGATCCTCTCAGCCTCAGTTTAGTTCTTGGTACTTCTAATAATGTCTGGTCCGCAGACCTGAGGCGCCGGGCAGGTGCGTGGGGCGGATGAGCTCAGAGAGGTAAGGTGGCGTGAGATTATTTAGAGATTTGAAAACAAATAAGAGGATCTTGAAAATAACTCTAAAATGTATGGGGAGCCAGTGAAGGGATGCCAGAGTAGGAGTTATGTGCTCCTCTTACGAGTACCAGTCAAGAGGCGAGCAGCGGCATTCTGGACCAGCTGAAGCCGCTTAATGGAGGACTGGCTGACTCCAAAGTAAAGGGCATTGCAGTAATCGAGCCGGGATGTGACAAAGGCGTGAATTACTGTCTCAAAGTGTTCATGAGAGAGGAGAGGTTTTATTTTGGCCAGCTGTCTAAGGTGAAAGAAGCTGGATTTAACAACGGCACCAATTTGCCGATCAAATTTGAAATCACTGTCCAGTTTAAGGCCCAAGTTTGAGACTGTTGACTTAAGATAAGGAGACAGGGGCCCAAGTCTACAGGATGGGATGTACAAGGGCCACTGGGACCAAATAGTATCACCTCTGTCTTCTTTTCATTGAATTTCAAGAAATTTTGTGCCATCCAGGTTTTTATTTCTTCCAGGGTGGAGGTTTGCACTAGAGAGAAGAGGAATGAAGGTCAGTCGTAGAAAGACAGAGTACATGTGCATAAATGAAAGGGAGACCAGTGGAACGGTGAGGTTACAGGGAGCAGAGGTGGCGAAGGTACAGGAATTTAAGTACCTAGGATCAACAGTGCAGAGCAGCGGAGACTGGAAGAGAAGTGAAGAATAGAGTGCAGGCAGGATGGAACAGCTGGAGAAAAGTGTCAGGAGTGATTTGTGATAGAAGAGTATCAGCTAAGGTGAAAGGAAAAGTTTACAGAACAGTTGTGAGACCAGCCATGATGTGGCCGACCGAATTAAAGATGCTGAGATTCTCCTTCGGAGTGACAAGGATGGACAGGATCAGAAATGAGGTCATCAGAGGGACAACTCAGACAGGAAAGTTTGGAGAAAAAGTTAGAGAGGCCAGAGTGAGATGGTTTGGACATGTACAGAGGAGGGACAGTGGATACATTGGTTGGAGAATGTTAGAGATGGAGCCACCAGGTAGGAGACAGAGAGGAAGACCAAAGAGGAGATTCATGGATGCCGTGAGGGAAGACATGCAGGTAGTTGGAGTCAGAGTAGAGGATGCAGAGAACAGGGAAAGATGGAAATTAATGACTCGCTGTGGCAACCCCTGAAAAGGGACAAGCCGAAAGGAGAAGAAGAAGAAAAAACGAGTCATGATTGTATTGTTAAAATGTAATAATTTGCATCTACAGCACATTTAGCCTTTGAACATTTCTTTGATTCTCTCCTCTTTCATCGATAACTGCTTCAAACAACAAAGTGTATGCAGAAAAGTGGTTAAATTGCATGACTGTCTGTGTCCTCTGTGTTGTGTTGTATTATTTTGTCATTTTATGTTAACTGCTCCGCTCTCTTCTGTGTTTTCACTGTGGTTGAGAGGAAAGAAATTTCCTCTGTGCTATGTTTCACATAGGGCATATTTAACAATAAAGTTGACTTCAGATTTGTTTCAATGTGATCAATTACTTCTTCCTACTCCCTTTAACATAATAACTGTGTTGAATGATGACTGATTTCTCTTTCCTTTTTACTATTTTACTTACCTTATTTTCTGTCAAATTATTACTGTATATGTTTTATGATCAATAAATAAAATAAATAAATAAATAAATAAATTAAACCAATATAAAAAAATATACAAGCATGGGGTCATTTAATCAATGCCAAAATAACATGTTGAACTCTGATTCGATGTATGGTTCATTCCGTGACAAGTTATTTAAAGACTAAACCCTTTTTCCGTAATGATCAACTGCATGCATATTGGTTATGGGCAAATGAATTGAAGTTCATTCTTGTTTCACACCGCTTTTTTTGGGTTTGTTTTTGTAGCAACATTTTTATTTTAAAAGGCTTACAATAGGCTTATAATAGGCGTACATACAATATTATACACAATTGAAAATGAAAATGTGGACCAGATATCTACATTTTTTATTTACATTGAAGATTTGGGACAGTCAGCTTTCAGAGTTTTGCTTTCAGCAACAGACAAACTGAGTCAAATGAGGCCCAGGTTTTCATAGATGACATCATCAAGAGGGGTGTCAGAGATGTTGGTAGCAGCGATGCTGTTGGCTAAGGATGATGAAGAGGGAAGAGGTGGAGTTGAAGAGGGACTCGATGATGGGGCTGGTTTATTCACTTGAGCATAGAGGTGCGCAAACGGGTCTGGTTTGGCGTCAACTTGATCAGAAACTTTGTCTTCCTTGCTTACAGGTACAGTATAAATTGGTTCATCCCCTGCAAAATGCCTAATCTGTTGTTCGGTCCAATTGGCATTTGGTTCATTCTTGGTCAGATTGACTTTATCATACACTTCTGAATAAACAGATTCTGCAACTGGATTCGTAGTTTCTTTTGAACTTGGAGGATGAAGCGGAAGAACACTTGCGGGGTCGACATACACAGGAGACAGGAGAACTTGAGGTTTTGGTATATTTTGGATGCAGTCGGCTGGGTTGGCGTATTCAGCTTCGTGTGGATGACCGTGAAAATCTCCAGAGGGTTTGTCCAGGTTTGGGACCATTGGGAGAGGCATGAGTGTGATTAGTGCTGGCTGCGATAATTGATTTGCTGATGAATGAGCAGAGCCAAGTCGCCATCCCAAATTGTCCTCTGTGGTGGGAGATGTCTTTGTCTGTAACCTTGCGTTTTCCAGAATGGAGGCCATGCTCGTCATATCCGGTATTTTGGGGAGAGAGGAATGAGCTTGTATGTTTGGTGCTGAAGCTTTGTCATCTTCCTGGTGAAGTTGACCCGATGTGACAGCTTGAGTCTTTTGCTTGATTGTGCTCTGAATCAGGTTGAATATTTCCTCAGCTTGTTGCGATTTAAAGGTGAATGTTCCGGGCCCGCTGTCACATCGTCTTCCCGCTTCAATGGTTAAGGTCACCTGATTTAAAAAAAATAAATAAATAAAATGTTTATCTATCATTTAAAATGAAGACCTTTCGGGCCATGCTGAAAAGATGCAATTATGCTAAACTCATATGATTTCAATATATTTCAGGGAAATAAAGTTGTAATATAATGAACGAAGTGCTGATACATCACACAGGAATATTTGCTTTGTTGATCTGATGACGGTTGAGGATTTTTGGCACAATGAGTCTATATTTGACGAATCCTCCCTCCTCCTCCTGGGCAATCGGCCCCCGTCAGGGACTTGGCCCCCCCTCCCGGGTCCTACACCCGGTACAACCCGGAAGGGCCCTCCCTTGATTATTGTTTAAGGAGGGTTGTGAGGCGGCTACTCCCACTCCCCTCTGTTTTGGAGGGGCAAGCGCTGGGCGTCTCACCTTCCGGTGAGACCCTACCTCCTTCCCCGCCGGCTGGTGGGCATTTAGTCGCGTCTGGGGCCCAAGAGCCCCGGCGTTCCCCCCTCGTGCCACTCGGAGGCATCCCACCACGCGAGGTATATTTGAGGAATGATGGAGGATCATTTTTTGCGTTTCGTTTCGTGACCATAAAAACATATACAGTAATAAATTGACAGAAAGTAAGGTAAGTAAAATAGTAAAAAGCAAAGAGAAATCAGTCATCATTCAACACAATTATTATGTTCAAGGGAGTAGGAAGAAGTAAAAAACTTATCTAGTCCTACCCCATGTTATGTGTTTATATATAAATAAATAGATCATTTTTATATCAATCAGAAAAGAAGGAAAGAAAGAAGGAAGAAGTCTCCATAGAGGCTCATGCTTTTACCCTTAACCGTGATATTTTTAAGAACTTTGGTTTGCATTGGGATTTTATACATACACACCATGGCACTCTTGTGTCAATTTTCTCTTGTATTCATAATGGATATTGCAGTACCTTTTTCTGTTTATCAACTTAATTCTGATTTATTATTATATTTAATTAATGTTTAGAATTTATCACCTTAACTCTGATTGATGTCGGTTGTTTGTACTATTTTTTTGAATTTGTTTTTGAACTCAGCAAGCGATTTACTCATTTTCAGGTCTGTTTCAAAATTATTCCACAGATTAACACCTTTGACAGATACACTTCTTTGCTTGATGTTTGTTCTTGTTTTGAGTTTTTTGAACAAGTTGGTACCTCTTAAATCATAGCAGCTTTCTCGAATTTCGAAAAACTTTAGAATGTTTTGGCAGAGCAGGTTATTGTTTGCTTTGTACATTAATTGGGCGATTTTAAAGTCAACCAGGTCATAAAATTTCATCATATTTAATTTGAGAAATAGTGGATTTGTGGGTTCCGTATATTTCGATCTAATTAATAATTCAATTGTTTTGAGACCTTGCAGATCTCATTTATATTTATAAGATGAATAGTTTTGGACCAAGCACTGACCCCTGAGGAACTCCATGAGTGATTTTCAGTTGGTTTGTTTTTTTTTTTTATTGTTGAGCTGCACATACTGATATCTGTTATCTAAATAACTTTTTATCCATTTCATCCATCATCATCATCATCATTTTAACATGTTTTTGCCTACTTTCATGTTGCTTGGAGCACTACACACGCACAATCTGGCGGGCCAGATCTGGTCATGAGTGTGACACCTGTGTTCTACACCAGAGGTCCCCAACCTTTTTTGCCCCAACCCAGTCAGCAAAGGCATCTGGCCCGGATTCGGCATGAAGCTGGCACTGCTGGCCTTGTGTTGGCACTGGCATAATGCATGTGGGCCAAACACGGCCCAGGAGTGGCAAAGAAGGCACTGGCTTGACTCTGGCAAACCAGATGAGGGCCAGTTGTGGAGTGAAGTATTTGGGCCAGAAATCAATTTCCAACTCCTGCCCGAATATGGCCAGCCAGTATTGAGCCACCCTTAAATGCAGTTTCCAATTTTATTTTTTTACACACACCCTTGTTTTAGAATTGCACACCTATGCGGGATTCCATTCATCTCACACACACACACACACGCACACGCAAACACATTTGCACACGCACGTACTAATTCTTGTGCACGCTCGCTCGTGCGCACACACAAATTAAACGTGGTCAAGTAAGATTATGTTGAAGTCGACTGCCATCAGCGAAAGAAGGTACAAGTACAAGTTTTGAATTTTCGTGTTTTTTGTTTTTTTTTCCTCGTACGTACAGTACTTTAATGTACAACAGTCATTGCTACACTCCGATACAGTAGGTGCACATGGTGATGCACCGCAAACGTTAGCTGCCACCCGCCAATTAAGAAGAAGAAGAAGAAGAAGAAGAAGAAGAGAAGAAGAAGAAGAAGAAGAAGAAGAAGAAGAAGACGCAAGAAGAACAGCGCTCGCCGCCTCGCGTGGTGGGATGTCTCCGAGTGACGCGGGTGGGGAACGTCTGGGCTCTTGGGCCCCTGACGCGGTTAAATGCCCACCAGGGAAGGGAGATGGGGTCTCACCGGAAGGTGAGGCGCCCAGTGCTCGCCCCGCCGGAATGGAGGGGAGTTGGAGGAGGACAGCGCTCGCAGTTAACGACGACGCTCTTTGCCCACAGTTGCCCATGCACGCTCCGGTGAGACATCCAGAAAAGACATGGTGAGTAAATTTATTTCATGCTTAGGTTACCATTTTTCCTTAGTGACAGTACACTGACAGTTACAATACGAAGACAATTCTGTCTAGAGTTTAGCCTGATTTTAGCCAGAATTTTGAAGGGCGCTAATAATGACGATTAGCATTAGCCTGGGCTGGGCGTTAGGTTAAATTAACAGTCAGAGGTGCTGCTAAAAAAGAACCCTTTCTGCACTGAAATACAATGAAATACATTTTGATTCAGTTTGATGCGATACAAACCAGATACTTCATTCTTGACCATAAAGTTAATTTAAAACTTATTACCTCAATTCAAAAACAAAATCTGACGTTGAAATGAAGTTTTATATTTGTAAGACTGGATATGAAAATAAACTGAATTCAATTTTCAGTGAGGATCAAAGAAAAAAGTCTAACTTTCACACTCAGATTGTACAATTAAGATTCAAATATTAAATATTATTCAGAGTCAAATATTAAAGCTGTCAAACGATTAAAATATTTAATCTAATTAAAAACTCAACTGTCATAATTAACTCAAATTAACTAAAATTTAATCATGATTACTCACGCATTTTTTATCATTTCTGAATTTCCTTTTATATTTTTTGTCCTATTTTCCCCCATTTTAATGCTCTCATCAACATGGAATCATGAATCAGTTTTCTATGTGCAAAATGCAAATATTTACTGAAATAATTTCGATTTTCAATTTTACATTAACATTTTTCACTTGGAGCAGTTATTCACACATCATCTCTCACACAATATTACTGTCCATCAACAACAGTGAAAAAAATATTTTGTCACACAACAGCTGCTTGAACAGCTATTTTTAGGGAATCAAAACAGCGCAATATAACATTATAAAGTGCACATCTAAGGTAAACTAGTACTCAGCCTATAATGGATTTAAGCCATGGTTGCATACTTCGTTTTTCTCAAATTTGCTTTGAACACAGCAGTCAGGCTATCAAAACAGCGCAATATAAAGTGCACATCTAAGGTAAACTAGTACTCAGCCTATAATTTTTCACGGCCCCCTGAATAGGGATTGTCGGTCAGCATGGAAGGATCTCTCGTTCTGTACTTTTTTGATCATTTATTGGAGCACTTTGCAGCAGAAGTAGTAGTAGTAGTAGTTGTAACAGAAGTATCAGAAGCAGGTAATAACCTAAACTACACATAAATGCAGTAAAAAATTAATATATCTATCTTTCTGCATCACAATGTAAATATGTATATAATTGACATTAATTAATACCTTTATTTAACAATACGTTTAATAAATAATTTAATCAACCCTGATTTCACTATTTATCATTATCGTCATCATTATTCATTGTTTTAAACGTAAGAAACCATACAACACAAACATAAAGGCGAATCGAACAAAAGAACTACAAATCCCAAAACTCAATCCCGGAAGTGGAGCGCCGACATGATTAACCCAACCTGAAACGCAATTTACTTTGTTTAAACGTCAGATTGCAGACGGACAAACATGACAACTATGCAAAAATGAACTAAATAAAGACACCCCTGTTCTAGCAACATTTTAGCCCACGCTGTTTGCTTTGAAATGATCCATAACTGTCGGTCTGAGACGAGGGGGCGGAGTTACGCACGTCAGCTGTGTGCTTGGCCATTAAGTTGTATTTCAGACTCGACGTGCTATGATGATAGCTCAGTTTACGACGGCAAAACATACAGGTAACTTTGGTCTTGTCATTGGAACAATCTGGCAACTTTTTAAAAGTAAACTTTCCATTCATAAACTATTTAAGTATCCGTTTTCGGTGTCTCGCGCTGCCGTGGCTGGCAAAACAAACGTGCGTGGACCTGTGCAGAGCGATTGATGTTTTGTTTCTGGTTTATTTATAGAGCAACGTAACATCCGCTGTGACGTCTGCCGCGTTAATCTCGCGAGAAAATTTTTGATCCCGATAAAATTCATTTAAATTAATGCCAATAAAAACGCGCTAAACTGACAGCTCTATCAAATATACAAATCCATCCATTATCCGAGCCACTTAACTTCAATTCATGTAATTCAAATTCAGTCTAAACTATTCAAAAGTTATTCACGTTTAGTTTTTGGTGGCAATTATTCCGCCCCACAGTGTCACACTTAGTTTAGTTTTGGTTGTAAAGTGTCTTGAAAGGCATGAAAGAAATGTATTATTATTATTATTATTATAAGAAATTTAAAGGGTTATTTTTACTGACCATTCACTGGTCATGACATGTACAAATGTTTGTTTTCCTAACACACTGTTCATCCTTGTTTTCTTACAGCCCCTGTGAGACCTAACAGCCTAACATCTTGGGCCTCAGACCAGGAAATAGATGTCACAATCAAAAGATGGCTACATCTGGCTCCTGATCGGAATGGTGACATGAAGGAGAGCATGAGAAGAAAAGAGGGCATGGGAAGCGCAACAATTTGATGGATAGAAAAATGCTGTTCAACTGTAAGCTGCATCCCAATTTGGACTTTGTGTTCACTGTTAAATAAAGAAAAGTGCATTTTTCCAATGTATGTGGAGTTATATGTGAGGTTCACAAATTATGACAAACATATTTTACTGACCATTCATTGGTCATGACATGTACAAATGTTTGTTTTCCTAACACAATGTTCATCCTTGTTTTCTTACAGTTCTTACAGCCCCTGTGAGACCGAACAGCCTAAGATCTTGGGCCTCAGACCAGGAAGTTGATGTCACAATCAAAAAATGGCTACATCTGGCTCCTGATCGGAATGGTGACATGAAGGAGAGCATGAGAAGAAAAGAGGGCATGGGAAGCGCAACAATTTGATGGATAGAAACATGCTGTTCAAGAGTAAGCTGCATCCCAATTTGGACTTTGTGTTCACTGTTAAATAAAGAAAAGTGCATTTTTCCAGTGTATGTAGTTATATGTGAGCTCACAAATTATGACAATAAACATTTTTATAACAGTCGTTTTTGAGACTTTTTTTTTTGAATGTGGGTAAAATATGGCTCATGAAAGATGTATATATATGAATAAATATGAAAGATGAGAAAATACTTTTTTCTTTGTGTTCATTTGATTCGAATTCAAGCAGTTATGTCATTCTTCAATGCTGAAAACGGTTATAGTAACAATATAACACATTAATTATTCAAATAGGCGTTTTTTTTCCTTCACATTTTCAGCTAGTGGTGTGCCGCGAGATCTTTCCAATGAAAGAAGTGTGCCTTGGCTCAAAAAAGTTTGAAAAACACTGATCTAAAGCATATCAATGAAATGTGCAATTTTCCCCTGAATTTTGTTCAGCATTTAGTCATTTGAAAGCCCTTACCTTATCTTTGCCATATCGCCTCAGCAGTTCATATGGCCACTGCCTGACAATGTTAACCTTCTGGGTATCTTTCAGAAGCAGGGTCTTTTGTCCAACCTGTAGCCAGTATGATCCCTGCAGTCCACAACGTATTGCTGCATCCGTCTTTTGCACCACCACACAAAACTCCAAGGCTGGAAACAAGGCACAAAAAGCTGTGTCTAAAAAAAAAAAATGCTTGGGACGGCACCATACATAATTTTATGATCATACTTTCATTCATTCATTCATCTTCCAAACTGCTTGATCCTCACTAGGGTCGCGGGGGGTGCTGGAGCCTATCCCAGCTGTCTCCGGGCAGTAGGCGGAGGACACCCTGAATCGGTTGCCAGCCAATCGCAGGGCACACAGAGACGAACAACCATCCACGCCCACACTCATACCTAGGGACAATTTAGAGTGCTCAATCAGCCTGCCATGCATGTCTTTGGAATGTGGGAGGAAACCGGAGCGCCCGGAGAAAACCCACGCAAGCCCGGGGAGAACATGCAAACTCCACACAGGGAGGCTGGAAAAAAAAACAAAAATCCTACGGTAGTTGTTACCTTCATTTGCTGTTGCATATATCTGATTTTCCTCCATATGAAGCTGATTGGTGTCTGAGCCAATGCTCTTCTGAAGAGAGAGAAGCATCAATTAACAGAACCGAAAATATTTTCGTTTTGAGAGGAACCCGAGTCTGCAGAAGAAAAGCATTAACAGCAATCAAACACAGTATCATTGATGGTCTTACCTGAAAGGTTCCTTGACAAAGTTTCTCTACCCAGTCCACGCAGTCATCTTTTTGTGTAGCAAACACCATTGTTCTCTCCTGTGACTCCACACAAAAAGCTGACATGTTTTCCTGAAACCAGATTGCACGTTTAATTAGCTATTGCTCCTCTCTAATAGGGTTTTTGGAAATCCTACATGATGATGACAGGCACCATGGGACAGGCTTCAGCATTTGGTGGGAGTCTCAGGACACTTATCAGCTCAGAGAGTCTGATCACTTTGACTTTGCTTTCTTGAGGCGGGTAGTGTTTCTTCAAGCCTGCAACGTGATCTCTTCCTCCACTGCCACCTGCAACATATGACGAACTCAAAGATTTCAGAAGAGCATACATTCTCACAAAGTGCTCACGACGCTGTGCCTCAGTTCTTTGCAGGGAGTGGTTTTGTTTTGAAACGAAATTCTTCACCCCAAACAGATGACTCCAGGAAAAAGAAACAACAAAAAAACGGATGGTGTCGCTAAGTTGACTCCAGCCACATTGCCACAAATTTGCAACAGTATATTACGTTACATGTATAATACAGTGGTGCCTCTACTTACAAAATGAATTGGTTCTGGAAGACATTTCTTAACTAGAAAAAATTGTAAGCAGAGATGTGTTTTCCATGTAAATGCCCTAATTCCTTACAAGCCCCCCCACTCCCCCACCCAAATTCAGACATAAATGTTTCCTAAAGCATAAAAATGCATCAAAATATGTAACAAATACATGTGACAATTTGATTATTGCACAATAAATGAGAGGTGTGCATAATGTAAAAAACAAAGAAAGAATAAAACTTATGGTCATTTTACTTTTAACTCCGCCCTCATCGTTTTTTTGTCCTCTTTAGTTCATGTTCTCACTCAGAAGTGGTTTTTGCCCGATGTTTTGTAAAGAACTTTTAACAATCCTTTGAAAATGTCCAAGGCAAACGTCAGCATAGTGAGCGATCGCTCGACTGGTGATAATTTTTTCTGGGCGATTCACATTTACGTAAAACTATCAGAACGCCACATGGCCCAAGGCGAATGACGAGGACGCTGCATAGACTATCTATCTACACCAAGGGTCGCCAACGTGGTGCTCGCGGGCACCAGGTAGCCCGTGAGGACCACACCAATAGCCTGCCAGTGCTAGGATTGTGATTTGCTCGTAGGAATTATGATTTAAAAATGCAAAAAGTATTGTGAGACATCTTTAAGATGATCAGAGCCTGAAAATCATTAAGTATTAAAAATAACACATTCTGACATTATTACATGTACTGTAATTTGTACAAATGTTATTTTAAACGTTTATGAATTTGGTAGCCCTTCACACAATCAGGACACATGAAGTAGCTCTCACTAGCAAAAAGGTTGGTGACCCCTGATCTACACACACATGGACACATTTATCCTCACTAGGGTCGCGGGGGAGCCGGAACCTATCCCAGCTGTCTTCGGGCAGTAGGCGGGGGACACCCTGAACTGGTTTGCCAGCCAATCGCAGGGCAGACATACAACCATTCGTGCTCACACTCACAGATAGGGGCAATTTAGAGCGTTCAGTCAATCTTACGCACATGTTTTTGAAATGTGAAATCATTAAGCAAGGAAACGTGTAGCCACTTGCAAAGTGCACGATCAGAGGAGATAATTCTCGACATCGTATCAAAGGCAGTGGCTATCTCCATTACCACCATCACAGAAACATACACGCTTGTGTATACAGCTTGAGATACTTGGAAAAGGTAATCAATAATGCAAAATACAGAGAGCCCCGTCGTAAAAGAAGGCTAAGAGAAAAGATCTAGAAGGCACAGAAGTCAGACAGCCAACAACACTGCAGAGGGACTTATGAGAGCCAAGTCTTCCCGGATGAGAAGAAATACAGAAATGGTTCGAGGATGATCTCAACATTGTATGATTCTCGGACCAGTCTTTAAATTCTAAAGACTCCCATCCATTTTGTAGTTGGGCGAGGCTATAAAGATACATCAGAAATAGGCCAAGAGAATTGAAGGCTCTACTGTGTTCGGGAGGTTTGGGTGCACTTTGTGGAGTCTTGGTTACCACTGGCTCGAACCATTGTCAGCTGTCATCAAGCCTTGGTGTCCCAAAGTTGTAGAGAAGGCTCAGTGAGGATCGAAGGAGGTTAGCATCAACAAATTAACTCACTGTATTAACATTCACACTTGAAGAGAAATCCATAAACCCAGCTCGTAAAAAGAGAAAATAGATATCAATTGATGTCAAGACACAAAAGCTTTTCAAAATGCATTAAGGGCTTGAATTCAAAGTCCGACATCATGAAACCCAGAGAGCAAAGACATGAGGGAGAGATGATTAAAAGGTGTCACAGCATTGGTCCAAGGTGAAATAACACGTGTGCATAAAGACATGAAGATGATGTAACAGAGTGAACGGGGAAATTGTATCTCAGCCCTCATGACAACACAAAGAATGGCTTTTAGATTGGTGGGTGTAAGATGGAAGCTAGGACCGAATGGACCGAAAAGCTAACCAAGCGCCTGCTTGGGTCTGTGTATTGGAGCACTGACTTCTAAATTACCAGGTTCCATTGGGACATACATACTATACGCACACATGTAACCGAGTGAAAACAACAAAGTGACTATCCTGTGGGAATCGTGTACAGAACGCTGATTACACACAAGTGTGAAACGATCATAACTATGCACATACAGTCTGTGATGAAATGTGTCTGCAGTACAGCAAGCCAATTATCTTAACATTGCAAAATGGCATTACATTGGATCAGAACCCTGAGTGAAAATCAACTCCATTACTATTTACTCCAATACGGTTGACTTCAGAAGCTTTCTACACTGCATTATTTTATGTGTCTTGAGAATGTTTGTATTTACACAGACCCATCATCATGGGTGGGCAATGGGGACCGTATCCACGCACCAAGATGCTCGTGCTATCCCCATTTGAAGCTCTGATTTCTAAAATTAAACTTTATGATTATTGTTTTATATGATCATAGTTTTCAGCATTGCTTATCCTGGACAGGGTTGCGAGGGGGTGCTGGTTGCCATGCAAAAACAAACAAACAAACAAACAAACAAACCTGTAATGACAATTGGCTGAAATGTTATAATAATGTACAGTATAATTTTAAAATAAGATCGGCCACTGCTAATTACTATTCATTTGGATTGTTTGATTGTTGTGCTGACATACAGTCAATGTGTAGGCCAAGCTGCGATTGAAACCCATTCAAATAATTCTGCATAAAAATAACTACCATTAACCACCAGGGTTTCTATTTTTGTGCCCAATGCAAGTCCATGCAGAAGTTTATAGCGTGCAAAGTACCGGTATGTTTATAAGGAACTGCAAACAGAAATCCAGGGGTGGATGATGTCAGTTTGGCCAGGCCATCACATTTCACCGCTGTGAAGTGCACCTTCAACCCCGATCGTTCGTGTCTGCTTTCCGTTGGTCTAAAGTTTAGTCTACTTTCAGCCACCAAATTATCAAGTGCGCCAAAAAAACCCAAAAACAAACAAAAAACACCCTCCATTCGCCTGAAAGGAAAGAATGTCACAATGTCTGCCAAATTCCTAAACAAGGCTTGCACCGGCACGAATATCAAGATGCACCCATTGTTATGCTAGAGCGCACTTGCACAGTCTATGAAGATCCCCACATTTCAAAACTTTATATTCAAATTATTCATGTCACTCGAAATACTTGTATCAGGTGGAAAAATATTCCTTAATTAATTGAGTTTTGTGCAATTTTGTCTGATTAGACTACTTTTTTTCCCCCCATCTCACTCAGTGGTACAATTACACATTGGCACAGACACAATGCCCCCTCCCTTTTCATCACAGCGGAATTCAAGTATTTCTTATCACGGCAGCCACTTGGACACTTTTGGGTCAACTCACTAAGTGTGGAGGTTTCACATTGACTGCTCTCATGAATATCCAAGCCTTGGTGTTTATTATATCCTTTGGGAGCCATTTACGTCATCATTGAGAACCTTTCTCGGAAATGAACATCCTCTGAGCTACTTACTTTCTGCAGCTTGAGCATTCTTTACTCTTAGCCGACGTCTTGGCAAATTTGCAAAGAGCATTTTAATTCATGGCTGATTCAGTGCTCTCTTTTTTTGAGTAACATTTTAATTTTTAGATGGTATTTTTTTTTTTTTTTTGCAGGATTATTGGACTCATCATATGTAATATGTATACCAGCAATTCATGCATGCAAGTGCAAACAGATAACAAGAGAAAATGTGCATCCGGTGTGCTTACATAACTCCATCTCTACAATCCTGGGGTCTATTTAAGCTGTCAAATTTACTTTTCATCTTCTACTGCTCACCCTGCTGCTGCATGCGTGTTTTCGTCACACGCACACATAAAACACACGCGTGCACACACACACACACACACGTGCAGACACTCGCACACTACACAAACACACACACTTAATCAACAGACAGTATCCACCTATGTAGTGTCTTTACTGAGGCAGTTGACTTACAACCTAAAAAAATATCCATCCACCCATCCATCCAACCATCCTACCTAAGAATACATCCATAACTGACAGTGTTGTGGTTCAGTGCAGTCTCAGTTTCCACTCAGTCACAGATTGAATGTGAGTTGATTGTCTGTCTCTATATGTGCCCGTGACTGACTGCTGATCAGTTCAGGGTCTAGTCTGCCTTTCTGGACATTTTGATTACTGTATTCCAGTTAATCATTATAAATGTGCTGACTCTTGCTCTTGAAAAAAAAAGCAGGTGACCTTGACCGTCACCTGCTATTGTTTTACTCACTGTAAACTCTAAAAACAGTTGGACAGAAAGGAACCCAATTGGTATAAAAAAATGCACCCATGTACTATTTGGGTCAATTTGACCTTTTTTTGGGGGGGGGGATTGTTCTGCACAAAATGACCACATTTTGGAGTTGTTTTGTACAAAACCTTTTATGTTGCATATGTTTTGCGCCGGCCCGAAAATACTTAACATTCATAAATAATTGACAGCTACAGTATTATAATTGCATTGAAAAAAATCTATATATTATAATCGGTGAATCCAAAGATAATGAACTGTATGTGCTGTTGATGAGTACATTTTATGACATCCATCTCCAAATGACTGCTTACTATCTTGTGACATTGGCAGATATCAGGTTCATGTGATCTGGATTATCCAAGTTACAAACAGGGCAACATGGTTCAAAAAAATTTGGAATTGTGACTAAACCAAATTGTGAAATTATAAACGCACCGTTCACAGTGCATCTGAAAGTCAGCTTTTCAACAGCGTTTTCTCAAGTGACTATCCCGTGTGAAAAGCACATAAGCTATAGAGCAGTGGTTCTTAACGTTCTTAGCGGTACCGAACCTTCATTAGTCGAAAATAAATAAATATTTTTTACAAATTCAAGATATTTTTTAAAAACGCATTTATTAAAAACAGAAAAAAGTAAATAACATTTCAAGAGGAAAGTATACTTTTTTTTTTTTTAATTGTACGACATACCATCACCACAGTCAGACGTTGACTACTGTGCGAACTCTATTTCCCACAACACTGATTGGACAAGCAATGTAAAGTGATCATCTGCAGCCAGTGATGGCCAAGCGGGTGTGTTATAACTTATTGACATGTTGAGTCGCGTGTATCTTACCCTCCATGGCAGAGGCTCCGTCGAACCCCTGAAACCGATTCACCGAACCCCTAGGGTTCGATAAAACCCAGGTTAAAAGCCACTGCTATAGAGGATAAATACACCATGATCAAATCAAATCCTGAACCGTATATGCTCACTGGGGTCGCAGGCCATCCCAGCTGTCATTGCGAAAGGCTGGGTACACCGTGAAATCCTCGCCCGTTAATGACGTATTGAAACTTGGAAGATAGATAAGAAGTAAGATCAAAGTACCTCCTATTAACTGAATCTCCAATCGACCAACTCCATTGTTGCTGGGTGGAACCAATGACAACAACACTGGCTTCCATTTCTAAAAGTAAAGAGAAAAATGCATTGGGAATAAATATATTGTGAACAAGAGAGAAGACAGATTTTTGGTTAGGTTTAGTTTGAGTACATTAGTTAGCAGCAGTATTCAATCAAAGGAACAATGAGGTGTTCCCTTACTGCGGTCGGTGTCTAACTCTGTGGTCTGTCAGTGCTCTACAGGAATCTGTATCACAGAAACTGGTTGTGTTTCAACATGCTCATTTGGCCTCCACTCCTGTTTGCGCAATTGCACAACACATTTGTACACGGTTGACCAATAAAGGAAAGAATGAAAACCGTTCTCGTGAAATTCTCTCAATAAAGCAACAAATAAGAACTAAACTGGGACAAATTTGTCATTTCAAGCACAACATGATTAGTGTAATTACACTACCTGTGAAGTTAGACTTCACATTAAGCTGCTACTCCGATTGCATGTGGGAGCTGAAGAGTTGCAATAATCAAATACAAAACGGAACTTTGGAGTATTTCCAGGCGACCTTTGTCAAAAAGACAACATCGGTTTCACCTGAAAATAGACCAACCAGCACGATAGACTCAAATAAGTCGAGACTTACTTTGCCAGCTTTGCGTGGTCGTAAGAAAACCTGTCCTGTTTTCGTGTGGGAGTCCATCAAGAAAGCAAAAACATTCTCATGGATCTTTGGATTCAATAAAGACACGAGCAGCTCGCTTTTGCCTTTTTTTCCCGCTGGTTGGGAAGGGCGTGTCCATATATAGGAATGTTTGTAATATGAGCCTCACCTGGAAGTGAGTTGTGAAGTTGAGGAAATGGAACTGTTTCAAGAGTACCGGTATTTAAGATAAGATAAGTTATCCTTTATTTGTCCCACACTGGGGAAATTTACAGTCTACAGCAGCAAGATTGTGGGTAGAAAGAAGAAAGAAGAAAAACAAAGTGTTTGCATTCACAAAATAAATGTTGCAGTTTCAATGTACACCGTTCAATTAAGTGCAATATAAATATAGATATAGATAAGGTGGCTGTGCTATTTACTATTGTTTTTCACATCATTTTATTTTTTATTCAGCAGCCTGACAGCAGTCGGTTGGAACGAGCGGCGGTATCTCTCCTTCTTGCAGCGCGGGTGAATCAGTCTCTGGCTGAAGGAGCTACCTAGTGCTGTCAGGGCGGGCTGGAGGGCTGGGAGGGACTGTCCATCACAGCTTTTAGCTTAGCTAGCATCCTCCTGTTGCCCACCTCCTCCAGAGTGTCGAGGGAGCAGCCCAGGACAGAACTGGCCCTCCTCACCAGTCGCTGCAGTCTCTTTCTGTCCCGGGCCGAGATGCTGCCTGACCAGCAGACAATGCCATAATGGATGGCCAAAGCCACCACCGAGTTATAGAAAGTCTTAAGGAGTGACCCCTGAACCCCAAAAGACCTATTTGAAATCTACAATATACCATCCATCCATCCATCCATTTTCCGAACCGCTTGATCCTCACTAGGGTCGCGGGGGTGCTGGAGCCTATCGCAGCCATCTTGGGGCAGTAGGCAGGGGACACCCTGAATCAGTTGCCAGCCAATCGCAGGGCACACAGAGACGAACAACCATCCATGCTCACACCTAGGGGCAATTTTTTTAGAGCGTTCAATCAGCCTGCCATGCATGTTTTTGGAATGTGGGAGGAAACCGGAGTGCCCGGAGAAAACCCACGCAGGCCCGGGGAGAACATGCAAACTCCACACAGGGAGGCCGGAGCTGGAATTGAACCCGGTACCTCTGCACTGTGAAGTCGATGTGCTACCCACTGGACTACCGGGCCGCCCTCCACAATATACTTACACCGTAAATTTTCCTTTCGTCATCTATTTTTCTCTCTTGAATTTTCCAGAATGTATTCCATCACTTTCTCTCTTAATTGTCTTTCTGTGCTTCACTGGGGAATGATCAGAAGGGTTTTCCCTTTTTGCCTAGTTGTTAGGAATGGTTCCTTACCCCTACAACCTTGAACACATACAGTGGTACCTCTATCGGAGAAATTAATTGGTTCTGGGAGAAATTTCTTCACGAGAACATTTTGTAAGTTGAGACTCGTTTTCCATGTAAATGCCCTAATTCGTTCCAAGCCCAGCCACACCCCCAAATTCAGACACATAAAGCATAAAAATGCATCAAAATATGTAACAAATACACCTTACAATTAGATTATTGCACACTAAATGAGAGTTGAATAGAGAGTAAAGAATAAAAATAATGGTCATTTAACTTTTAACTGCGTCCTCATCGTTTTGTTTTGTTTTGTTTTTGCCCTCTTTAGTTCATGTTCTCTCTTAGAAGTGGTTTTAGCCTGGCGTTTTGTAAAGAACTGATCTAAGGACCTTTGCTTTTGTCCTTCACCTTCAAAAATGCCCAAGGCAAACATCAGCGTCGTGAGCGATCGTCTGACTGGTGAACACTTTTTCTGGGTGATTCACATTTACGCAAAACTATCGGAACACCTCATGGCCCGAGGGGAGAATGATGAGGACACTGCATAGACACTTTTCTATTTATCTATCTACACCAGTGGTTCTTCACCTTGTTAAAAGTACCGAACCCAACCAACTCATATGCACATTCACTGAACCCTTCATTAGTGAAAAACAAAAATCTGACTTTACAAATTCAAGACATAAAAAAACTCAATCATTAAAAACAGAAAAAAGGAAATAAAATTAAGCAACATAAGTTTTTTTTTTTTTTAATTGTGCACAAAATGAACCGTGCATGATGTACTATCACGACAGTCACACGTTGACGACTGAGCGAACTAAATTTCCCGCAGCACTGACTGGACAAGCAATGTAATGTGATCATCTGCAGCCAGTGATGGCCAAGCCGGCGTGTCATAACTAATTGACAGTCGGGTATGTCTTAACCTCCATGGCAGAGGCCTCCGTCGAACCCCTGGGACCGATTCACCGAACCCCCGGGTTCGATCGAACCCAGTTTAAGAACCACTGATCTATACACATAGACACATACGGTAGAGGTCCCTCTAAGCCAATGGGATGCCAGGAAGATGCTAGGTAATAGCTAATGGCAGAGCAGCTACAAGTATATTGCGTTCAGGAAACTCGGAACTGTGACAGCGGCCCATACAGCATCATTACCTTTCTTATCTTGAAATGTCTTTTTTTAACGAATGACAATATTTTTCTGTTGAGGCGTTTCGTAGCTTGAAAATTTCGTATGACGGACATCCGTAAGTAGAGGTACCACTGTAAACCACATTTCACAGAATGTGAAACATTTTCTTTAAATCCGAACCAAAAAACTGGGAAACACAATATGACATTAAAGAGTACACATTTACAAACATAAAAACAAATGGACAAAATATGAAACATTTTCAAAAGTGATTCACGAATGAGATTGTCCATCACGAAGGAATAGGACTTTCGACAACATGGGAATTTCAGCGCCCTACATTACATGTGCAAGACAATGAGAGCATTTACATTGTCGGTCATGAGTTCTTTGAACCAGAAAGACTCATTTCCCATAAATTACGCAGGCCCTTGTTGACAGATTGACTTTTTCTGTGTCATGGAATCTTAATTAACGAATTTGATTATACAGCATCTTTTCATATAGAAATCAAGGTCATTTTACCATATGACATCTTTGCTGACATCCGTCGAGTGACCTCGTCATCCAGGAGGACATCCAGGAGGAGTAGGAGGAGGACACTGCATGATCCTGTAAATGAATAAAACCCTTCTCCATGGATGACGAGCCCCCTATACCGCATGGGAAATGAGTGGGGGGTTAAAAGACAATACGTGTCAGGCTCATTGGCTTTTGAAAATTCATCGCACATTCTTTTTAATTGCCTCTGTACATGCTTTGTCAACTCTGAAAGAATGGGAATAAATATATTCTTGGAAAAACATTCTAAGTGAGAAAGCATGTCTTTACTAAATAAATGAAGCTACAAGTACAACTGTTTCTGCTCTATGATTTCGAGAAAATCCACATTGAATCTTTGATGATGATGTGACGATTTCACCTCCGCCAAAGGATTCTTGGATGTTCCCCTGATTTGGCGAGCAACAATTAAAAACAAATCTCTTTATCTTTGACGCTGTGGTAGCTTTGGGTGAAAGTAAATCACTCGTGACAATTTGAGTGGGCCGCAGCTGGAGGCTTCTTTGGAAAAATTATCAGAAAATCTGGTAGACAGATGGATGACGCACCATGTTTTGTTATGTGTGCTGTATAATAAGGTAATTTGCAAAGAAATGCCATGTTTTGTGTGTGTGTGTGTGTGGGGGGGGGGGGTTAACTATGTGTGTGACTTTGCGTGAGTGTGTGTCTCTGCATGTCTGTAAGTACATGCGTGTGAGCGATATAACGTATAACATGTTCTGCATTTCACTGTCAGTTGCAGAATGGCTTGAATGAGGATCATCGTACCCTCAGAGCAAGGTCACCTTTTGAGATCCACTTGCACTACACTGTGTGCATGAAGGGCTTGCTGTTTGGGCTGCATGCCGCCTGACATATCATTTGTCTTTGATGACATTTCTTTCCCAGTGATACACTCACGCTATCTGGCATGTTATTATTCGATATGATTAAACAAATGCAGAAGGTAGCCTTATTCAAAACGCCGATGAATAGAAGGTATTTGCCAATTCGTGTGTTGTGCATCTATCATGTGTAACAGTATAAGCTCTGCCTCTTCTAAATTCTCAGCAGATAGGTACAGTGGTGTTGCAAGGCATAAAGCTCTATTGTATATGTACTACCGTAAATTCCGGACTATAAGCCGCTACTTTTTTCCCCAAACTTTCAACCCTGCAGCTTATTCAGTGATGCGGCCAATTTATGTAATTTTTCTAACGGCCGCCAGGGGCGTTCGAGTAGAAAAGGTAAGATTAAGACCGGTGGAATATATGCATCGAGGAAGACTGCAACTTCTTGTCTTGTGCATAAATTAAATTAGCGTGAACATACCCTCATCATGGAAAATGCAAAAAGAAAGGCATATGACGCAATATGTTTACATGTTTTAATGTGGGCACATGCGGCTTATATACAGGTGCGGCTTGTGTGTGTACAAAATTGGTTTTCCTCTAAAAATGTAGTGGGTGCGGCTTATAATCAGGTGCGCTCTATAGTGCGGAAATTACGGTAGTTATTGTATATGTGTGATCACTACAGTGACCACACATATACACACACAACCCCACTTCTATACTTCTACTAAAACTACTACTTGAGATAATATTGAATAAACAAATACAGTTTGGTATTAGGGCTACCCAATGGCAGACGTTCCATTTCAGACCCCGGTCTTCCTGTGTGGAGTTTGCATGTTTGACCCCGGGGGGGGGGGGTCCCCGGGTACTCCGGTTTCTCCCCACATTCCAAAAAAAACCCCAAAAACAAAAAAACATGCACGGTAGGTTAATCGAGCACTCTAATTTGCCCCTTGGTGTGATTGTGAACGCAAATGTGAACGCAAAAAAGAAGAAATAAATATTATTGATTTATATGCCACAATCACAAAATGACATCCAAAATATCAACTAAATCAATTGATGTCATACGAAAAACTCACTTTGCTTTAGTGTTGTCATTTTGCCTTGTACCCTAGTGCTTAATCGTGAGCTGTACCGAGGTAAGTTAATAATGCATTTTCTCTCTGTTTCTCTCTCCTTAGCCTCTCATGCTATTTATGTCCACTAGTTAAGCAGGCTGTCACACAAGTTGGCCCAACTGTCTCTTTTCTTTATTCATGGCGCTACATTAATGTGCAAAATTGCAATGGGGGCAAATTAAAATCCAGATATATCTGTCACAGTGATGTGACACTCCTAAAAATCAGGTAATGAACACATCCATACAAAATCCCCATGTAAATCTCATATTGGTTGCATTTATGACAGATGAAATTGCCCATTATAAACACCAAAACATGCAGTCTCGCATCAGTTCAGCTCCAAGATTTTGGCACAGCTCCTTGCACAGTGGGATGAAAAAAATATAGTCTGACTGTTTAGTGCTTTAGAAGGACTTAGTAAGAGTCAACAGTCATGCTAGAGGCTGTGTGAGATGGAGCACAGCAGTGCTTTGAGGTAAATGCTAATGTCGGCATGCAAATATGCAAAGGAGTTTTGTGCTCGCATTATCCTCCTATTTTCAGAAGCAAAAATGCCCCGTCGGAGACCTCACCCTTTTGGGAGTGACAGAGGAAGAATGACACTATATTGGAATGAAATGGCTGAAATGCTGTGTCTCCTTCAGGATGCATACTATACTGAAAAAAATGCCTGTTGAATTTCTTCCATTTTATTTTGTCAAGTGGTTGCAAAAAATGACCTCCTCTGTTTCCAGATACATTTTTTAAGTCGATTTGCAATCTACTTAAGAAATATATCTGGATTAAAATGTTTTATTCAATATGTATTTTATTTCTTTGAGTATAAATGCAGCACATTTTTTTCAGGGTATGAGGAAACCGAGGTATATCTCAGCTGTTTTCGGGCAGTAAGCGGGGCACACCCTGAATTGGTTGCCAGCCAATATCCAGACTGAAAAAAAATTTTGAATATACTCAGTTTCATTTGATCAAGAGGTTGCACAAAATAAAATAATCTCGATGCAAATCATAGATGATACAATTACTTAAAAATGTATCTGGATGCTGGTGATTTTATTTGGTACAACTGCTTGATGAAATAAAATTAAGTAAATTCAACACACTGCATTTATGAACTCAGTGCATTTATGAAGACAAACGTGACTTCTATCACACTTCAAGCAGCATTCACAAAGCTCAGACAGTCTAGCAAGTTACGTAACAGTGGGGAAGTGAGGTGGCGCGGGAAACTGTCTGTGTTGACATTAAATTTGTTCTTCAGAAACGATTGTCCCAGAGATGCATTGTATAAGCACCAGGAAATTAATATTTCAGTCATAAAGAGTAGCAACCCATAGTGCCCATCCATCTTTCCCTTAGTGCAGTAACATGATGCTGTATTCTTGTAAAAGTCTGCACACCGGAGGCGATTTCTCTTCAGACATGAACATGAACCCTCTCCATCCCCCGCAAAAAAAGTGATGAAATATGTATAGCGCTCTGTGCATTTCATTGACAACATGAGCTAGATCACCATCTTTTGTTCAGAATACTAATACTTATTGTTCAGCTACTTAGCATCGGTCGGCATAGGTGACATGACTTCCTTTTCCTTTAATCCATGGCTCCAGGGAGCTTTATTACACCGTCAGACGCTTAGCGTCTACTTGTCATGATCCTGTTCTTGTGTGTCTCCAGCAGATGGCAGACGTGGGCCTTCCCTTCAGTGTGCACACCTGCTGCCAATAATCGTTATCCATGTATTTAAGGACTGACAAGCTGGCTGCTGCTTGTCGGATTATTTACCTTGTCGCTGCTCGTGCGCAAGTGTTCATTTTCTCATTGTTTAGTCATTTGAGCATGCTTTTGGATTTTTATCGTGTGAATTGGACTCTTGTCTTTTCATTTGATTTGTTTTCTCGTGGTTCCATGCATGACCTTGCCTTTTGTTGATTCCTCATTTTTCTTGGATCCTTGTGACTAACGTTTTCTGTTTTGGACTGTCGGTTTTGCGTTTTTTGATCATAAACATTTTTGTTATCGCATTTTGTCTGCGTCTGAATTTCTGGGAACCTAAACATTATTTGGTTTGTTTCAAACCTGATGCTGCTGCTTCGATGAGGAAGTTGAGTGGGTTGTTCCAGGAAACTCGTCATCAGACAAACACTGAGCTTTATACAACACACCGGATGCTCAGCATCTCTGGAGGTGGGCAGTGGGCTGGCCCAGACACTCGATTTCCGCATGAAGAGGCGGAATCCCTCTTTGATTGACAATGAAATCAGCAAATCAGCCATCTTGAAGTGTCCTTGTTCTGAACTTTTCCAGAGATTTTACCAATTTCCAGTGACTTTGCCTTTGTTAAAAACGATGCATTGTGTTTGGCGACTATTTTCTGTTTCTTTTCAGTTTCTTTCCTCAACGAGCAGCGGCAAAAGTGGATTTTACTCCCATCACGATCATTCACACTCACAGCCGGTCACACAATAGCCTCGATCATGCAGCAGCTCCACCAGCAAGCAAGATAAGTTAGACTTCAAATTTTCTACAAATATACATTCATTCATTCATTCATTACGTTACCGCTTTATCCTCACTAAGGTGGCGGAGGATGCTGGAGCCTATCCCAGCTGTCTTCGGGCAGTAGGCGGGGCACACCCTGAACCGGTTGCCAGCCAGTCGCAGGGCAGCTATGAATATACAGCAATTAAAAAAAATATATACTATATAAGTATTTTTAAATAAATACGCCGCCCCCAAAAACTAAATAAATAACCAAATAAAATTTTAAAAAATCACACTATATAGCTCCTGGCATCTTTTCAATATGTGCTATGGCTTGAAGATTGAGAAGCTGACAGCTGTACTGCAGGAATTGTTAAATCCTATTTTTATTCCACCCGCATGTGATATTTTTATTTTTCATGTTAATGCAATTCTTGATGGAAAACATTTGGACACCGCTGCTGTACTGCCTGATGTGTGGTGGGATGGGCATCAATAAGCATCCGCTTCGGCTTACTCCATGTGGGCTCTTGTTCCTATGTACTGAATATTGTATGTGCTGTAAATGTATTGTCTGGAATGGAAATAAACTTCATTGAACTAAACTGCACATCACTGCAGAAAATAGGAATGTTTTTCAGCGGATCATTTTTTTGCAAAGGAACGAGAATGAATGTGAACTTGAAATGATCAGCACCCGCCACTAATGCACACTGGTTCGTATATGGACCAAGAACCAATTTAATATAGAATTAGACTTTTAATTGGATCAAATGTATGCATGAAGAAATCATGTTCTTCTTCTAAAATTAACCCTCATATTATGTTGAAAAAAAAATCACGTTGATTATGTTGTGCGTCATTTTGACCCGTACTGTAAAAATCCACACAAAATTGTCAAAAAACAGGTTACACCAGTAACAACTTTGTTTAAGATGATGTAAACATTCAGAAAAGAGACAGACAACAGATTTTTAATCCCAACAATATATTTAAGAACTGTTTAGTTAAAGTTTTTCCATGTCACGTTTCTTTTTTTTCATTTAACTTTTATGAGATTTTCAGTGTTTTATCTACAAAGTATTGCACTGGCAGTTGTATGTGTGCCGTCAGATTGTCAGCCCCCCTTTGGTGGAGTTGTAGTCCAGGATCATTTGTGGCTTCATGTCTTCTCTTGTGCTCATAGATGCATCTGTGTGCATTGCGCTCATTACAAGAACATTTTTGTTTTTCTTTGAGCAGTATGAAACAACTGTTGCTTTCTCAGTGAAAACAAATACTGAGGAATGCAAAGGTCTGCCCTGCATCTTTAGAATTTCACTGGGAATTTCTGTCTTATTTCTTCTGACTGTTGCCAACATAGTCAGCTTTCTCTCCTGAAATTCATCACCAAAGCCGTACATTGTAAACAAGTTATGACTTTGCAGTCCTTCACTCATCTTCAGCACCAAACGCATCATCTGATTCTTCTCAGATGCTCCTCCAGGTAGCTTTCCAGTATGCACTTGCATATTCCATGCAAAACTAGATTTTGCATCACAGGCTGCCCACATTTTGATGCCATACTTGCTAGAAAGATCCTCTGTCTCTAAAATCTCTTCCTCTGCATCACTATCCCATTTCAAACTCTGTTATGAAGCTTCTTCAGCTGTAAATCCTCTGGAGCTCATTTTTGGTATGTTGGTGAAAGAAATGACACGAGAAGAGTGACGAGTCAAATGAGAGAAAGTTCCTGCTCTACACACACCTGGGTCGCTGGCAGTCGCTGAGCAGTCAAAACAAAGTACTGTTCATCAATTAAACATGTTTCTTTTGGATCTGAAAAGCTCCTTGCCCACATTAAAATGCCTGGGTCAAAATGACCCGCAACATCACATTTGTATTCAAACTGTGCACAGACATCCCACGACACATCAGAGTGTCCACATTTTACACACCAGTTCATGGCCCTAGATGAGGAAAAGTCACTAAATTTCATGAAGAAAAAGAAAGGATATCCAGTACTTTGGTCAACGCAAAAACGGAAATGGGTCAAATTGACCCTTAACATAATATAAGGGTTAAATTGATTTGAGTTCTCTATTTTGGGACACCCAAAGTGTATTTGTAATCTGGAATGAAGGCAAAAGCAACTGCACCATTGCTTTGAATTGTTCAACTTTGAAGAATAGAAAGCATTGGATGAAAATAATCTTGGTGCCATGTTTAAGTCTTCTGAAATTACTTGATGATACTACCCAAGAGAATTCCAGCACATAAAGATTCAGCCAAACTGTTGAAGGTATCCATACAGAGAAGAAATCCTGAAAGTTTGAAATTGTTTCTAAAAAAATAAAAAAATCCTCGTCTCACCCCTCGGGTGGTGTCCATCCCCCATTCAGCTCGGGTCCTCTACCAGAGGCCAGGAAGCTTGAGGGTTCTGCGCAGTATCCTTGATGTTCCCAGCACTGCACATTTCTGGACTGAGATGTCCGCTATTGTTCCCGGGATCTGTTGCAAGCACTCATCTAGTTTGGGGGTCACTGCTCCGACCACCACAGGCACGACTGTCACCTTTACCTTCCAGGCTCTCTCCAGCTCCTCTCTGAGCCCTTGGTATTTCTCGAGTTTCTCGTGTTCCTTCTTTCTGATGTTTCCATCACTTGGGACCTCTACATCCACTACAACGGCTTTCCTCTGCCCTTTATCTATGATCGCGATATCCGGTTGGTTCGCCATTACCATCTTGTCATTCTGGATCTGGAAGTCCCACAGGATCTTCGCTCTGTCATTCTCCACCACCTTCGGAGGTGTTTCCCATTTTGACCTTGGGGTTTCCAGTTCATACACACATGTCCACAGATGTTTCGGTAGACTATGCCAGCCACCTGGTTATGGCGTTCCATGTAGGCAGTTATGTGTTGGATCGTCTCAGGTGCCTTTTTGCACAACCTACACCTTGGGTCTTGTCTGGTGTGGGATATCTGGGCCTCAATGGCTCTGGTGCTAAGGGCCTGCTCCTGAGCAGCCAGGATGAGTGCCTATGTGCTGTCCTTCAGGCCAGCCCGAATGTCACTGCTGTAGCTGGTTGTGTGGATCAGGGAGTCTATGTCCCTTTCGCTCTTAGCATACAGCTTTAGGTCATCCATGTAGAGGAGGTGACTGATCGTAGCTCCATTTCTGAGGCGGTATCCGTAGCCTGTCTTGGCGATTACTTGGCTTAGGGGGTTCAGTCCTATGCAGAACAACAGTGGGGAGAGTGCATCACCTTGGTATATGCCACATTTGATGGACACTTGGGTAAGTGGCTTGCCATTGGCTTCAAGTGTGGGTTTTCCACATCCTCATCGAGTTCGCAACGAAGGCTCTTAGGGTCCTGTTCACCTTATACAGCTCCAAGCATTCAGTGATCCATGTATGTGGCATCGAGTCGTAGGCTTCCTTGTAATCAATCCAGGCTGTGCACAGGTTGGTATGTCAGGACCTGCAGTCTTGTGCGACTGTTCTGTCAACCAGGAGCTTTTGTTTGGCTCCTCTGGTATCTCTACCAATTCCCTTCTGTGCTTCGCTCATGTATTGATCCATGTGTCCACTTATCTTAGCCACAATGATGCTTGACATGAGCTTCCATGTTGTAGAGAGATAGGTTATTGGCCGATAGTTGGATGGGACTGCACCCTTTGAGGGATCCTTCATGATCAGGATCGTTCGCCCTTTGGTTAGCCATCCATGAGTCCCATCCCTCAGCAACTGGTTCATTTGTGCTTCTAGGCGCTCATGGAGTGCTGTGAGTTTCTTTAGCCAGTAGGTGTGGACCATGTCTGGGCCTGGTGCTGTCCAGTTTTTCATATCTGAGACTGTTTTCTGTATGTCTGCCACTGTTATGGTAACTGGCTTCCGTTCAGGGAGGTTGCTGTGCTCCTCTCTCAGAGTCACCAGCCATTGTGCGTTGCTGTTATGTGCGACTTCCTCCTCCCATATGCCTTTCCAGTACCTTTCAGTTTCCAGTCTTGGTGGGTCTGCTCTGCTGTTAGGACCCTGCCACTGAGCGTACACTTTTGCAGGTTGTGTTGCGAACAGCCTGTTTCTTCTCTTTCGTGTACCTCTTTAGGCGACTGGACAAGAGTTGGAGCCTTTGTTTTGCATTTTCGAGTGCTTCATGTATGGTCATCTGGATGTACCTCTCAGGTATCGGCCTTTTCATCACACCTCTCTGGGCCTCCGTCAATTAACTCACATCTTTCCGAGCCGACTTGATCTTAGCCTGATGTATACTTGTGAAAAAGCCTCCAACCGTGTTTTCCGTGGTGTGTAACGTGTCTCATGGCTCCCATGGTTGCTCTTATAGCCAAGCATCTCTAGGATCACTAATGCTGAAGCGTATATCAGCTCATTGGTTTCCATGATCGTTATGGTTGGGATCACCCTCAGTCCTGCATTCACACTTCCCATGAGACTTTCAGGTGCTACTTCACATAGCCGTTGTAATCAGTTTCTAGGTTGCCCCTTTCATTCTCGCCATGATCTTAGCTTTCAGGTCAGTTGCTGCCTCGCTCAGCATTTCATTCATTGGGGCGGGCCTCCCAATCTCATCATCTGCATTCATTGGGGCTTGCCTCCCAATCTCTGGTATGACCTCCTACTCTGATCAGGCAGCCTGGGGCCCTTCACCATGGAATCAGCGTACCTCGTCAATTTCAAGTTGTGACAGCAATTGCCGTTTGTGGATGTTGGAACACTCCTCACACTGGAACACTACTAGTTGTTTCGTGGTCAACCGTGACTGTTGGTTTCGAAGTAACCATCCAGCCCGCATTCTCTGCATGTAACCCCTCTGACTAGGGTTGCATGAGTAGTAGCATTCCAGCAGAGCCATGTCATTGCATCTCGCCCATCTCCGCTTTGTTCCAGTAGCCCATTTTTCATATATATATATATATATATAAATATATATATGTGTGTGTGTGTGTGTGTGTGTGTGTGTGTGTGTGTGTGTGTGTGTGTGTGTGTGTGTGTGTGTGTGTGTGTATATATATATGTATATAGACCATATTAAATGACATGAAGCCTAGATGTAATCTTATAATTGAATTGGTTTGCATGTTGAAGGTGACCTTACAGAATTTGGATAGCTGGATCAGAGCAGGTATGTGGAGTGGAAGACAGCTGACATAAAATGTTAAAAATTTCACCATGCTACTCTGTCATAGCCAGAACCTAATGTCTAATTCATATCTTTCACATTAGGATGATGAGGATGGCGCGATGAAGGGGAAGGGTTCAAAATACAGCGGTCTCTAACGTTCCTTGTCATCTTTAACATGCCAATCTGTCACTCGTCCTCATCTGCATCCCTGCAACATTTACCCCAGTTTTTCGCTGTGGCCCTCTGTGGCATGATCACTGAAACGGTTTCAATCAATTTCGCTAAGACTCACCATCACTGATAAATGATTATTTTCGTAAGAGGAAGAGTGCTTTTGGATGCAGTACTTTTATAATTTGCTTTCATCCAGTCTGTATACATCAGTCAATGCAGTATTGTCTACAATATTAGCAATAATAGTAACACCTATAATATTAGCATTAAAAATAATTTCCATCCCAGAAACTTTACTGCAATTTTCACATAATTGCAAAACTGCTTCCAATTTAAATCTTTACGAATATACAACATTGAACTTATTGCACCTTTTGGCAGAGAGACATATATTGTATTCTAAGTAGTGTTTTATAATATTTTTACTTTTGACACAACTAATATAATCATCATTGTAACACAATAAAATACATTGATAGAACACTTATCAGGTTAAAACTATTCATCAGACAAGAGGGTTATAATTAGTTTTACTGATGAATTATGGTAGGTGCAATATAGTGCTGATCTACAACCAAAGGTGTGAAGTAATAAAGCAGATATACTTGGTGACTATATTTGCAGTAGTTCAGGTTCATTAGTGTATATGTGTCTTTCAAACATTTTTTTTAATCACCTGCATAAATTCATTACTAATTTCTAGAAATGTTTTGTGGACCTTTCATCCACCTTCATTCCTGAGGACTCTCATATGGAAATGATTATGCGCCTGACTTCCGGTAAAATGTTACCGCATGTATCATTTCACGTAAGGTGTAGTGAGCGCCTATGGAGAGGAAGATGTCATGCTCATAAAATCCTAAATATTTAGGCGATTTTTCTAATATTTACAGGAATTGAAGTTGACATAAGTAGAGATGCTCACATAAATTCTCTCCAAGATTGGTTGCAGTTTTTTGGCATTGAGTGACATGAAGCTTGCCCGTAATGTGGTGAGCATACAGTTGAAATTCGGAGGTTTGGCTGGTTCCTACGTCTGCTTGAAGCTAAATAAGACTGGGTCCAACCCCTTTAAAAAAACATTACCAACTTTATTACTGTGTAGGTACTGGCTCAAAGCTTTTAAAATTGCTTACTGCCCCACGTCTCTTACCCGTCATCCAATTTACCTGGCAAAAGTTTTTTTCGAAAGAGCGCATAAATATTCCACACCAAAAATTGCGGAACATTTGTAGTAATGGAGTAATAAAGGTAAGAAAATGTTTCAAAAATAGACTATTCTTGATTATTCTCTCTCCAAACTTATATGTTGCCTTTCCTGGATTTCTTTATAGTTTACACAAGCTTATTGATTTTCTGCTTATATTGGAGACCCCAAATATTTTCATACTTGGGTGTATTTTTTTTAAAACTTAAGCTTAAATTAAATCAACAGAAATCGGCCTGTAAATGTACTAGAATTCTTCTCCTCTCTCCCAACGCCCACTTTGGCCACATATGGCAAACTTGCATAAACTTCGGTGACTTCACGACAGGGAATATGAGCCACATGCGTCTCAATGTAATTCTGCCCAGCAGAGCAGAATAATAAAGTGTGTTTGAGCCAGATGGAGGAAGAAACACATTGAAAGAAAGAAACAGGGGGAAGATGTCAGGGCAGTCGGATGGAGAGCCACAGGGACACATACAGAGGAGACGATGCATCAAACGGTGTGTGATGAATTAGCTCCACTTCGCTGGAGTTTCAGATGCTATTCAATTTGGGTTAAACGAGACAAGATGATTGGTTTAGCGGACGGTCAATCACCCTCCCGATGAGGGAGGGAGGCGGATCTCTCTGCAACGGCGCTTTTGCTGGGCCACCGCACAAAGCCAGAGCTGCGCTTGAATAGCTGGGATGAGCGCACTGGTTATTCTTTTTCTAGTTCACAGCTTTTTGTAAACCGGCATCATTTTTTATACACTATGTCATTCTTTGACTTGAAATAACCGAACCATGTAATTCGGGGAGTCTCCGGTTTGCGTAGCATATTTTGAGCGTTGTTTACATTACAGCCAGACTCACGAGCGGTGTTTGCGGTGCTGAAAGCCCCAAAAGCCGCGAGGAGGCAGGACGGGTCCGTCCGAACGTCGCCGGAGCGATGAAGAGAAAGAACTACTCTGCTGGAGTTTTCTTACTCGTCTGGAGACTGTCGCTGTTTCTCAGGTAAGAGGTCACAAAAATAAAAGAGGCAATTTACTAGATTTACGCTCTTTCCGCGCCACAGCTCGAAGCGATAAACTCTACTGTACTTTCTTGTCCTTGTGTGACCAGTCGATTTCAAAGAGTTTTGAATTAGAATTGCCCTCATAAGTTTACATACAGTACCTTGGCAGAAGTAAGGTGTGTAACCGCTCTGTAATATGTGATCAAGCACTTATTAGCATTTATTTTATTGTAAATGGGATTCAAATGAACATTTAAAGCGTTTTAAAATATCACAGTCACTGAAGAAAAAACACAGCAGTGACAAAAATAACGACATCCCCGACTGGTTTCAGTCATCAAACACATTTTCCAACAATATTTCACATATATTACGTCCTCTGCATTGGGATGTACATTTTTAAGCACAATTCTGTACTTAATTAAAAGACCACCATTACATTATCCCCTAACAAACACACACACACACACACACACACACACACACACACACACACACACACACACACACACACACACACACACACACACACATTTCAATCTGGTAACAATGGCTTTCTGCCAAAAAAATAAAATAAAATACCAATTAACAATAACTTCAATTAAACACAATGGAATGCCATTTCCATGGATTGTTTTTAAACCGCAGCTTTACTGACAGTAAAATGTCCAAAAAACAGCACCATTGATATCAGAACAAGCAAGTTCTCTTAATATTCTAGCATAAATTAAGTGAAACAGTTCGAGTTAGTTCTTTTTATACACTAGTTTCCCTTATTATCAGAATAAACTTATTTTCAAATAAATTTAAATGATCGGTGTCAACTAGCCCTTTTGATAAAATGCTTCATATATTTGAGCAATATTCAACATTCTCTTTTTACAAAAGAATACCTGTATACACAATTATGAAAGATGTCGATTTTCACATTAAATAAACCTCCCGATCTGATTGTTCTGTTTAAAGCAGGGGTCCCCAACCTTTTTTGCCCCACGGACCGGTTTATGTCAGACAATATTTTCAGGATGTGGCGGAAATAATACAACAAAATAATATGGTATGAGCTGCATGAAAACTGTGGTGTTTTCGAAATATAATAATAATAATAACACAAGGAGTGTCTAATCTGGCCGCAACACTCTGATCGCAATGGTAATGTTTAATGCCTTCAAAATACGATACAACGCAAATTCAAAGTGCATGAAAATGACGACTCACAACCAGGCGGTCCGATCTCGGGGTAATAGGAGACAATGACACGTCAAGTGTGTGGTTTCTGTCCAGTCTACTTCGTAATTTTGTTTTAGTCGCCGTTGCTGCAGAAAACCCCCGCCTCACACAGGTAGGATGTCGGAAATAGCAACAGTGCTATTGTGGCGATCTCAAGAGTATTCAGCCATAACTTTAATCCAGTTGTCTCGAACGTACTTTTAAGGCCGCCGTCATTTGGGATCTCCAGCAGTTTTTTACTCATTTTGCGAACTCCGGCATTTTGTTTTTAGCGTAATCGGTCACGTGACAGAGAAGCTTGGCTTGACGTGTGTCAAGCGTGACACAGATGGATGTAACGGCGAATCCGGTAATTTTTCAAAACAAAACATCTTTCGTATTCCGAAACAAATAAAACGGAATTAAGGCAAGTTCTTTCTGTGGGGCCCGGCACCAAATGCACTGCGGACCGGTAACGGTTGGTTTAAAGTACAACTGTATGTAACAGTAAACAATTTTGCCAACGCCTTGCATATTCTTTTTCAAAAATATCAACGTGGTCTGGAAGATATTTCACTGGGTGCCCTGCAGTGATAATTAATTCTTTGAGCACGAGGAGATTTATGATCAAGTTTTTGAATAAATAAGGCAGCAACACCTTTTTGCTCTGTGCCGCTGCTGATTCCTTGAGTTTTGTTGCTGTTTGAGATGCCATGGCGACGGTGAAGACGCATCGACAAAGTCATGTTCGTGTTTCATTTCAATCGGCATTTGCAAAGGCTACACATGGTAACCGCCCTCTCAAGACGATCTCTTTTTAAAAAATCCAAAGTGTTTCCACACAAACACATTGCTTGTCTCCATTCTGCCATGATCTATGTTGCTCTATTATTATCTATTGTCTATGTTGCTCATGATATAAATCTTCGGCACCGACCTGAGATGATGTGCACGAGCAAAAAATAAATATACGTTTCTTTAAAATAACATCGAAACCTGAATAAAAAAAATAAAAGGGCATTGGGAATTTAGAATATAAAATGTTGAATTATATCGATTCAATCGCTCAATAACTTATAAAAATTATGTTGCATCGACATGCATAAATCCAGTGTCGAATCGATGTAGCTGGATCGCGTAGCAGACAACTTGATTGATTAAATAGTTGTATCTGTGTGATTGGCTATCAACCAATTCAGGGTGTCCCCTGCGATCTGCACAACTGCGACCGCTCATGCATGCACACGTCTATGATCCCTTATCCATTATCTGAATTGCACACAGGAAGGCCGGGGCCTGGAATAAAATCCATGACCTCCGCGCTGTGAGGCGGCTGCGCCCACCGTGCCGCCCCACGGCAGATCTACTGCAGCCCAGAGAACACAAAACACGGAAGACTTTAAGGAAGATGTGGTTTTTTTTCAGGTTGTCGGCGTAGCTTGATGGCTAACTGCATGTTATAGTGGAAAGAAATGGGCAAAGTTCATATCAATCAGGAAGTAGCAATTGCGCCGAATCACCACAGATGTAATTAGGGCACTTTTCTAGCGGGGACAGGGGGACTCAATGCGGTTCCTTTGTTGCATCAGCTCCTCCCCGTTTATCCCCGGTGCCCAAAAATCAGGACAACAGAGAGGGTGAAAGAGTTTTACGCAGTACTACAGAAATTCAGAGTTTCTCTTATTATACCTAAATATTTAACGTTTTTAAAAAACACACACAAATGACTATCCAAGGTCTTTAATGTTTAAGAAATGTTTATTTATTGGAGAATGATTTTCATTGAACATTTTCATTTCAATGTAATTATTATTTTTTATTTTTGTACATTAATGCACAATGTTTAAATTGTGCATAATGTTGCAGTTGTTTACGATAATAAATCCAAGTGTAGGAATAAAACCTCTGCCTTGTTTTTAAGAACACTTGGGCCCACTTTGATCATGTATTATGATGTTGGTCCAGTGGTGGTACTTGCAGATTGACATTTTAGGCGTTGAGAACCATTGCCAAGTTGAACAATAGATATTTATGATACCATTACAGATTGTAATAATGCAATAATAATAATCTGTACCCAGGTATTGACTCCAATATTTACCACATACGTACTTGTAACATGTATTTGTTACATATTTTGATGCATTTTTATGCTACATATTTATATACCACATACCACATACATCTTAAGTGTAACATACGATTTTAGTACAATACATAGAATAATAATGACGTGATGTCATGATTACTGCATTACTCCGTTCAACTGCAATATGCCGCACACACACACACACTATCTCACTACCACGTAGACAACAATCAGTGTGCATTGTGGGATTACGTAACATACATCAGGGATGAGTTTACAGCATGTGGAGGAAATTCGTCCAGGTTACAGATATAATGAAATGAAACGTTAGAAAAAAAACATGTACCTGTGTTCTTCAGTACTTTGGTCCCTCAGTGACCATGTCTGACTTCCCACTCGTGAAAGCGCTTGATTATCCTTGTTTGCTCGTACTTGAAGGAAACACATCATGTTTTCCTTGATGTTTCAAAGCTAGGGAACTTACAAAAACACTAAGATATGATTTGAGTGTTTGTATCCCAATTAAATAGTTAAATTGCCATGTCATCCCTTGCATTTTTTTTTCATCACAGGAAGGGTGTAATTCAAAGTTGTTTATAGATAAGATCAGAAAACCTTCATTTGTCTCACAATGGAAATTCCCAATTTACAGCAGCAAAATTATGAAAGGGAGAAAGTTGAAGAACAAAAAGTATAAAAATAACTATAAATATAAAATATAAATATAAGCGGGCGGCCCGGTAGTCCAGTGGTTAGCACGTCGACTTCACAGTGCAGAGGTGCCGGGTTCAATTCCAGCTCCGGCCTCCCTGTGTGGAGTTTGCATGTTCTCCCCGGGCCTGCGTGGGTTTTCTCCGGGCACTCCGGTTTCCTCCCACATTCCAAAAACATGCATGGCAGGCTGATTGAACACTCTGAATTGTCCCTAGGTGTGAATGTGTGCGTGGTTGGTTGTTCGTCTCTGTGTGCCCTGCGATTGGCTGGCAACCAATTCGGGGGTGTCCCCCGCCTACTGCCCGAAGACAGCTGGGATAGGCTCCAGCACCCCCCGCGACCCTAGTGAGGATCAAGCGGTTCGGAAAATGGATGGATGGAAATATAAGCATATTAAAAATGAGTTAGTGGGGGTGAGTCCAGGTTTTCAGGCCCGTCTATTCATTAGCCTGACAGCAGTCGGCAGGAACGAGCGGCGGTACCTCTCCTTCTTGCAGCGCGGGTGTATCAGTCTCTGGTTGAAGTAGCTGCCCAGTGCTGTCAGGGTGGCCTGGAGGGCGTGGGAGGGTCTGTCCATCTGGAGCAATATAATTTGTTTTTGCTGCAGAAACCGACACAAAATTTGCATTTTCATCCATTCTGTGATCCCAACGGGAGTGGTAATTCGCCAACTCCTACCAGCACGCCGCAGCCAGCAGATGTAAACAAAGCGTCATTGGCTGGAAGCAATGTTGCGATTAGACTGTAACCAATCATATACAGCACTGGCTGTATAGGGGTTGTGGGATAATTTTGCAATTTACATACAAATGTTTTAGGGGGGTTTTCCCCATACGGACTTGAATGCTTGGTAGACAGGTTCCTTGTGTGGAATTTTGACAAATTTGACACACCAGTGTGACAAGTGTGGGAAATATTTACCTTGCCATTCCCCATTTCACCTCATAACCAGCGAGGTAGGAAACAGGGGCACAAATTTTAAAACACAGTGACTCCAGGTGTTTTTGAACAGCAAATGTCTTTTCTTTAGTGTCAACCACACTTTGGTCTGTTCGTTTTGGTTTGGCAGAAGGAAATTTTGGTGCATCCAGTTGTTAATTTGCTCTCGACAGTTACACAACACGTTAATTGGAGTGTTGTCATTTGGATACGTTGATAGATATAGCTGTGTGTCATCTGTATACCCATGGTAGCCGACATTGGCGTTCTGAAGTATTTGATCCAAAGGTAACATACACAGACTGAACAAAAGCGGTCCAAGGAAAGGCAAGCCAAGACAAATTTATTTGTACAGTGGTACCTCTACTTACGAAATGAATTGGTTCTGGAAGAAATTTCTTAATGGGAACATTTTGTAAGTAGAGAGGCGCTTTCCAAATAAATGCCCTAATCCGTTCCAAGCCCCCTCTTCCCCAAATTCAGACATAAATGTTTCCTAAAGCATAAAAATGCATCAAAATATGTAACAAATATATGTTACAATTGGATTATTGCACAATAACGGACAGTTTGGACGGCGGAAAAAATCATTGGCACCGCTCTAACCACTCTTGAGGACTTGCACACCTCAAGAACCAAGACAAATGCACGCACGTCCTACCCGCAACCTTTAGTTTCGACTACGAGGGGGAATATCATTGTTTGTTTTTGTAACACCCAAGGAAATGCAGAGTTGAAAGGACTTTTGTCAGGTAATATGGTATCCGTCTTGTGACTGGCTACAAGTCAGCCCTAATTTTTGTTCAAAACCTTTACACAAGCAGAAAATTTCTCTCCGCTCCCTCTAATTTTGCCCGCTCCATGGTTGCCCGACTGTGCATGTTTATTTGCACCTGCCTTTCATACACAGGATTTAAAGATGCAAAATCAGCCATTGCAATTTTAACCAGGTTTAAGAAATCAAACAATTCATTTGCATATTGTCCTCCCAAATGCAAAAAATGAACTATGCGGCAGTGTTGCCCATTTGGCAAGTTTGCACACCTTTAGATCATTAGGTCCTTACTGAGTGTGGAGGCATCCATCCATCCATCCATCCATCCATCCATCCATCCATCCATCCATCCATCCATCCATCCATCCATCCATCCATCCATTATCTGAACCGCTTAACTTCAAATTCAACAAAATTGTGTCCTGACCATCACTGTGTTTTTGGGCCTGTTTTGTTCTACTGACTGCTTTCTAGTTAGCATGACCCGTAAAGACATTTCTACATTTCAATAAATGTTCTTAGGGTGACGTGAAAGAGAGGTGGGTGGCAAGAGATGTTTTAGAGGGTGGGGGCCTACATAATGCATTGCATGCGTGCACACAAAGAGTCGTGCCTCTCTTTAATGTTTTAGTAATGACGTCTGCTGCCCTTCTCCTCTTGTAAGCCGCTAACAACATTTTCACGTTTTCCTTTCAGGTGACAATGGTGAATGTTAGTTAGTGTGCTCTCTCTCTCTCTCTCTCTCTCTCTCTCTCTCTCTCTCTCTCTCTCTCTCTCTCTCTCTATTGCTCCAAAATAAAGTGCAGCCAAAATGTGATGGATTACTGTTTCAAAGTGCTATGTTACAAAGGCATTTTCACCTGAGGTGATAAAAAATGGACTTAATTACCACACGAATTTGCTGCTCCAAATTCAAATCACTGTCCAACTTAAAATCCAAGTTTGCCACAGTTGTGCCAAGGTTCCCAATTCATTGGGACGGGATAAACAAGGGTAATGAATTTGCCATTGGTGGAAGGAGGAACTAGTTGAAATGCTCTCTCTTTCCTTGTTAAGAATTTGTATATTGATATTCAAACAGAATACTGGTGAACATTTCTGACAATTATTTCCTGAGATTCTCCTTAGGAGTGACAAGGATGGACAGGATCAGAAATGAGGTTATCAGAGGGACAACTCAGACAGGAAAGTTTGGAGAAAAAGTGAGAGAGGCCAGACTGAGATGGTTTGGACATGTACAGAGGAGGGACAGTGGATACATTGGTAGGAGAATGTTAGAGATGGAGCTGCCAGGTAGGAGACAGAGAGGAAGGCCAAAGAGAAGATTCATGGATGCCGTGAGGGAAGACATGCAGGTAGTTGGAGTCAGAGTAGAGGATGCAGAGAACAGGGAAAGATGGAAATTATTAACTCGCTGTGGCAACCCCTGAAAAGGGACAAGCCGAAAGGAGAAGAAGAAGATTTCCCTCTTCCCATTGGCTCACCACCTGTGGAGGGGTAAAGTGCCCTGTGAGCTGGGCAGTGGTAAAAGGCAGGGACCTTGGCATGAAATGTCTCTTCTCTGGCAGGGAAAGAGCCTGAACTGGTGAGTGAAGCAGAGAAACTCCGACTAAATATAGTCGCCTCGCCTCCACCCACAGCTTGGTTTCTGGTAGCAGTCCTCTTAAGAGGGTTTGGACAGCCGTCCACTCTGGACGGTTGCCCATGGTGAAAGGTATTGAGCAGATATGGGCCTTACTTATTACTCACCCGCTTGATGCGTTTACATTGGGGTTCCCAGTGATAGATGAGAGGGTTGCTTCCTTCTGACTTCAGGTTGCAGAACGAGTCCTGACTGTTGTTTGTGCCTATGCACCCAACAGCAGCTCAGCGTACCCACCCTTTTTGGAGTTCTTGGAGGTTGTGCTGGAGAGTGCTCCCCCTGGGCACTCTATTGTTCTGCGGGCGGACTTCAATGGTCAATGACAATGAGACTTGGAAGCTTGTGATTGGGAGGACAACCCGCCCCCATCTCACCCCACGGGACCCCAAAACCAAACTCCCCCACCCTTGATCTGAGCCCGAGTAAGTGTCTGTCACTGCACTTGTGTGCTCCTCCACAATTTTCCAAAATGAACATCATGTTAAAATATAAAGGTGTCCATATGTGCACTTGGCAGCAGGACACCCGAGGCCGCAGTTCGATGACCGACTTTGTCATCGTGTCATCGGATTTTCGGCCGCATGTTTTGGACACTCGGGTTAAGACTGCAGCAGAGCTTGCAACTGATCACTCGCTGGTGGTGTGTTGGTTCCGATAATAGGGGAAGATGCCTGTCTGATCTGTCAGACCCAAAGATATTGTGAGGGGTTGTTTGGAACGTCTGACAGAATCTCCTGTCAGAAAGATTTTCAATTCCACCCCTGGCTTTTTGGCCTGTGTCACTCTCGAATACAATTGATTCAAACCAAATATTTGGACTTTCAAGACGGTGTCGTAGTTGGCGAGTGTTCAAGAGCTCTTCTCTGCAGGGTTTTTTACTTTGTTTGTTTGTTTGTTTGTTTTTTTGGTCATAGGGTGTATGTTGTCCTTCGTGTGGACCAGTTATGAAGTCTTCTCATCATTTGGCCGCGACATTCTTTGAAGAAGAAAATGTTGTGTTTAAAGGTTGCGCCTTCTCGGCAGCATCTGCATACCAGCATTTGACCGCCTTGGAAGCCGCGGGGTGCTTGAGTTGTTTGTGCCTCTAATGGGCAGCATTTTTCACTGGCCCGTTTTGTTCAGCTGTGATGTTGGGGATGTTGGACAGTCTGTGTTGATGTGGCTGGATGGATCGCTGGTGGAGCTGATGAGAGAAAAGCAATGAAGATTTTGATAAATGCATTTATTTTTTAATTGTGGCATAACACTAGCAGCCCAATATTTTTTATTGTAAGATTAATATTATTGACGATAAATTACGTGAATACATTCCACACACTGCTTCTAATGTATTCAGTGTGTGAGAGACAGTAGTTCTAGCTTAAACACGTATCAATTATTGATGCGGTTTGATGGTTATGCTGTGTCTTTTCTCTCGTGTTGGAGAACAAAGATCATGAGATGAAACTACATTGGACATGGATGAGGAATGGGAAAGAAACGAAAGGAGAGCTGAAGAAAGAATCGGGTGAGATATGGCCACAACAACTGACAAGTTGTCACTCAACAATCCAGTGGAAGGAGAGATTCTAAGATTTTGCTCAAAGTAATACACTGAAATGATTGAATGCGTCGATGAGTCTAAAACAATGTTTTGACAGTTAATCTATATTCATACATCAAAATTAACTTGAAAGGCAACGTGCACGTTTTAGGAAATTTGTCAGAATGCATCAGTAACTAAAAATCACAAGCACTTTACAACCTTTTATTTAAGAGTCTGACACCTGAAAAGTAGAACAAGAAGCAAAAGCACGCAACAATGACCACATATTGATCGTAAAGGGTTGCCGATGTTGTCCAATATGTGTACACGCACACACAAATGTATGTGTACCCTATTTTTATTCCAATAGTGCATAAGTATGAGCACACACTTATTTGACACTTCATATTGTCAGTGTAGAATGGAAAAAGGGAAAGAAAGTGCAAAATTTACGATCAGCATTCACTTTAGGCATAGAAAAAAAAGTAGTGTGTTTCCGGTAACCCGACTGACTGAGAATTTCTACCTCGAAAAAAAACTTTACGGTCGGAATTTGTTTTCAAACCTTTTACATTTTTGTGTAATAATAATAATAATAATAATAATACATTTCATTTCATAAGCGCCTTTCAAAACACTCAAGGACGCTTTACAATCAAAACAAGAACAATAAAACCCGTGGAGATGTCCTGGAGGTGAGAGAGAGACTCCTCCGGGTTGAGTGACCGCTGGCGCGTTTGGCTGCCGCTGCTCAACCCGTATTGTTTTGTATTGTTTTGTGTTTTTTGTTATTGTAAAGTGTCCTTGGGTGTCTTGAAAGGCGCTTATAAATAAAGAGTATTATTATTATTATTATTAAAACCACAGACAAAATTATAAATAATAAAAGGAAAGATGAATTTAGAGCGTTTACATCGGTGCAAACACTCGCGATATTCGTCGGCTAGCCCAACGGCTTCAATAAAGGTCTCGAAGGATTCCAACCAGCGGGGCCACGGGACAGGCGGCTCGCCAGGCAGGGCGAGGAACGGAGGAAGAGGCGAGAGTGGAAGCTCCATCTTCGTTGCCATTGTTGTGTTTAAGAAAACGCGGGGAGTCTGACTCTGTGCTCACTGCCGTTTATTGTCAGTAGTCACCTTTTCATATGAACAGTTTTACGGCCGTGACGTCACGCCGTCGTAAACTGACCCTGTGGCTGTGGTTATAACATGCCACAAATAATAATAATAATACATTTAATAATAAAACTACAGACAAAATTATAAATAATAAAAGGAAAGATGAATTTAGGGCGTTCACATCGGTACAAACTCTCGCGATATTCACATTGAGCGTGCGCATGGTTTGCCCTGTCGTCTGTTAACAACATTGAATCGTGGCGGCGGCCACGATCTCCGACAACAGTTTAAATCGAGTTTTGTGTGTCGCAGTCGCATGCTCGCACCATAATCTTAAGAAAATAGCATCCAATCGAAAAGATTCAGCGAACTATTTGACGAACACCACGGGCCGTGTAGGACGCGGGACGCAGAGGTAACGAGATGGCTGTAACACCCAGCTGGGGGGTACCCAACTCTCTCGCCGCCTTTGGCGGCGAGCGGGGGTTTCAATTATAGTAAAAATGTCTCCTTGTTTTATGTTATATGGGTATTTTGTTTACATTTTTGATGGGGGGCAAAAAAAAAAAAAAAAACGTCCGACCTACCGACCCTATGCTGAAATTTCATGTTACCGGAAACACACTACTTATTTTTCTACGCCTTAACTTACATCAATTTCTTGGATATTTTTTTTTTTATTTTGCCGTCTTTCATTTTGATCACTTTTACCCTCTCTTCCAGCATCAGAGCTCTTCTTGTCTTAGCTGCTTGACACCCAAAGGTCCATTTTGTAGCCATTTTAGCACTACAACGTCCATGCTCGTCTGAATCTAACAATAACAAATACTTCCTGGACCCGGTGGCTTTTCTTTCCACCATCTCACTATGTCAATCAGTCAAAGCACGAGTATTTTGCTCCAACTGTATAAAAGCGAAAGTTACACCTGCAAACCCAGCACATAGAAATCTAGGTTTGGATGCTGCCTAAAATAGACCAAAATAAACACACATACATGATGCAAAGCATGACTCACACGCTCCTTGCAGACACATTGACATTCACAAATCGAGTCATACAGACAACAAATTGTCCGTATGTGCATTTGCGCGTATGTGTGTGCGGCTACATGGTATCCAGGAAGCATTTCTGTGTCAGTGCTCTTTGGCTGGGGGCAGGGTGAGCGGTTGTCTCACTCCTCAGCTTGATGGTGGTGAAGACATATATGTCAGTGAGAACAGATTTCAATGCTTTTATTTTAATTATACAGTGTTCTCCCGGAGTTACAAAAGCAATTTTATCTACCCTTTGGAGTACTTGCTTTTTGCTGCTTTTTTATTGCCCCCCCCCCATCACCCCCAAATCTTCAGAGGGTCTTAATACTGCACAGATATTAAGGTGTTACATCATTGTATGGCACTGCTACCAACAGCTGTCCAGTAGTGTCACCTCAAAGCAAGACGGTAACAATGCTCAGTGAACCACTGTGCTGCAGTGCCCTTGTACTTTGTGGAATAACATTCCATGTGTCACTTCCCGAAGCTCAAGAATGGGAATGTTATGAGAGCTGATCTTCCTTTCTTGAACTGTCAGGGTATGATTTTGTTACAAAGAGTTTAAATGTGTAATCAAACTGAGGGCAAACCAAACCATCAAGCTTACGCGCTTCGTTAGAGTAAACACTAGTACCTCCAAAATGCCAAAGTAAAGGCTGATGACCCTGAAAAGACATGTCATGAGTGTGTGTGTGTGTGTGTGTGTGTGTGTGTGTGTGTGTGTGTGTGTGTGTGTGTGTGTGTGTGTGTGTGTGTGTGTGTGTGTGTGTGTGTGTGTGCGTGCGTGCGTGCGTGTGTTTGTTTATCAGGGCAGTCTTTGCTGTAAGCAGAGATATTTTTGGAAATGTTCTCTCTTGTCACATCTGACGATTACACAAACACACAAACGTATTATGTAGGAAGCACGTGCGGAGATTAACCCCTAGTGGTGCTCAATCACCTGCCCTTTTGCTCAGGATGGACTACAGTATTGGAAAACTGGAGCGCATTTGTTTTTTCATTCATCAATATAACAAAAATATATACTACTCAATCTGTAATTAATTCCTCCAAAGTGTTTTGATATCTTACAGGCATTCATTTGAATTCTTGTGAGAATTGTTCCCCACACTGATTTGCATCACATACAGTCCTGCGGTCTGTTGCCCCTCCCCGCTCCTCTTCCTCTGTTTAGCTCATACGGCGCGGAGCGCCAGGCGGCAGGCTGCCCCACTGCAGCCTGCAGGTCTCCTCTGACCTGCACCATTAGGGCATTTGACTGTGTGTGCAATCCCTGACTGTGTGGTGCAGAATGAACAATACTTTGTACGATTGCACCACTGAAAACATTACCTGGTTACTGGCCTGATGTTTACACAAACAAACAAACAAACAAATAAATAAATAAATAAATAAATAAATAAACTGTAGTGGGTGGGAAGCGGCTGTTGTTTTAAAACAGAGCTTCTGTGCATAATGCATAGCTTCACATTTTGCAGTCATGAAATCTGTGATTTCAAAACCCTGTCTGTGTCTTTCACGAAATGTGTCATGTTTAACGAAGAAGGGTGGATACACAGATACAGACAGACAGACGAATAATTAAAAGATTGCTTTTTTTTTCTTTTTTTTTTTGCATGGGGACATTGGATATAAATGATGAAGGCAAAAGGTATCCGAGCAAATTATAAGAAGAAGACTGAGAGTGAGCATCTCCAATTTGGATTCTGTTTGGATTTGTTTTCATTGTCCAATAAAGCTAATTTTTACTTTTTAACCAAAGCCAAGTCTGCCTTATCCTTCGCAGCAAGATGTGAAAGAGGATGTTATTTTTTAGAGTTATGACTTTCCTCATGAAACCTCACCGTCCAAAATATTCCTGTCTACAGTACAGAGGATATGTTGTAGCTCTTATCATAGGGTTAAACGAAAAAAAAAAAAATCCAGCCATATGTATTTATCTACCATAGTAAAGACCCGACGCGAAGGCATGGAAGGCCATTTTTGCAACGTCTTAGGTGCAAGAACATAGCTGTCATGGCTCACATGTATAGTTTTAAAATGCTTCTCCTGGTGCTCCAGATTCACACTCTTTGCCAGTGCCGTCCGGTGAATTGCATATAAAACAAACTTTGATTGAGAATAATAATAAAACAATTTATATATCACAACAGCTCTGCAATTCCAGACTGCTGACTGCTAACAACTTCCAGTAATGCAGGTCACACGCCACCATAGGATAAGGTTGACCTGCTTTGTTATTTTAGGTTATTTTTTAAATACTTTTTTGTGAAAGTGAAACTTGGGACGAGTCCGCGGAGCAACCGATCGATTTCGATCAACTGGTTGTGCATTTCAGCAAAGTGTTGAAATTGTACACAATGTTATGTGGTTTACAATAATATTAAATTGACTTTTTGGGGATAAAACCTTTATCACATTTTTGTGATCACTGTAGGCCAACTTGACAACTGTATTTTAATTCAACTCAACTCAACTGTATTTATACAGCACTTTAAAACAACCACCGCTGTATACAAAGTGCTGTACATAGAGCAAATATCATATATACTACAATAAAACAATGCATTCATAAAAAAGACAGTAGAAAGCCCAAAGACAGTAAAACTAAGATCAAGTCTGAGTCATGCTGAGTCAATTTTGTTAGAACGAAGCCAATTGGAGAGATTAGTACTTGAGAAAAACGCTTTATTAAACAATCATTTGTTTTAAGCTCAAATACTTGTTGTGCAACTAAAATGTGGACTGTTACGTGTGTTTTGTCTCTAGTGTCAGCCAGTGTAAGGAGGTTGACCATGCTGCAAGAGCTCGACAGGTCCCAATGTCTCCCTCTGACTTTCTGGACAAACTGATGGGGAGAACATCTGGATATGATGCCAGAATCAGACCAAACTTCAAAGGTATCCCTGAACAAAGCTGGTATTTTTTTTCTTCACAAAAATCAGCTTGTTATATGACAAAAAAATCTCTGATATGTTTTTGCAACAACCTCGTAGCTGGGAGGCAGATGTGTTAATTAGTCAGTCAATGTGCCTATTAATGTCAAAATAGCTGAAATATTTTTTCTGCTGCCTTAACCCTTTTGAGCTGTTGGTAGGGAAAATGTGTGTGTGTGTGTGTGTGTGTGTGTGTGTGTGTGTGTGTGTGTGTGTGTGTGTGTTTAAAGGAGATTTGGTACATTTGATTTCTCAAAAAAAAATTGGTGGAGATGATCAATGGAAGAATATCTACCCATTTTTAAAAATCCAGTTCAGGCTAAACAAGAAGGTGCCAAAACAATTCACAAATTGATCATGAAAATACAAATTTCTTGCTGGAGTAAAAATAATTTCTGCGTTTTGAGGAACAAAAATATGACAAACATCCTTTGCTTAGTTTTCATTGTTGTTGGAGGCTCCTTGTTAATTTTTACATCCAAAGTTATTGTGGGCAAGTCCTGCGCCTGAATGGCATGCTGACAGACGAAGTTACCCAAGTTTATCAGACTAGCACTCCAGTGCTTACTTCTGGACTGAATCACAGCAGGTTGAAGGTATTTTCTTTTTGGGGGGCAAAAAGTTTTTTGTTGAATGTTGAAATGGTCAGAGTATGTGTAGCTACCATGTACCCAACAGTAGAATGTTTGGAGAAGGCTGTTCCTGAAGAACAGAAAGTGCAGCAGGCCATTGTGTAATTTGATAGCATTACATTTCAATTCGGCCATGTAATATTTCTCATTCTCCCTTTCCAGGTCCTCCAGTCAATGTCTCCTGTAACATTTTCATCAACAGCTTTGGTTCCATTGCTGAAACCACCATGGTATGTACACAAGGATGAACATGAATAAATGTACAGTACGAGTATGACATTAATAATGTCATTATTCATTTCATTAAGTGTAGGTAAAAGATATATAGGGAAAAATTTAAAGTGCTTCAAGTAATATTTAGGAAAATAGTGACCATTTAGGGCGGCCCGGTGGTCCAGTGGTTAGCGCCTCGACCTCACAATGCGGAGGAACCGGGTTCAATTCCAGCTCCGGCCTCCCTGTATGGAGTTTGCATGTTCTCCACAGGCCTGTGTGGATTTTCTCCGGGTACTACTCCCACATTCCGAAAACATGCATGGCAGATTGATTGAACAGTCCAAATTGTCCGTAAGTGTGGGTGTGAGCGTGGATGGTTCTTCGTCTCTGTGTGCCCTGCGATTGGCTGGCGACCAGTTTTAGGATTTGAATCTTGGGTGGCACGCACCTCGACATGCATGTCTTGAAAAATATGTTATAGTGCTCTATTAAACTGTAAATCCGTGAATAAATGAAGAATTACAAGACTGATTGTTGAGAATACGAACCACACTTCAAAGACTGGTACAAGCCCAGATAGTGACCCCTGCCCATTGTGAAATGCTTTGTTTCAAACTGCGCTGGGCAGAGCATGACAAAGTTCGACGCTAATGTTAGTCCGCTGCTGGTACATGGACTTCTAAAAGTCCATATGCTGGCCGCGACGTTCCAAATGAAGGCAAGCAATGCAAAGCAATGGAATTCAGACATCCTAGTGGCCACCTGACATCAATTTGACACCAACATGACATCGAAATCCAGTCTTCAACAAGAAATTGACATCAAATGTATGTCACGTGACCGCTGGAATAGCTTGCTCAATTCTCAAATGATTTGCATGAGGCTGACTTTTTGGTCAATGCTAAAACTTGTTCTATCAATAAAGACCGTGCATCCTTGATTTGTTACGGATAACAAAAGTAAAGGCAGCAGTGGACCCAAAAGTGAATTTATCGCAACTTCACTACATTGTAGGGTTTTTTCAAAGTACTGTATTCAGAAAGAAATGCTGAATGACTCAGAGGTTTTGCACGACTACACATGATTGGTGCGACGTCGACCAATGACAGCACAAGTAGATTTATCCCGGGAGCTGATTGGCTGCGCATCTTCGTAGCCCTGCCCATTACCTGCACTTGTGTCTCGTCACGCTGTTGACTCTCTGATTGTTCGCCTGCCTCTCTCTGGCATACTCTTTTAATATATTGTGCTTTCTACGTGCACGGCTGGGGGGGGAGGGGGTGTGATTGGGCTTGTCTGATAAAAGGAAGTTTCTCTTCGCCTCCTCATCAATAGCAATGAATTGTCTTATCATAAACACATTGGCTGCACAGGGATAGCTGGTCAGGAGCTAGCTGGTGGCTAACAGCACCTACATCATCTTTGCGTAAAGTGATAGTAACACAAGTCTCTTTGCCTCTCTCAGAAGGCAATGCTGATGAATGTTAATTACTGTATAAATAAATAAGTGTACTCCTGTCATATTTGTCTCAAATATGTAAAGTATAAATACTGCTTACATATTTTAAACATGCTGATTCCCACAAACACAAACATTCCTAGGGGGGCAGCCAACCCTCCTTCGCGGTTTTTCTCTTATCGCGGCGAGTCCCGGTCCCCATTAACCGCAATAAGTGAGGGAACTCAGGAGCTTGCCCAACAGTGATCGTGATCTCGGCAAATTGATTAACTAACTACTCTGGATAATATGGTCAAGCACAATTATTTAGAGTTCCCAGAAGTACTCAGAATTCTTCCAAAAGAAAGAATGAAGGTCCTAAACTCTGACCAGAAACAATACTGCACAGAGATAACGACAGGGAGAAGCAGAAAGTGATCAAAATGAGAAGAGACAGTCAAGCAGACAGGAATAGCAGATGTGCAGTCAAGACATTTAATAACTCTGACAGCAAGTACTTTTAGGTGGCATGAGCTCAGCACAGACTCATATACCCTCGCATACAAAATATATTTTATAGTATCAGTGAGTCTGATCTCAAGTACTCTATCATGATATAACAGTATTGCCAGCCAGTGAAAGAATCGAACATGGGTAAAATGTCAGTATTTCAAAATACTGTTTTTCTTTATTCTTATAATTACACTTGGTTGCACTCTAATCAATGCATAGCCATCAACCGAAGCACCCCAATAGCGACACCAAGTTTAAGCCAGGAGGATCATTATCAACCTACATTGTCTTTGTTAGGTATTCTTTAAAGGATTCCACCCCTGAAATTTGGTAACAATCTTCACTATGTCTAGGTTCATAATGAATGATGTACTAATTAATGAAAGAAAAATCTCAGACTGTTTCTGTCTTAGTGTCCTAGTTTTGCACCCCATAGTCTGGGCTAATTGAAGACATCAGTCGATGTAAATAAGTTGTGAATGATTGTCTGTCACTAAATGGTGGTCGGTCCTGTGATTCACTGGTGACACCTACAGGATGTACTGCCTCTCGGCCTAAGCCAGCAACTCCACACTGAAGATTTGATATCCAAACCTTTTTGCGGATTGCTATTAGATTTGCCTTAACCTTTCATCCACTGTCATGCTTGATGTGTAGCATCATATGTGATTGGTTAAGTATATGAAGGTTTCAAAGTTGTAATGTCAAACAAAAAGCAATATTTTAGTGCAGATCTGAAAATGATGTGGATCAAGGAATTCCTTTTCATTATTGGCCATTAAACTTTCCTTGGAAGGGTGGGTAGAGGCAGTGTGGGGTGTTTTTCACTAGTTCCAGTTTTTAACAATTTGTTTGAGTTGCCTTTGACAATGCACACAACAGTACCATCCTGCAGTCGGACAGGCCTTGTCCACTGATCAAATAAGGGTGCAGTGAATTGCCTGTCTGTCTGGGTGAACATTGGAGCTGGTACCTGGTGCTGGCCCTTGGTCACACCGGGATGAAGTATACCTCTGTTCTTCTGACCATGTGTTGCTGGAGAACTGGGTGTGGTGTTTACCTCCTTTTGTTATTATATGGATTGACGATCATCTATCTGTCAAGAATTGGCACAGGTGGTTTGGACTCAAACACACGACTTACGAGTTGGTGAAGTAAAACACATTTCATCCAGGTGAAGGTCGGTACATGTGAGAGACAAAATGATTGGGCAGACTTACAACAGGAGTGAGGCAAAAGGAGCAAAAGGAACAAAAGAGCGCAGAGAACTGAAGAGCGAAAAAGGAAGTTGCTTCAGCTTTTATAGGAGTATAACCGGAGTACCCAGAGAAAACCCACACATTAACGGGGAGAACATGCAAACCCCACACAGAGAGGCCGGAACCCGAATCGAACCCAAGTCCTCTGCACTGTGAGGTCGACGTGCTAACTACTCGACCACCGGGCTACACATTTTGTACTAATAAATAAAAATCGCAGAGTTGAAAGTATCTTTCAAATGAATTAAATGGGGGAAAACTTAGAGCAAATTCCTTGAACTGAACTTCTAAAATTTACAACTACAATTTAAGAAACAAACAAACACAAATAAATGTTCACATATTGTGCAATTTTGGTGTCACATGCCGCCTGTCAAATCTGCCTTCTGACACGTCAAGTATTCACAAACATCTCTAAAAAAGGCAAATACTGATCACCAAAATTGCACACTGTCTGAAGAAAGAAGAGATATACATTTTTTAGACAAATTTGGGACAAATGACATACACTTCAATCATACACCTTTATTTATTCAATCAGATACCTTATTTTCCCAAGTCACACAGAGCTCTAACATAAGGAAGACATCCGTGGGTTGCGGATCCCTGTTTTAGACCATGACAAAACACCTTACTTAAACTGTAGTCATTTGGGTCCCCTGGTAGATATAACTGCGAGTCATCTGCATACCGATGATAGGAAGCATTAGAATATCAAAGAGAGTGATCCAAGGATAGCATATCCACGCTGAACAAAAGGGGTCCAAGACTGATCCTTGAGGGACTCCAAGTCATGTCCATTACATCAGTTTTCCAGTGGTCACAAAATAGTTCATTACAACCAAATAGGACTTGAACCTGTTTGATTTAGCGCTACCCAGGTTTCCAGGCTGTTCAACAGTATTATTTACTGTATCAAACATTGCACGGGGATCCACTTAGACTAAAACTGACACCTTTCACGAGTCAGTTTTCAACCTTTTATGATAAAACATTTTGATAAGAACTGATCCTGTGTTGTGATGAAGTGGGGAACGTCATGGAAATTTGATTAAAAGTCCATTTGAGTTCACAAAATGGCTGAGTTAATTAAGAACACTGAATTCTTAGCTAAGAAGAAGAGATCTGTGAGTCTGCTAACATGGCAGCCTCCAGCATTCTTTTTTTTTGTTTTTTTGTTTTTTTTGTTTTAACAAGTGGCTTAATGGCAGCTCCTTCTGGGGATTTCAGAAACTCTCCCGACTGAAGTGAGCAATTGATTTTTTTTTTTTTTTGCTGCAGAGATCAAACAGCATAATATTTGTGATTGGAAGAGGCTCTCAATCTTTTTTTTATTATCAGTCAAGATTTGTCAACGAAGATGTATTTTAGTCTTGTTCTTAGCAACACACAGGAGTCCAGCCTATGTGTAATAATATAGCTCTAAGCTGTTGAGTGATTTGAAAACTTGTGTGCGGCATATGGCCAATAAGGGGATAACCGGTTAGGAGGGTAAGTAAAAGGGACGGGGCAAACAGTGAGGTTTTGACATAGAGTTAATACTTCAAAGCACTCCATAGAGAGCGGAACACCGAGTAACATACAGAGTCCATATGTTACTTGAGGATTAAGATCTTTCTCTCTCCTCTTCACCATCTGTCTAATGATGCACCCACTACTTTTTGATAAAGTGGAGGTCCCAGTGACATAACCTCACCACATCACTAATGTCCAAGTATGGTTTCCTGCCAAGGGAGGAGCATAGTTTCTAGGCAAAATAAAATTTGGCATTTTAGTTTTATTAGAGGTTCAATAAACTCAATATTAATTGTAGTCATAGAAGAGTGACAATTTTCAGAGAGAATTTTTGTCAATCACTTTTTTTTTCTTTTACCCTAATAGTGGAGACAAATACAGCGAGGTCAAGAGATTTAAGGTTAATATTAAATATATAATGTGAGTCACACAGACACACACAGACACGCAACCATCCACACACAGAAGGCTTAGAGCCAGGTTTGGTCACTGTGGTCTGCACACGCTATCTATGTTAAACAGATTTCCTACTGTTCGGCTCTCTTTTTTTTTTTTCGCAATCGCTCACGCAATCCCTCTTAATCCACTCGCTCTGTGTGTGAGCAGAGTACAAAGGGAGAAATTACAATGCCACAGGTTTGTCTGAAGAGCAGATCAGTTCAAATAAAAACAAGCACGCGTTTGTGGATTTGTCACTCACAGTCACTGCAGTCTTTCCATTCAGTCGTGATGTAAGGTTACATTCACATTTCTCTATTATGGGTACCAGAAAAAAGTTTAAAAACTGAAGCTAGTACAGTGGTACCTCTACTTACGAAATTAATTGGTTCTGGGAGAAAATATCTTAACTAGAAAATTTTGTAAGTAGAGACGCGTTTTCCATGTAAATGCCCAAATCCGTTCCAAGCCCCTCAAAATTCAGAAATTAATGTTTTCTAAAGCATACAAATGCATCAAAATATGTAACAAATACATGTGACAATTCGATTATTGCACAATAAATGAGAGTTGTGCATAATGTAAAAAACAAATAGAGTAAAGAATAAAAATTATGTTCATTTAACTTTCAACTGCTTCCTCATCGTTTTGTTTTTTTGCCCTCTTTAGTTCATGTTCTCTCTTAGAAGTGGTTTTTGCCCGGCGTTTTGTAAAATAATTATCCAAGGATGTTTGCTTTTGTCGGCTTTTAACAATCCTTCGAAAATGACCAAGCCAAACATCAGCATAGTGAGAGATCTACCGACTGGTGAACACTTTTTCTGCGTGATTCACATTTACGTAAAACTATCGGAATGCCTCATGGCCCGAGGGGCAAATGACGAGGACACTGCATAGACACATTTCTATTTATCTACACACGTAGACACATACGGTAGAGGTCCCTCTTAGCCAATGGGATGCCAGGAAGATGCTAGGTAATACTGTAGCCAATGCATTTAGATTGTGCACCTAATAAGACTGTAAATGTCATCTCTTGTAGTTGAACCTTTTCAGGGACAGCGGTTACTACAGTGGACAGCCTATCATGTTATTAGGTTACATGTTATTATTGATCCATGAAAGGGTTAAGCAAACATGCATAGACATCTCTTTCTCTCTCAAATACAACTCTCCAAGGCCGAATTGAGTATGATGACCATTCATTTCGTTCTCCCTCCTCATAGTGTACCACCTGTCCTTAAAGATCACATCTAATTAGCTTTCTGCATCACTGATAATGAAGAAACGGTTACATTGTGAAGGAATCACATTATTACATTCACATCAAATGCCTTAAGAGGAATCTGCAAAATGAAATTACAGGGAGTGAAACATTGCTAATGAGGCAGATCATAGAAGTACAGCTCAGTAAATGGAAATGGCGTGTCAGGCTCATTAAGATCCAATTGTTTGAATTACTAGTATTGTACATTTAGATGAAACAGACACGCTTAGTTGTGCAATGTTTAATTTCATCATATCTTGATCGAACAGGATCTTCAAAAACACTTTTATAGAAGTGATGCCTCTTCAAGTGATGCCACTTAAATTTACAAAAACGGATGTGTAAGCTGATCTGCTTAGCGGGCACACCCAGGATTGCGTCAGCCAATTGCACTCAACTACCAAGCAATTTATTTTGTGCCTTCTGGGAGTAGTACATGCAAACAGATTCTTTTTGCACTCACGATATGATTTGTCAAACCTGGGACAAATTGTGATTGTGCATTTTGTGTCTTTAACTACCACATGTAAAAAGCAGTTGCAAACGGCACCACTGTCTGTAAACATGATGACGCCCAGGCAAATTAAGAGACAACAAGGTGAACAGATATGTTCCACTCTTATAAACATTTTTAAAAAGCCAAAAATAGAAGTTTGTAAGACATATCAATTCAGCATTCAATTTTGTAGCTTCTGAATAATGTCAGTGCCAGTCACCTATTTCAAGGACTTTGCATGGCCTTGTGTCCTTTTTCAAGTCATTTCCGTGCACTTTGACAATTGCCTGGTGCTGGCCTCTCCCAAAGCAGTTTTTCGGGTGTGCTCTTCCAAGTTTGAAATGCAATACTATACAGGATGGCCGAGTACAAAGAGAAGTGAAATAAGATGTTCTCTGATATGCCGTTGTTGTACAACAAAACGGGTGGAGGGATTTTTTTTTTTTTTTTACGGAATTGTGAAAACCCTGAGAGCTACCTAAAAGCCCTCTTTTTTTATACAAGGTAGCTTAACCACTTTTACACCTTTTGCTAACAGAGCACCCTCTGTTTGAGGGAATGTGCAATTTAGTGCCCATTATTTTGGATCTTTCTTTGGTAGCTTGCATGTTTATATCGCAATAGAACAATAATCTGTGGGCCTTGCAAATCAGTCAAAATCAATTAAAATGGCTGGGTGGGATTGAGGGGTTTGCTCCAGTGAAAATGGCTGGGATTCAAAGAGATAATGAGTAAACTTTTGAATTACTGTAAATTCCGGACTATAAGCCGCTACTTTTTTCCCAAACTTTCAACCCTGCGGCTTATTCAGCGATGTGGCCAATTTATGTAATTTTTCTAACGGCCGCCAGGGGCGCTTGAGTAGAAAAGGTAAGATTAAGACTGGTGGAATATATGCGTCCAGGAAGACTGCAACTTCGTGTCTTGTGCATAAATTAAATTAGCGTGAACATACCCTCATCATAGAAAATGCAAAAAGAAAGGCATATGACGCAGCTTTCAAACTAAAAGCAATCGAGCTGTCCGATAAAGAAGGAAACAGAGCTGCTGCACGTAAACTTGGCATAAACCAGCGGTCGGCAACCTTTGACACCGAAAGAGCCATTTGAACCCGGTTTCCACGGAAAAGAAAACACTGGGAGCCGCACATCTAAAATGAAAAAAAAACTTCTACTACTTTACCGCAGCATGTTTCTTATGAAATCCACGTGCTACAGAGAAAATTACATTTTATTCATTTAATGAACACATTTTGAATTCTTGAAAAATAATAACAATGAATGTCTCTTTCAAATAAATTAAAAAGCTGAATTTAAATTGTCCATGTAGCAAACGAAAGCAGAAACATGCCATGAGGCGTCATCCTTATATCCATTTATCTTATCTAAAATGAAGATAACACTGTATATATTGCTTTTTCTTACCTTTACACTTTGTATAAACAACTATAGTGTGGTTATGTCTTATGAAGTGCTACGGAGAAAATTAAATTTTACCGATGTAATGAACATCTGCATAAATATTTATTTTACCTGGTTAATGGGACTTCTGCTCCTGAACCTCTGCATACAGCTTCTGCAAATCGGGGCTGTACGAAGTCACTTTCATCTTTACGCAGGACTGTAAGCTGTCATCTGTGAGCCGTAAGCGGTGTTTGTTTTTAATGCAGTTCATGGTGGAGAATCAGCCTTCTGCATCAGTTCGAAACAGCTTTTTCCTCTCTTCTCCCTCTGGATATTTTTCAGCAAAGGCTCTGTGTGTATTGTTAAAATGTCTTGCGACATTTGACCGTTTATTGTTAGCCAGTTTTCTCCACAAATTAGGCATACTGGTAGGCCACTCGCTCGAGGTAAATGCAAATGAATCTTCCCAGGCATCATTGAATGTTCTATTTTCTTGAGATATTTTTCTTTTCTTACATTTCTCCATTGGCTTTGCCGGGGTTGAAAGTCGCTCAAAATAGACGGCGTTTCAGCGGGTATACCAGCTTCCGCAGTGTGACGTCTATTTTGAGCGACGAAAAAATAATATCAAATAATTTAATTAATATTTTAATATTTCAAGATCACAATAATCTTCAAATTTAGAACTAAAATAATATAAAAACTAACACAAATAAAACACACTTCAATTAAATACAAAAAAAAAAATTTAGTAATTTATTTTCCCAAGCCAATCAGAGCCGCATTATAAGGATGAAAGAGCCGCATGAGGCTCCGGAGCCGCGGGTTGCCGACTGCTGGCATAAACGAATCGATGGTGAGACGCTGGAAACGGCAGCGGGAAGAACTGGAGCAATGTAAAAAGACAAAAAAAGCTTTCAGAGGTAATAAAAGCAGGTGGCCCGAACTGGAAAACATTCTAGAAGACTGGGTGAACACACAGAGAGCAGATGGCCAAGGTGTTTCCGTTTGGGAAGAAAGTTATATTATTATTATTGTTAAGTTATATTATTAAAATGTTGAAAACTCTGTGTACCGTCTTTCTTTGTAAATAAAATGGTGATCCCGAAAGAACAGGATAAGGTAGAGCAAAACCTTTTTCCTCTGCGTAAAAAGCGGAATCCAGTCTTTCATTTGGTCCATGTCTAAACAGTATTCTGCTGGCCTTGAAGGATGACTTAAAATGCTCGAAATTGGCTGTCACTTCAAGGGTTGTCTTTTCGAGTTTGTATGTATCTTTCACCATTCATGGTGCCTTCACAGATGCCATTGGCACTAACACTCTAATTGCCCCACGGGGATAAATAAAGTTTTCTGAATCTGAATCTGAATGAATCTGAATAACACAGGCCCAAACCACCACAGATGCAGTTTTTTGTACTTTGCATCCATAACTGTCCTAATGATTCTTTTCCTCTTTGACCCGGAGGACACAATGTCCACAGTTTACAAAAGCAATTTGAAATGTGGACTCGTGAGACCACAGAACACATTTCCACTTTGTCACAGACCATCCCAGATGAGCTCGGGCCCAGAGAAGCCTGCATCGTTTCCGGTCTGCTCAGACAAGGCAAAAAAATAAATAACATTTTAAAAAGGCACAATTGACCCATTACTGGATCGTGGGGAGAGGGGAGTATGGAATGACTATTATCCAAAAAGAACTTAACGATTTTTTTAATGACACCACGTTTGCTAATCAGCTCCTAGCTTTACAGTTCACAAATGCAGCATGAGTTGAAATGCTTCATATACCGTCAGGTATTCCCCATTTGTTCAGTCACTTTTTAAATACCGTACACTACATTGTGAAAGTGTGCGCCATGGTTCAGTCTCTCATCATAAGTCGGTGGGCACTGATTTCCTATTAGTCAAATGCCACATGATATCGCTCAATCTCTATAATGAAGCCATTTTATGTCTTGTGCATTTAGGACTATCGCGTGAACATCTTCCTTCGTCAACAGTGGAATGACCCAAGGCTTGCCTATGCAGAATATCCAGATGACTCTTTGGACTTGGACCCCTCTATGTTAGACTCCATTTGGAAGCCAGATCTGTTCTTCGCCAACGAAAAGGGTGCACACTTCCATGAGGTCACAACAGACAACAAGCTGCTGCGGATTTTTAAGAATGGAAATGTTTTATACTCTATAAGGTAGGTTCCAGAGTGACTGTGTACATCAGATACCAAACAGGATTAGAAATGGTCCAACAGACCATCAGCAACCTTTCAGTTCCAGCAAGCACATTATATAATGTACAAACTAAAATCGAGAAATTTTAAGCATGCTTAAAATTTCTCGACGTATGTCAGCGTATGGCTATACGTCCCGTATACGCAGGCCATAAGTAATAGGTAAGTTATGCGATCGTTGCACACGTTCAAACACGTTAAGTGTAGGTTACTCATAAGTCCAAATACGTCGAGAATACCTACTAGCTGTTCTCCAACATCCGTGCTTTTCGGAACTTTCACGCACGTAGTTGGCGAAGGCTGCAGTGGCTGTGATGGGCTGAGCCTCTGCGAGACCTTTGATGAGCTCCCCAGACTTTTCTTTGCCATGACGCTGATGTTGTTTGGTTTATTAATGACACAAGTCATAATGGCGTTTGATTGCTGCTTTAATAGCGTGAATAGCAACTCACAGTAACGATGGCAAGCCGCACCTTGCCTCTTGGGTTATACCATTTTAACTAGACCGGGGTGGGGGGATAGTCCCCAAACAGATGTTGGTACTGCAATGTCTAGTGCAGTTATGATTTGAAACGTCGAGCGCCAGCCTTTTTATAGACTACGATCCGCGTGATCGTCGGCAATACGCTGCTGCACGCCATGCAGCAGCGTATTGCAGTTCGAAAGGCACGGATGTTGGAGAACAGCTAGTAGGTATTCTCGACGTATTTGGACTTATGAGTAACCTACACTTAACGTGTTTGAGCGTGTGCAACGATCGCATAACTTACCTATTACTTATGGCCTGCATATACGGGACGTATAGCCATACGCTGACATCTGACGAGAAATTTTAAGCATGCTTAAAATTTCTCGACGACCTCGACGCATTTCGACGTATACCAACGTGCTTCAGCGTGCTGTTACGTATACAAAACTTACCCATAACTTATTCGACGTACGCCAGCGTATTTGCCAAATTTTTCCTACGTCGGCATACGCTGGCTAAATCGTCAAGGTGTGACAGGGGCTTTACAAATGACTGAGAACAAAACGTAGCGTAAAGCAACAATAAAAATACCCCAAAATAATTTCTAAATATACTGAGAATTATTTATATGTAGGGTGTATTAGTTCCATTAGTCACTCTAAGTTGTCCAAAGATGTGATGGTGAGTGCCAACAGTTGTTCGTCTATGTGTGTCTTGCCATTGGGGCAACCAATTCAGGGTGTACCCCGCCTGCTGTACGAAGACAGCTGGGATAGGCTCCAGCACCCTTGTGAGGATAAGCGGATTAGAAAATGGATGGATGGATGGATGGTTCCACAAGTAGAGGCACTATGGTGAGGAGTATCTAGATGGGGCGGGGGGCATAGAGCAGTGGTGCCCACACTATTTCAGCAAGTGAGCTACCTACTTTATCTATCTATCCACCTATCTATTTATTTCAAACGATATACATATATGTGTACATTTTATGTCCTTAGTTTACTCTGATGACTTGTTCTGGTCAAGGAACATCTAAAACAAACACCATATTCAAACATGAGGGGTCCATATGTGCACTTGGCAGCAGGACATCCTCGGCCACAGTTCAATGATCGACTTTGTGGTCAGAGTGTCTTTGTGTCATCGGATTTGCGGACACACGTGTTGGACACTTGAGTAAAGAGGGGCGGAGCTGTCAACTGCGAGTGCTTTTCTGAAGAAAGTTGGGACAAGGAACAAGTGAACAATCGTAAAACAAACATCTTACCTGAAAATTAGTTCTTCAAGCAGCACCCCAAAAAGTCGGTTACACCACATCGGCATTTTGACATTGCTCGGTTACCTCCAGGGCACATCCACGCCGCAGACAATATTTTTTCTGGGTATGGTACCACCGAGCACCGATTCTCGTGATAGCGAACGGTGCCATGTTTCAGTTCTGAAGCACGTCTTTCTATGTTTAGTAACAACTTGCTAGCTTTGTGCCGTCATCGGGATGCGGCTCAAAAGGGGCATGTTGTATTGAGGTACTTACCGATATTCATATTTGTGGACTCATGTGTTGACAGCTAAAATTGTTGGTGATGTAAGAGAACCCTTAATACAAAAAAACAATGTGTCTGCACATGAGAAATTCCAATCCCCCAAATTACGATGCAGATAAAAGCAAAACATTTTTATATGAATACTAGCACATTGGGGTGCGCATTAAACATAAGTATCGAAAAATGCATTGGATGGCGATTTTAGGTGGCATATTGTATTCAAGAGTGTTTTATACTTGAGAAATGTACTCATTAACATTATTTTGCAGTTGGAGACCCAGTGCATTCTATTTGTTTCCATTCAAACACAATAACAGTGGGTTAATTCCCAGTCATCCATGTGAACACAATTCATCATTTATGATTATTATGTCATACAAGTAATACTGTTCACAAGTAATTTACTTCCAAATTCAATGCTTAAAGCTTTAGTGTAAATGCTTCAAGCTTGAGTGTAACTTTTTTTCACTGAAACCAAATAGATTTTCACCAGGCCTTGTTTTCAGCTGACAGTTAAACCCCGTTAGTGTGTTTGACTTTTTCTCACTGAAGCTCTTTTCTGTGTGCTTTCAGATTAACGTTAACGCTGTCATGTCCCATGGATCTAAAAAACTTCCCCATGGATGTTCAGACGTGCATTATGCAGTTGGAAAGCTGTAAGTACTGGATACGATTACAAATGCAGCAATATTCTTCAGTACAAGGTTTCTTTTTGATACCTGTAAAACGATTCCTTGTCACTGTTAAATAATTTGAAACATTCAGTCAGTTTGGTCAACATGTATTGCTCCTCTTGTTGAAAATGTTTGTTTCTTGCTTCTGTTTAAACCCCATCATCTGACTGTATTGTCACTGGCTGGCTGTGACTGTCATTGTTTGAGACAGACGTTTATTATTGGTGTAGAATTATTATTTATTTATTTATTTTTTCGGGGGAGGGGGGTCTAGCTGTTGAATAGGCGGCTGAAAATAAAATAACCATCATGAAATGTTATGGGAAGTTCAATGAAAATTCCAACATTTTCTGCTGCAACAGAATCATTTTAAAAATAAGAGTCATAAGTTATGGAACTGGCTTTCACGAGTAGGGTTTGTCGTGGTGGAGTGGGACACATCCCTACTATTACTGGATGTTGCAGTTCTTTTGTCTTAACGGTTAAGTGCATCGTCTGTGTCAGCTTCTTAATATTATGTTGACCAGAGATGGGGCACTTTACACTATTTTGCCAGACCGTTCTCCGTCTGCGACCTGGGCACCCTTCCAGTATCATCCCTCCTTATTGATAAAATAATCATCCTCCGTCCCCGTCCGTCTTTGTCGTTTTAAAGTGCTTCCCTCACTTACATTTCACCAGTCCGTCCACCCCGCCTCAAATTGCGGTGAGACTTCTAATTTTCTTGGCTCTTGGGTTCGCGATGCACACCACCACGTGTGGCAGGTTTTTCCGTAACAATTCAGCAGCTTGGAACATGTAAGATTGAGGCCCTTCTCTCTTCTGAAGGCCACAAGTGGAACACATGGTGGCCCTGACAGGGCTCCTAAAACCACACTGGGTACGAGCCACGAGAACTAGAGGTAAGATCGGACCGCCCGAGCCCGACCCGATGATGGGCCTAAAATGATCAATCATTGCTTCGGGTTCGGGTCGGGTCGGGTTTCTCTCTCGCTGACTTTTTTTTTTTAATTTCGAGGCCGTGACTTGTTTTGGCCACGAGAGACCGTGGTTCGCAAAAAAACAGAAGTCGCCTCATCAAAACACTTGATTCTTAACTTCATCTGAACACAAGTCCAAGTTCTGTCCACTGCTCATAATGTGAGACTTCATGCCATGCTTCATGCTACATCCTGAGGGAGCTACATATGGATCAATATTCTGATTTATTGGACGTACTATTATAAATGTTTCATAAAGCGCTTTGTTACAGCTGCAGCGGTTGTGAAGGCACTATAAAAAGAAAGCTGTATTTTATTCTATTGCATTGTATTCCTTTTAGCCTAGCTCTATCTAGTGGATGCGGAGCACAACCACAGCCACTATTGTAGCTTCTATTAAATGCGCCTTATAATGCAGTGCACCCTATATACAAAAACAGTTTTAACATAGGCCATTCATTTAAGGTGTGTCTTATGCGCTGCAGAAAATACGGTAATTGTTAACTCTCTTAATGCACATTTCCCAATATGTCATTCCTATGACTTGCTGAAATAATTTAGGATCACTCTCTTCTCCCCTAATTGAGCCATGTTCAAAAAGAGCCATGTGGTTCCATCTTTTTAAAGAAAATCAAATTCATAAATTGGCAACCTAATTTCTGTGAAGGCACAGCATGAACGACTACATGGGACTGAGAAAAGAAGGATCCGATTATTTGTCTTCAGTGATATTTCTGCTTTAGCCCTCTAACCGCTGCTTTTACCATCCATAGATGAACTCATCATAAATTATGTGTGTATGAGATTATTTTTATCTGAGATGATGCAGCTAACTGATGGAATGATGCTGAGCACAGGACACACAACAACACACACGTACAGAACATACTCATTCGTGAGAAATGTGATTTTGTTAACTCCACTTCCACTATAATTATAATAAGAATTCATGCATACGGACTCTTCGAAATTGCACATGCCGTTTTGGAATTGGTTTAAAGTGTGTTTTTTTTTATGAATGAACTTGCTCAGGCAATTGAGTTATTTAGTTGTAATATCATTATTTCATAGTTGTTTGCTCAACATTACAAGTTTAAAAAAAAAACATCTCTCAACGATTTGTAATATGTGATAATATCAGAATTAAATGACCTCCCAGGCCAAGTACAGACACACTAGTAGTGATGATGGTGTCCACTGTCTTTTGTATTTTGTTTTCTTTTTAGGTTTTGGTCGTGGGAGGCTGTCAGCGCACATATTCTTTTAAAATACTTATCTGCACAGACTTGCACACACACACACACACACACACACACACACACACACACACACACACACACACACATACACACACACACACACAATAGAACCTTAAGAAACAAAAGCCAACTACATCTTTTGTGGATGGCTTTAGGCGTGTACCAGCTTTTAGCAGCTGTTCCGCTTTTTAAAAAATGCTCCAGAGAGCACTGGCTTAATACCATTTCCGAAAGCTTTCACCTATTGCGCAGCTTCACTGGTTTCTTTTCCTACTCTTTACCATTTTTAATCTTTATCAAGCAGAGTCATCCTGGTCAGAGCGTAGTCATTTAAATGATTATGTCAGTATAAACATAGCAGCGTGTTTAATCTGTCTCCGTCGACTGAATACAGATGCAGCTTGAAAAGAATTACTTTCCTCATCACAGTAGGCACGACAGTCGCATATGGTTTCAGCATACATGTTAACATATAGTCAATGTTTAGTTTAGCTCTATCGTGAATGAAGGATTTTTTTTTTATTCTTGTTATGCATGCAACTGTAAGAACAGCCCGCATGGGGTTATGAGCCACCAAACAAATAATTAAAAACCGTCAAACTAAAACAACCATTTCATCTTTCTAACCAATAAAACGTGTCCGAGTAATGCCGTATAATATTGTTAATGTAACAGTAAATCATCACAGAGTGTGTAAGACAGTAGAAAAGAGAGATCGACTTTCCTCGTCATTCAAGTCGCAGATTTCACACAACCTGTTATTTTCAGTTTTGGTTTTAACAAGACACTGTTACAACTTTTTGGCTGCGTTCAGACTGCAGTTATATCTCATTCCAAACAGTAGGCCATTCATTGAGGGTGCGCCTTATACACTACTCCGAAGCACCTTAAAGTCCAGAAAATACGGTAGCTCTAATTTATCATTATTTAGAATTGAGAAACTGACGCAATTGTCTGAAGAGTACCTTCACTTTCATTTGAAATATAAACATTTGTTTACACCATGCTGTATATTTCTTTGCACACAAATTAGCAGACCACACACATGCAGATATATAAAAGCAAAGTGAGGGCGTGCACAACTTGTGACTTGCACCTGACCTGAGTGTTCGTTGCCTTGCCCAGGGCACTCTAACAGTCGTCAGGATGCAGACAAGCATCTGTCCAACCACGAGTTACGATGCATCTAGTCTGCAACAGAACTCAAACATCTGGTTCCGAAAGCCAAGTCCTTACAGATGAGCTCCGAGTGCCCAGCACCTTAAATGATGAAATAATTAAACCTGTGTTTTTTGTATTGCCTTTTACAGTTGGTTACACCATGAATGACCTGATCTTTGAGTGGCAAGAGAATGGACCGGTCCAAGTGGCCGAAGGACTAACGCTCCCACAGTTCATCCTTAAAGATGAATCCGACCTCAGATACTGCACCAAGCACTACAACACAGGTAACACACACACCCATACATCAAAAAATATTTTACTCATCAAGTTGAGGTGGGATCCAGGAAAAAAGTAATACGGGAAGTTTCTTATTTATCCCGAGACATACATTACCAACCCAGTCGCTAAATAGAGAGACCATTTCTATTTTTCAAGAATTGCAGTTATTTCAATGATTGTACTTAAAACACAGTTGTACTTTTTAAAGTATTCCTAAGTGCCTGTTGTCACCCTCTCGCTGTCAAGAAATGGAAAACTATCGTTTTATTGGTCACGCCCAGTTGAAGTTTCCTTTAACACCGAACGCATAAAGAAGAGAATTGAGTATTCGGAAATTATCAATGGATGTTACGGTAAATGATAAGTGTTCAGACAATTACTACTCTAACGCACAGGCTGCAGCATCAAATAGAACCAGAGCATGCACCAAAACTGACAGGCATATATTCTCTCTGCTCTGTGGGAAAATTGATTGAACTGTTGGCTATTACAACATTGGGGCCCTTCTCTGCCTCTTCTTGAAGTTATGACTCAGCATCTCAACTATTAGACTTCACTGTTGCATGGCAGGTTGTGACACAACACGGCACTACACTGAGGGCCAAATTCACTCAAAGATTGGTGCTCTTCAGAAAAAATGGAGCAAACAGCGTCTAATCCACAAAGCACGCACAGATGATGCAATGCGTCAGTAACTGAGATACCAAGTAGAACGCGTCAATAAAGATGGTGCGCTGTTGGTATTAGCGCTTATTTAAAGGGAATATGCCTATATTTGGCCGAGAAATTTCCCATCTCAATGCAAGTGAGCCTCATTGATAAACGTCTAATTCACTAAAGCCACCGCGAATAGCCACACCCAGTTTGAGTGACAATAATAACGCCAACAAAAAGCTGGAGTAAAACCAAGATCGGGGCGAAGTGCCGCACTAACTTCAGCCACCATGAACAAGATGTAAAGGGAGGAGCTAGAGGTCAAAATAGATGACGAATACTTTGGGGCAGACTCTCGAGTGGTTCTAGGTTATATTAAAATGAAGCCAAGCGATTCCATGTCTTCGTCGCAAATCGGCGTTCCTCTCTCGAAGATTAATTCGCCAACATTCCAATGGTCATGGAAGCAGCGATTGCAGCATGGAGAAGGCATCAACATGCAAAACATGCTCGTAAGCAAATATTTAGAAGGAGAAAATCACTTTTTGAATTTACTTTTTGAAACCATTCGGAGATATAAGTGGTCAAGGAATTGTTGACGTACTTCATGATATCAGGGACAACATTGGGCCTGCCAGGCCAAGGTCCTATGCAATACCTGGCGCTTCAAAACTTCTCTCAACGCTCCAGGTTCTTGCATCTGGCTTATTTGGGACACCTATCCCTAGTGCGTTTGGCCTATCAGAATCGCCCATCAGCAGTGGGAGATTTAACAGCAACCTGTCGTAGGTAGACACATCACATTTCCACAAAATCGACTGGAGATTATCCATCCATCCATCCATCTTCCGAACCACTTGATCCTCACTAGGGTCGCGGGGGGTGCTGGAGCCTATCCCAGCTGTCTCCGGGCAGTAGGCGGGGGACACCCTGAATTGGTCGCCAGCTAATCGCAGGGCACACAGAGACGAACAACCATCCACGCCCACATTTCATAGTTGTTTGCTCAACATTACAAGTTTAAAAAAAAAAATATATATATATAAGAGACGAACAACCATCCACGCCCACACTCATACCTAGGGACAATTTAGAGTGCTCAGTCAGCCTGCCATGCATGTCTTTGGAATGTGGGAGGAAACCGGAGCACCCGGAGAAAACCCACGCAAGCCCGGGGAGAACATGCAAACTCCAGACAGGAAGGCCGGAGTTGGAATCGAAAACGGTACCTCTGCACTGTGAAGCAGACGTGCTAACCACTGTCGCCCTGACTGGAGATTAAAGAGACAAAACCTTTTTTTATTGTCACTGGCTTTCGTAATGATGTGGGTCCGATTGTCTGTCAGCACGAATGGACAGCCATTTTGCAACGGTATCAACATCCTCACAAACGTGGTTACCAAGCTCCCTGGATGTGTGCATGACAGCTATATTTTTAGGAACAGCATTCTGGATAGAATGGTGCAAAACATGTGCTGTGTACATACATCTACTGATGCCTATCTGGACACATCATCAGTGATGTATTCCTGAGATCATAGGGCGTTTCGGGTCTCTCAACATCATACGCCCTCCCCCAGGTGACCCAACCAGGGCTGATCAGACCCCAGCTTGTGTCCAGATGGCTAACTAGCTACCATGACTCCATGGCTCCCCTCTTTTGAGCCACAGCCATCTTGAGGCTCTCTCAGCCGCATCAGTGATACTGCGTATGGCTCTCCTCTTTCTCTCTCCCTCGATGCCGAAACTGCTGAAGGCTCTGGCCAAGGAACGGGCTGCAAATCCTCTGCATCCAACTTCCACGGGGAAACACCTTGCTCTCCAACCAGCCTGCTGACAATTGCTGACCAGTCCTGCGTACTTGGAGAGTTTCCTCTCAAAGGCCTCTTCCAAGCGATCTTCCCACGGGACTGTCAGCTCCAGCAGGACAGCTTGCTTGGTGGACTCAGACACAAGGACAATGTCTGGTCGCAGAGTGGTGACTGCAATATGGCTGGGGAACTTCAGCTGATGTTCAAGGTCCACCAACAACTGCCAGTCTCTTGCAGACGTCAGAATGCCTGCAGAGGATGTTCTTCTGGCAGGAGTTGCCGTGTCCCCAGCTCTGACAAAGGCAATGGTTTTCTTGGAGGGTCGGAACTGCTTTGCCCACTCAAGTCCTGTGCTGATGGCTTCAGCGATGGTCTTAAGGACTTGGTCATGCCTCCACCTGTACCGTCCATCTCCAAGTGCCCTTGTACAGCAACTGAGGATGTGTTCCAGGGTTCCTCGCTTGGAACACAATGGGCATGCTGGTGTCTCTGCTATGCCCCATGTGTACAGGTTTGACGGGCTTGGCAGCACATCATACACTGCCCGGATAAGGAATTTTATGCGTTGAGGCTCGGCTTTCCAGAGCTCAGCCCAGGTCACTTTCCTCTCAACCGCATTCTCCCATCTCGTCCAAGCTCCCTGTTGCTTCATTCCCACTGCCTTGCAGGTTCTCGTCTCCTCCACTGCTGCTCTCACCTCCTCCTGAACAAGATGTCGCCCTTCCTTCCCCTTGGTGTTCATTTGGGGTTGGAAAGATCCTAGCCCAGCTCGACCTCGTGTGACCACTCCCACCAGGCTCCTGTGACGCAGCCTTGCATCTGCCTCTTGAACTGCTTCCTCTGCCTTCCAATTCCTGCCAGTCCTCACTTGGATCCCTGCTTTAGCCACCATCGGATCACTTGAGTCCCTGTACTGAACCACTTCTCTGGCTCTCGATACCTTAAATTCCTCCTCCAAGGACTTGAAGGGCAGTTGCAGTTTGTTGGTGTTCCGTAGAGTGCAATGCTGCTCAGGCTCCTTGGTAGCCCCAGCCATCTCCGGAGGTGGTTGCTGACTCTCCTCTCTAAGGTCTCAACTGTAGAGATAGGGACCGTAGACAAGGAGGGGCCACAGAATCCTGGGGAGAATGCCATGTTGGTATACCCATGCTTTAAACTTCCCAGGTAGGCCGGACTTGTCCACGGATTTCAGCCAGCCATCCAACTCAGTACATGCTGACTGGATAGATGTTGTGTCTCTCAGAGAGCAGTCAAAGACCTTTCCCAGGCTCTTGACTGGCTTTTCTGTGATAGTTGGAATGGCTGTGCCTGAGATGTTAAACCGAACTTGTCTTCTACCTTCCCTTTCCTCAGCACCATTGATCTGGATTTGGCGGGTTTGAAACGCATCCGGGCCCACTCCACCAGCTTTCGAGTCCCTTCAGAATCCACCGGCAGCCTGGGACTGATTCTGTCGTGACTGTGAGGTCATCCATGAACAGCCCTGATGGGTGGTTGCCGTTGTCCGGATTTCGTCACGGGGCCCTCTACACTCTGGTTCAGCAGACTTAGTGAGCATGTTCATGGCTAGGGAGAACAATGTCACAGAGATAGTACACCCTGTGATGATACCGATCTCCACCTTGTGCCAGTTGGATGTTATTGCTCTGATGAGACCCTCATCCTGAAGTTGGTGTAATAATCAGCGATGAGGTCTCTACACCTGCTGGGTACATGATGTTTCGTCAAAGTGAGCTCGACCAGCTTGTGTGGAATGGAACCGAATGCGTTAGCCAGGTCAAGCCACAGCACTGACAGGTTGCCCTTGTTCTCTCTGGCCTCCCGAATAAGCTGTGTCACCACACCGGTATGTTCCAGGCATCCTGACATTCCTGAAATGCCGCCTTTCTGGACAGATGTATCGATGTAGGTGTTCTTTTCCAGGTAGGTGCACAACCTCTTCGAAATAGCACTGAAGAACACTTTAGCCTCAACACAAAGCAGGAGATGATGCGGAACTGGTCTAGCTGAGTGGAGTTTTCCTCCTTTGGGATCCATACCCCTTCAGCCACTCTCCATTGTTCGGGATCTTCCCCTTCTCCAGAAGACTCGCAGGATTTTGTGCAGACGCAGCAGGAGTTTAGGACAGTTCTTATACACTTTGTATGAAGTGCCACTCGGTCCTGGAGCAGAGCTTGCCCTTGCTGCGGACAACCTCCTGACTTCCGTTAGCTGCAGCTCAGACATGTCGAACTGCACTTCTGGTTCTGGGGGTCTATGAGGTTGTTACACTCTCCCAACTCCTGCTCTCTTGCGGGTCGCTGTACGTCTGCTTCAGATGTTGGTCTATGTCTTCCTGCGAGGAGGCCAGTTTGCGCTGCGCTTCTGCCCCAGCAAGTCCTTAGTGAACTTAAAGGGGTTAGCAATGAAAGCAGCACGTTTGCGTGCCCTCTCACGTCGCCGCCTCGGTGCCACTCAGCCGGCGGAGAACTCTGATGTTTTTCGGAGGATGCACATTAGATGGGCAAGCCCAGTGCGTTCCTCCTGTCCTGCCGCCTTGTACTGGGACTTCAGCGCTTTCATCTCCTGCCTGATGTTGTGGATCCTTACAGCTCTTTGATTCATTGAGTAAGATGTTCGGAGCTTTTCTTCTCCTCCTCGCCGAACCGTTCAGCTGCGATGCTGACAATGATTGTTGACATAGCTTGTAGCCTCCTGTCGGCCTCCCCCTTCGCCATTGCCTCCAGAATTTGATCGACATCGTCATCGAACTGCTTCCAGAGTGAGGTCATGCTAGCTGCAGGCCATTTAATCCGCCTCCTGTCAGACTTGATGCTCGGGGGATTCATTTGCAACACTTGGAGGTTCTGGGCACTATGGGGTGACTCCGGGCCTGGCACCTCCTGCGTCTCACCAGGTGTAACAGTAACACCTGTGCGTTGTGTTGCTACATCTCCCACCAGGCACTTCATCCGCGCTTGGTGGATCTTTAGGCCGTGGTCATTCTTGCAGATCTTACCGCATGTACACTGCTTGCTCCTAGTCGTTTGTTCGTTGCTTGGGTCTGTTACCGTTGTATCCGTCTGATTGGGGTGCTCATCCTCCCCCCCTCTCGGGCACCCCTGGGGGTATTTTTCCATTAAGTTCATAGTAGCTTGGTTGGGTTCCTCCTCTCAGAGGATGCAGATTGGGTTGCCGACCCGTTCTGCCCCAGTTGCCGTCTCTCCGGGCTGTCACTGACTCTCCAGTGGTCACCACACTCTTCATGGTTGTCATCCAGTCTTTCCTGGCTGTCACTGATCACTCAGGGCATTTGCTGTGTACATACATCTACTGATGCCTATCTGGACACATCATCAGTGATGTATTCCTGAGATCATAGGGCGTTTCGGGTCTCTCAACATCATACGCCCTCCCCCAGGTGACCCAACCAGGGCTGATCAGACCCCAGCTTGTGTCCAGATGGCTAACTAACTACCATGACTCCATGGCTCCCCTCTTTTGAGCCACAGCCATCTTGAGGCTCTCTCAGCCGCATCAGTGATACTGCGTATGGCTCTCCTCTTTCTCTCTCCCTCGATGCCGAAACTGCTGAAGGCTCTGGCCAAGGAACGGGCTGCAAATCCTCTGCATCCAACTTCCACGGGGAAACACCTTGCTCTCCAACCAGCCTGCTGACAATTGCTGACCAGTCCTGCGTACTTGGAGAGTTTCCTCTCAAAGGCCTCTTCCAAGCGATCTTCCCACGGGACTGTCAGCTCCAGCAGGACAGCTTGCTTGGTGGACTCAGACACAAGGACAATGTCTGGTCGCAGAGTGGTGACTGCAATATGGCTGGGAACTTCAGCTGATGTTCAAGGTCCACCAACAACTGCCAGTCTCTTGCAGACGTCAGAATGCCTGCAGAGGATGTTCTTCTGGCAGGAGTTGCCGTGTCCCCAGCTCTGACAAAGGCAATGGTTTTCTTGGAGGGTCGGAACTGCTTTGCCCACTCAAGTCCTGTGCTGATGGCTTCAGCGATGGTCTTAAGGACTTGGTCATGCCTCCACCTGTACCGTCCATCTCCAAGTGCCCTTGTACAGCAACTGAGGATGTGTTCCAGGGTTCCTCGCTTGGAACACAATGGGCATGCTGGTGTCTCTGCTATGCCCCATGTGTACAGGTTTGACGGGCTTGGCAGCACATCATACACTGCCCGGATAAGGAATTTTATGCGTTGAGGCTCGGCTTTCCAGAGCTCAGCCCAGGTCACTTTCCTCTCAACCGCATTCTCCCATCTCGTCCAAGCTCCCTGTTGCTTCATTCCCACTGCCTTGCAGGTTCTCGTCTCCTCCACTGCTGCTCTCACCTCCTCCTGAACAAGATGTCGCCCTTCCTTCCCTTGGTGTTCATTTGGGGGTTGGAAAAGATCCTAGCCCAGCTCGACCTCGTGTGACCACTCCCACCAGGCTCCTGTGACGCAGCCTTGCATCTGCCTCTTGAACTGCTTCCTCTGCCTTCCAATTCCTGCCAGTCCTCACTTGGATCCCTGCTTTAGCCACCATCGGATCACTTGAGTCCCTGTACTGAACCACTTCTCTGGCTCTCGATACCTTAAATTCCTCCTCCAAGGACTTGAAGGGCAGTTGCAGTTTGTTGGTGTTCCCGTAGAGTGCAATGCTGCTCAGGCTCCTGGTAGCCCCAGCCATCTCCGGAGGTGGTTGCTGACTCTCCTCTCTAAGGTCTCAACTGTAGAGATAGGGACCGCGTAGACAAGGAGGGGCCACAGAATCCTGGGGAGAATGCCATGTTGGTATACCCATGCTTTAAACTTCCCAGGTAGGCCGGACTTGTCCACGGATTTCAGCCAGCCATCCAACTCAGTACATGCTGACTGGATAGATGTTGTGTCTCTCAGAGAGCAGTCAAATGGTGCAAATGGTGCAAATGGTGCAAAACATGTAAAACAGCCGGATAACTACTGGGTAAGACAGAGATTTTGAGACGTATGTGCCATAATATTGATCGCAAAGGTGTTGGAAAGCATGCTTATTATTTATAAAATTAAGGGTTACAGCGGCTTCCAACTGCAGGTGTGGATGATGACTCTTGTGAGGAACTCAACAACTGATAGTGAAGAAGCTTGCAACCAGGCACATATCAAAACAAGCAGCGGTGATTGAGCGCACTTTTGGAATTCTAAAAAGCAGATTTCGATGCCTGGATTGTAGCAGTAGAGAAATGCAATCCAATACCCTCCAAGTGTGCCAGATTACAGTGGTGTGCTGCATTCTCCACAACATAGCAATCAGAGCTGCCCTTCATCTTGAGGAACTGCAAAATGTCAAAGTCCTTGAAGCAGATGAAGGGAACGAACCTGCCCCACAACCTCATTTGCATGCAGACAAATTAGGCAGGAATGTCAGACAGAACATCAGTCAGCATTTCTTCCAATAGCCCAATGCGCTGCATTGTGTTTTCATTTCAGCTGATTCTGAAAGTTGTCTTTAAATGCTGTCAAGATGCCGAGGAATCAGGAGGTCCAGGATGGTGGTTTCGAAAACGCACTCCAGACAAATTAAAGCAACTTTTTTTTTTGTGCGAACACTTTGGAAACACAAATGTTGGCAGCAGTAAATTGCCAGAAGCTGTCATCTCCACATGCAGCTCATTTAATTGTATTTTTTTTTTAACGTGTTGTACAAACAAAAAAATGTTTGCTGTCTATGTGTGATGTTGCAGGTAAATTTACTTGTATTGAAGTGCGGTTCCACTTGGAGCGTCAGATGGGCTACTACCTGATCCAAATGTACATCCCATCTCTGCTGATTGTTATTCTGTCCTGGGTCTCCTTTTGGATTAACATGGATGCGGCCCCGGCCAGAGTGGCGCTTGGCATCACTACTGTCCTTACAATGACAACACAGAGCTCAGGCTCAAGGACTTCCCTGCCAAAGGTCAGTTGTGGAGCTTTTTGTTGACAAGCTTTTGTTTGGTTGGCTTTCATTCAGGTACTTCACGCTCCTCTTAACATCTAGGAACAATTTGACGGTTAGAGTGTGCTGCATTACTCAAAGTATGCTATTTATACTGGCATTCAGCTCATATGAACGGATATCCAGTAATCAATTATTAAAGACAATCACTCTCATTACGGTGCATGAGCTGGTCAACATGATTACATGACAGTTGTGTTGCCTTATTCAGTTAAATTACTCAATGTGCATCTCTTCGTAGACCAGACTGACAAAGCTACAAAACTAACAAATCCCGAATACGTATTAGAATAAAGCACACATCAATAATATAGGATTTATTTGATACTGTGTGTGTTTTAAGATATTTTACACTTTGACAGTAAGATTGTGAGAGAGGCAAGATGGCCAACAGTGTGCTGATGTCTGTCTTTGACCCTTCCGTTGCATCGGCTTCATTTTTTGTTTTTGACATTTGGTGCTACAGTTTAATGACAGAGTCTCTGCGTGTTTATGATTGAAAATCTGTATAAAATTTTCAACACAAACTCAGTGATTCGGGTGCATGTTAGGGAAAAGACGTTTCGCCCGCTCCAGGCAGATATCCTTGTTACCTTGTTAATTCTCTTTGGCGTTCACGCCCTTGTGCTGCAGTCAATGTAAATAATTTTATATAACACAACATACAATTTTACAACAATTGTAAAACTATTATTCCTGAATATTTATTTCACTTTCAACCACTCGACATGTTCAGTGGCATCGGCGCTATACATGCATATATAGTTCTTATTTTTTTCTTTGTATTATTGCCCTCTATGTACAAGAAAAGCGGTACTGTGCTATGACCAAAACTTAAAATATCTCTCTCTCTCTCTCTCTCTCTCTCTCTCTCTCTCTCTCTCTCTCTCTCTCTCTCTCTATATATATATATATATATATATATATATATATATAACATGAATTGGAATATTTTATATCAACAATTTTTATGCTTTGTCTTTGATTTAAAGATGACAACACGCAAAAATCTACAAAAATTGTCTAAATTGTAACACAAGGGTTTTAATTGTTCAGTCATTGATGAACAGAAGTTTTATCCTAAGGGAGATCTTCCTTGGACCTGGAGGAAGAAACTCCCCTGGTGGAGGAACTGCGATTGTTTTACAACCAAAATGTAAATGTAAGCCATGTGTATTCTCCAAATCCAGGGTTGGCGCTGGGCTCAACTGTATAAAAATCTTGTAGCCACATTCGAGCATAATTAGCCATGACAACGAATGTTAAGTGGCAGCGGTGCCACCTGTATCATCGCTACCTGCATCGCTCATGCATGTGTAGCCACCCTAAGTGCAGCTACTCAGTGTCACCCTTCTAGTGAGTTGTCAAAGAACAAATAAATCAACGTCTCTCAAGTGTATCAAATTATCCAAATCTTTTCGAGTTAGGGTGCACTTACCTTGGGTTGCAGTGAGATTGGCAAGAGCAAACTCTAAATAAGACACACTGGCAGAAATTTAGAAAAGGTATATTGAGTAAATATTTACATAAAGAGTAATCAGGCAACAAAAAACTGTGAATACACTCCTTTAGCCAGAATTTTCGCCAACTCTGAACAAGAATTGAAAAAAAACCAAGAAAAAGTACAAATACGCTGTATTTTTAATACTGTTAAGAGTCTCCCTCAATGCTGAGGGCATTCAATTCCATTTTTTGGAATACAAGTTCAAGGTTAAGTTGTTATCGGTTCCTATCAGGGTTGGTATCAGATCTGACCCATGAAAAAGGTCTCAGATAAAAAAAGATACTGGGTTCGTCCCCAAAAAAATTTGAATCCTTTTAAACTGTCCTACCACCCTCCAGGGAAAACGGGTGGCCATGAAGTCCAAAGTGTCCCTTCGTTGACGTTCCATGGTGCAGTTCAATCATTTGATGATTCGATCAGTCAAAAAAAAAAACACAGCCTGCATGAAATGCGCAAGGCATTCACTCAATGTGGCTAATTCTCTCAAACAGCTTTTACTTCGAAACAAGGCAATGTGGCGATAATCGGGCAGGGAAAATAAACAATTCGGTAAACCTAGATCACATGAAGGCCGCAGTGGTATTCGCCGTGAACATGTTAGCTTAGCTCGATGCTAATGCGCGTGCAATGTAGCGCACGTGTAGTTGCAATGGTTTATCCCCCTTTTATAAGAACACAGTTATATCTTTCATCAACAAAAAACAATCTTCATTTTCAACAACGTTATTCCCCACTGTTTTTTTATGTTACAAATCGAATGCTAATCGCACATATCCAACTAAAAACACTCACCAGGAACGTTATCTCCTCTAAATGCTTCTCTCTCCTTGGCAAAAAATGGCCACAGGATTCAACTCCACTACCTTACACAGGTAGAGGTTCAAGGACCAGCTTTCGTCTATCCAGAGCCATTTGTCTTTTGACCCGCATGGGAAAGTGCTAGGAAGTTCTCTCCCTCACGAACTCATTCGTAGCGCCGTGGTGCATTTAAGATTCATCAGAAACATCAGTATCGCTAATAAACATCACGAACTTGAGTCATCGTTTGTGTTAGGCTTCATGAGAAATGAGCACAGGACCCACAAGCAGACACAATGAACTCAGAAGGATTTATTAGCCAGGAGTGGGATAGGTCGATGTGGCAGGAAGTGAATGATAGTCAAAGCGACCAATTCAAGGAGTGCAGGACATAGGAGCGTAACAGCTTGGCAGAAACAAGATCACTGACAAACTGGCAAAAGTTGGCTGTTCCGGCTTGCTTTTATGCTGCAAGTGGCTGATGAGCTGAAGACTCACAGGTGTGCAAGGGAGGCAGGTGCACCAATTAGCGAGGCGCCCAGCCCACGCTGAAAAAGGCAACAAAACAAAAGGGAGGGGTGACGCCATGGACGAACAATGCATTCTAACAGTAGAGAGAGGCCTCAAAGGGAGAGACACCAGTTGCTGAGTTGGTAAGGCTGTTGTAAGCATATTCCACACATGCCAGATGTGATGCCCATGTAGAGGGGTCCTTCTCAGACATGTAGTGGAGGGAGGTCTCCAACACCTGGTTAGCCCTCTCTGTCTGACCATTGGACTGAGGGTGGTACCCAGAAGACAGACTGGCCCCCAATCCAATAGATTGACAAAAGGCCCTCCACACCCGTGATATGAACTGGGGGTCCCGGTCAGAGCCTATGTCAAGGTGGAGGCCATGCACCCTGAATACTTGGTCGACTAAATGTTTGGCCTTTTCCAAAGCCGAGGGGAATTTATTGAGGGGACCAAAATGAGCTTTGGAAAAACGGTCTACAACCGTCATAGTAGTGGTTTTGCCTTTGGTTGGTGGCAACCCGGTGACAAAGTCCAGTGCTATGTGCGACCAGGTTCTTTGGGGGATTGGCAATGGGTGGAGTAATCCAGCTGGGGCCTGATGGGATGCCTTGCTGCGGGCACAAGTGGTAAAAGCAGCAACAAACTCCCAGGTGTCTTTCTCCATGCCAGGCCACCAGAACTGTCTCTTGAGCAGGGCAATTGTGCGGTTGGCTTCCGGATGGCAGGCAGACTTAGACGTGTGAGCCCACAAGAGGATTTGGGAACGGACAGAGTCAGGGACAAAAAGCTTGTTCTCAGGGGCTGTACCAGGATCGGGTTGCTGAGCTCGGCTCCTTCCCTGCAAGAGAGGTGACATTCCATGTCCCTAGAGCTAGCTTTTGTAGCCGAGGTTTGGAGCACCAAGTTCCCCAGCCAGTTCCCTTCGCACCCGACCCCTTTGGCCCCTCTCATAGGTGGTGAGCCCATGGGAAGGGGGATCCACGTTGCCTCTTCGTTGCCTACACCATAGGTGTAGGCCCGGCCACCAGGCGCTCGCCAGCAAGCCCAACCTCCAGGCTGGGCTCCAGAGGGGGGCCCTGGTGACCCATATCCGGGCAAAGGAAATCGAGGTCCATATATCTGACTCATCATAAGGGGTCTTTGTGCTTTGTCTGGTTCCTCACCTTGTGACCCTGCCAGGCTCATAAAGCCCCAGACAACTTAGCTCCTAGGATCATTGGAACGCACAAACCCCTCCACCACGGTAAGGTGCTGGCTTACGTAGGGGTATAGGCATGTATGTGATTATACAAAGGTATTACATTTGGCACAATGGCGATTTAATTTCTAATGAAATATCAGTTATTTTGGTGGCTATTTTTTGAACCCAGAAGAGACCTAGTTCTAAAACTCCACCTCTCCCCGTGTGGCTGTGCCGCTTTCCTGACGTTGTACTAAAGTGGGCCATAGACAACGCCAAAACAGAGCAACAACAAACAAGGGGAAAGGGGACACATCGGCGAACTCCTCTTTCAGACACATAACATCCTCTCTCTCAACTGCTCCCCCGATCCCTCCTTCCCATCTGGTGAGTGGTGTGAAACATTCAAAAACACTTGGCAGTAACATTGCTCATCAAAAATAACATGACATGTTTCTGCGAGCAACACAGGTCTTAAACTTCTCACAGCCCAAAACTCATTTTCCTCACTTGCGCATTTTGTAATATAAAATGTAACGAAAGAGTTATTGTCACTGGGCAGATTAGGTGCAAAAACAACCACTTCTTGTGCAGCACTTTGTATGAAGATGTGGTTGTTTCAAAGCGCTCCATGAATAAAGCTTTTTGAGATGTATACCGTAATATCCAGGGCTCTATACTAACTCTTCACCTTGTATCACTGGTGTAAACAGCTTTCAAATTGGTTGGACCAGGACTAAATTTAGTTGCACCCCTTTTTATTTATTTATTTATTTATTTATTTATTTATTTATTTATTTATTTATTTATTTATTTATTTATGTATTTATTTATTTATTTATTTATTTATTTATTTATTTATTTATTTAATGAGTTGTCTTCATTGGTGTGTTGGGATTTTGTATAAAGAAGAGACTGATAGTGACTAAAGTCATCATATTTGCAAAATGTTTTACCTTGAGTAGGATGTTTATTTTGCATATAATAATGTAATTTACTTAATGGCAGTATAAACAGATCAATGAAACAGGCAGATACTGGATGTCTTTATGCATGAACAATTATTTATTAATAAATATTAATTATTGATTGATTTGCTAAAATGTATAGTAGGTACATCAAATTAAAAATTTAAGCCTACTATTACAGTGTTACCTCTACTTATGTAATTAATATGTTCTGGAAGATATTTCTTAACTACAAGATTTTGTAAGTGGAGACGTGTTTTCCATGTAAATGCCCTAAGGCGTAGAAAAAAAAGTAGCGTGTTTCCGGTAACCCGATCGAGCGAGAATTTCTACCTCGAACAAAAACTTTACGGTCGGCATTTTTTTTCAAACCTTTTACATTTTTGTGTAATAATCATAATAATAATACATTTCATTTCATAAGCGCCTTTCAAAACACTCAAGGACGCTTTACAATCAAAACAAGAACAATAAAACCGTGGAGGTGAGAGAGAGAGACTCCTCGACCGCTGGTGCGTTTGGCTGCCTCTGCTCAACCCGTATTGTTTTGTATTGTTTTGTGTTTTTTGTTATTGTAAAGTGTCCTTGGGTGTCTTGAAAGGCGCTTATAAATAAAGAGTATTATTATTATTATTATTATTAAAACTACAGACAAAATTATAAATAATAAAAGGAAAGATGAATTTAGAGCGTTTACATCGGTGCAAACTCTCGTGATATTCACGTTGAGCGTGCGCGTGGTTTGCCCTGTCGTCTGTCAACAACATTGAATCGTGGCGGCGGCCACAATCTCCGACAACAGTTTGAAAAAAATGCCAGGCAAAAAGCACTTCTGAGAGAAGGCAAAAAACGATGAGGATGCAGTTAAAATGTAAATGACCATCATTTTTATTCATTCATTCATTCATCTTCCGAACCGCTTGATCCTCACTAGGGTCGCGGGGTGCTGGAGCCTATCCCAGCTGTCTCCGGGCAGTAGGCGGGGGACACCCTGAATCGGTTGCCAGCCATTCGCAGGGCACACAGAGACGAACAACCTTCCACGCCCACATTCACACCTAGGGACAATTTAGAGTGCTCAATCAGCCTACCATGCATGTTTTTGGAATGTGGGAGGAAACCGGAGCACCCGGAGAAAACCCACACAAGCCCGGGGAGAACATGCAAACTCCACACAGGGAGGCCGGAGCTGGAATCGAACCTGGTACCTCTGCACTGTGAAGTCGACGCGCTAACCACTGGATTACCGGGCTGCCCCGGCATTGACACAGATCTATCTATTTCTATATCTATCTGTCTATCTATCTACACCAGTGGTTCTTAACCAGGGTTCGATCGAACCCCAAGGGTTCGGTGAATTGATCTCAGGGGTCAATTACTTATGACACATCTGCTTGGCCATCACTGGCTGGTTCATTTTGTGCACAATTAAAAAAGCGGATATTTTATACTTTGACTAATTGTATTTTCTTTTTTCTGTTTTAAATAAATGTGTTTTATTATGTATTTTTATTTCTCACTAATGAAGGGTTCAGTGAATGTTCATTTCAACTGGTTGGGTTCGGTACCTTTAACAAGGTTAAGAACCACTGATCTACACACATAGACACATACAGTCAAGGTCCCTCTCAGCCAATGGGATGTCAGGAAGATGCTCAGTAATAGCCAATGGCAGAGCAGCTATAAGTTGCATTCAGGAGCTACGAGCAGCAGTCCATGTTGAATTTTTACCTTTTTTGAAATTTATTTCGTAACAATAGGCAATATTTTCCTGTTGAGGCATTTCGTAACTTGAAAATGTCGTTTGAAGAGACGTTCGTAAGTAGAGGTACCGCTGTATTTCTTTTAAGGGCATACTTCATTATCTACGTGAACACAGTGCCTTCGTTTTTATTCTAGTCTGGACATAGCCAATCTCACACTCTTACGTGGGGATGTCAGTGTCTCCGTCGATCATAAATGATATGTAGGGGGCGGCGATAATTTTCAGACTGTGTGGACTGAACGACAGCTCGCAGACTACACATGTAACAGAGCAGCGAACACAAACAACAATGGCGACCTGCTTCAAGGAGTGCTTATACAGTATGTGGAGATATGCAAAAATGTACATCCAATATTACATCAAACAACAAACACAGGAGCTCTTTGTTTTGGCGGGGTAAGGGTTCTTTTGCGGGGTCACGACTAAGATTATGAATGTGCATGCTTTTCATAATATTCAATGCTTTGTTTAAACGAAAACACATTTTCGTTTTCAGTGGAGAAATTTTTGTTTTATTTCACCCAATGTTTGGATAAAAAGGACATTCTACAGCTGTAATTTTAATACCATGGTAACGTGATATGTTTGCTAACTGTTAGCATATCATGAGCCCATGCCTACTTTTGACACACCCTCGGCGTAGAACCTGGAAATGCGCGCAGGCACCAAAGAGGTATAATTATTAAAGGCTGCGGCTGGGTGTAAATCATCAACATCCATTTTTGCTGAGGCTTGTGAACGTTCTGTCAAATCCATTTGGAAAATAGTACACCAATGTGTTATGTTCACTGTTCTGTCCAACATGCTACACTTTGAAGTACAGCGTGGTTTGTTTTTTTCTTCATGAAATAAAACCAATAGGAGTAGTTTAATCACAATTCTGTGGTTATGACTGAATGCATATTTGAAGCTGCTTCAAGAAAGAAAAAAGGCGGTGAGCCTGCTGGTCGCTAGATCAACGGTGCCCTGCATCCTTCCTTGCGCCACCGACCAGACGAGTCACAATCATATTTGCTGACTGACACAGAAGCAAATAAAAACAAATGATTCAATGTCTAACTCAACTCTGAACTGTTGCGATGACTAGTTGTGAGTAAAAGTGGTCAGGCCTGCGCTGGAGGGGGCTGGAATCCCCAAGCTGCCAGCAGCATGTTTGAAGGGAATGCACTGATATCTAATGTGACATATCCAGTATATGTTTGGCCATCAGCATCATGTGATCGAGGACACAGTCTGGCCGTTGGGCAGTGTACAAGCGGTGGTGAGCATGATGGCCCAGGTGTGCCTCATACCGTCACAACGACTCAGCCCACACCTGGCTGACAAAATCTGCACTATGATGTTTGCTGGACTTTCTACAGACTATGCAGTGCAGAAAAGTGCAGTTATCCAATCCATCGGAGTAGGCGCGCAGCATGCACACGGAGCCAGATTTGTCAGGGAACACCCACAGTTTATGGTTGCTCACCCCGAGGGCGTACCTGGCATAAGAAATGCACGCTCATGTACATGAAATAATATCGCACTCCGATTTGCATAATTGTGTCTTTGTTTGTTTGTTTGTTTTGTGCCGAATAGCCTGAAGGACCGGTGGTGAAAATTAAGAATGCCATTGTTGTAGGTTTATTTGCTGTTGTCTTTTCAAAGAATGTAATCTGATGTCAAGGATGTGTTGATTAAGCACATTGTGCATCTGTTGTGTGTGAGAGAAAGAGCCCTTCAGTCGTCTTCTGGTATCTTGTATGCATGAGAAAAAATCAGACATGGAGCACTTTGTTACATAACCCTTATTAGCACGACCATTTCCATAAAAGTACGTGTGTGTGCGCGCGTGTGTGTGTGTTTCGGAGGAAGGAGGTTGATCGTGTTCCGAGTGCCAAACAGAGCTTTGCACTCCACTGTGTTACGCATGTCTGAATACTGTACGTAATTTCATCAAAACCAAAAAAAAAAAAAAATGAGGTCACACGCTCTGACTTGAGGCATTAGTTTAACAACAAGTAGCTCCTATCTTAAAGTTACGTACGAAAAGGTTTTCGGAGAATATGCTGTAAAATAAGAATGACTAAATACATATTTAACAACAAAGTTTCACAGGGGGCTTTTGAATTAATTTGAGTATCAACAAATTCCTGGATTGTTGTCCAAATGTAGGTCTTCACGATGAGTTGTGTGTATGTCACAGGTCTCGTATGTCAAGGCCATAGACATCTGGATGGCGGTGTGTCTTCTCTTTGTCTTCTCTGCGCTCTTGGAGTACGCTGCAGTCAATTTTGTTTCAAGGCAACATAAAGAGCTGCTCCGATTCAGGCGACATCCCAAGAAGGGCAAGGTACTCCAAGATACTCGTGGAAAAAAAATAATAAATCAATACTCCTTTACCGGTGTATTTTTCTGTGAACGGACAATAAAATAGTTACCCAGTTTATCGTTGCAGTGTGTCAACGTTTAGATTTTGAGGCTACCTTCCAGTGGTGGCATGCTAATATGCGTCATGAAATGAGGAGGGATGTTTCACGAGTTCTGTCTGAGCATGTTTAAGTTTCCCCACCACCTCGTTGCTGTACTGGTGCATGGCTCTGCATGGCTACATCACAGTAGTTGTGGTTTTTTTTGGGGGGGGGGACAAGCCATCCAAACAAGATGAGCCTGAATGTCGGTGCATGATATCAATCTTTGTGAGCATTCAGCATTCAGTCAACATGTGGATAACATGTCTCCTTCTGTTCAATGTAATGGAAAAGTGGTGGAAAATATAGTGGGTGGGGGGGGTTCTATTTGAGGTGTTGCCTACAAATTCGAAAGTGAATCCATTTTAGATGCTGAACAAAACAAAGCTTAGAAAGTTGAATCTATTTCTCAAGCAATTTTATCCTTTTGGCTTTAGTCTGGCATTTCTTTGTGAAAATATAGATTAAAAGTAACACAAGGAAACAATGTCAATGAGAAATTTCATGTGTTAACATGGAACGCTTGGTGATGCCTGGGAGAAATCAATTTCCAAAAAAGGAAGAATACATGTAGAGCCATGTCAAAAATTATGAGACCTCCAGGTTTGTTCTTAATTTTAATGTCTCGAGCTACTAAAATAGTTTCAAGTGATTAACTGACAAAAGAAAAAACATGGAATACCTAAAAGCACCGTTTTTGTTTGTACAAAGATGTACAACAACTATAAGAACCTGATTTTGGCTCCCCAAATAGGAAAGTGAAGAAACAAGGGTGGGTTCATGTTTTTTTTTTCCTCCTCCATCCACAATAACTTGTTTAGAGGAAAGAAACTTCACCATGTATTCATAAATAGTACAAATTAATATGGATAGAAAATATCAAGTTTGTTAAATATTAATTTAATACATCTATAGTTATATACAGTATGTACAGTGGTACCTCAACTTACGAACGTCTCTTCATTTGAAATTTTTAAGTTGCGAAACGCCTCAACAGGAAAATATTGCCTCTTGTTACGAAAGAAATTTCAAGATACGAAAGGTAAAAATACAGTATGGGCTGCTGCTCGCAGCTCAGAGTTTCCTGAACGCAACATACTTATAGCTGCTCTGCCATTGGCTATTACCGAGCATCATCCTGGCGTCCCATTGGCTAAGAGGGACCTCTACCGTATGTGTAATAGATAATAATAGATAAGTAATGGATAATAGATATAGATAGATATAGATGTAATAGATAAGTATGTGTCTATGCAGCGTCCTCGTCATTCGTCCCTCGGGCCATGAGGCATTTCAATCGTTTGGGGTGATTCATAAATGTGAATCACCCAAAAAAGTATTCACCAGTACAGTGCTCGCTCACTATGCTGATGTTTGCCTTGGACATTTTTGAAGGATTGTTAAAAGCCAACAAAAGCAAACGTCCTTGGATCAGTTCTTTATGAAACGCCAGGCAAAAACCACTTCTGACTTGAACTAAACAGGGCAAAAAACAATGAGGACGCAGTTAAAAGTTAAATGACCATCATTTTAAATCTTTCCTCCATTCTGTTTTTTACATTATGCACAACTCTCATTTATTGTGCAACAATCTAATTGTAGCATATTGTTACATATTTCTATGCTATAGAAAACATTTCTGTCTGAATTTTGGGGGACCTTGGAACGGATTAGTGCATTTACATGGAAAACTTAAAACTTACTGACAAAATGTTCTAGTTAAGAAAGTTCTTCCAAAACCAATTAATTTCATAAGTAGAGGTAACACTGTATTGTCAGTTTTCCTCAGAATGCAGCACGTTGTTTGGAATCCGACCCGCACTAATACAATGTAACTCCCAAACCTCACCAATGTAACCAAAATGTCTTGTACATTGACTGAATGAGTGAGTAGCCCGTATTTGGTGTTTGTACTGGATGTGTTTGGTTTTTTTTCCCCACCCCCTTTTGATTTCTCTCCATTGACGACTGGTGTGCATGCTGTCGACCGGTAGAACAGTGGAGGTGCAGTTGATGCAGATGAGCTAGCTGAATCCCTCCATCGTGTTAACATTGACAACGGCCTCAAGGCGTCAGACCCGCTCTATGGATCTATGACCAACATCTACAACAGCAGCTACAGGGTATGGCACAATACATGAAGTGTGTTGGCATGTACCTGCATGTGCATGTCGCGTCATGCAACCGGTGTATTGTGTGTCTTCACCAGCATTCTGCCAGTCAATAAAGCTGCTTAAGAGGAGATGTGGACTGGATATAGCCCTAAGGACAGTGTTAGTAACAGAAAGGTGGAAAGACAGACAAATATGACACACTATGGTTAAAAATAATCTAAATGCTGCAGCAATTTTTTTGTCATGTGTTTCTATCAATAACTGCTTGTATTATAAGCAAATACCAGGCATATGCCGTATTTTCCACACAATATAACACACCTAGAAGCATTCGATTTTCTCAAAAGCCGACGGTACGATTTATAATCTGATGCGCCTTATACATGCATCAATATTCTGATTTCTTGGATGTAGTATTATAAATGTTCTGTAAAACGCTTTGTTAAAGCTGCATTGTTTGTGAAAGCTCAATATAAATAGAGCTACCCGAAGACAGCTGGGATACACTCCACCACTCCCTGCAATCCTTGTGAGAATAAAGCGGATCAGAAAATGGACGGATGCATTGTATTGTCTTCCCTTTAGTGTAGCTCCATCTAGTGGATGCATAACACCACCACAGCCAATAATGTAGCTTCTATTCTATGCGGCTTATGCACTCTATGTATGAAAGCAGTTTTAAAATAGGCGATTCATTGAAGGTGTGCCTTATACTCCGAAGCCCCTTAAAGTGCGGAAAATACGGTAATCAAACAAAAACACTTAGGGCCTGATTTACGAAGATCTGTAATGGTGTGTGCTGAATTGCATGTCCCACTAACTTTGCGTGGGCACGTTACATGGAATCTAATAAGATTGCTATATTTTATTTAGATCCCAAATAGCGAGTGCTAAAGTGTGTGTACACTTACTCAAAAAGGTTGAGCGCACTTGTTGGCAACTGGTGTAAAAGTACTGAAGTACAGTATTTTAAAGAGGGTTTTGCACTTTAAAGGGGCCACATCACGCTAACTTCACCGTTTTTAGATTTTAGCCATATTAAAATGCTAATTCCTCACTAACACCACCACCCAAAGTGGTGGTGGGGGGGGTCACAAGAACATTTCGGAAAGCAGACGTTATGATACTGAGAGAGAACTTTGCCTGCGTGGAGGCTTTGCCTCAGACTGGCAGCAGCTACGACCCACGGTCGCCGTGTTAGTCCATCCATTCATTTTCTGGTCTGCTTTATCCTCACAAGGGTCGCGGGGGGTGCTGTAGCCTAGCCTATCCCAGCCGTCTTTGGGCAGTAGGCGGTGGACACCCTGAACAGGTTGTCAGTCAATCGCAGGGCACACAGACACTCACACCTAGGGACAATTTAGAGTGTTCATTCAGCCTACCGTGCATGTTTTTGGATTGCGGGTTCAAACCGGAGGACCCGTAGAAAACCCACGTAGGCACGGGGAGAACATGCAAACTCCACACAGAAAGGCCAGAGCTGGAATCAAACCCTGCACTTTGAGGTCGACGCGTGAACCTCTGGACCACCGGGCCGCAAGCCGTGTTTGTAATTCACAATAAAAGTTGAAATAAGCAACAACTGACATTATATCCTTGAGAAACACTACAACATATTCTTCTCATTGTTACTTTTTACTGTTTCATGGGAGGTGTGCACAGCCAGGTTTAGGAGAAAGTCGTGAAAGGGGAGGCAGTAGCCACACGGAGATGTGGGGTCTTGGTGAAATTATGTCCGGATTAGAAAAATAGCCACCAAAATAATTTCATACAAAATTAAATCACCATTGGGCCAGCGGTACAGTATATGCCAATAGTTAACTGTGGAAAACTAAAAGAGCATGATGGGTTTTACCATGAAACATTTAGGGGAGTGCCACAATTGCAGAATAAAGATTAAAGTGAAGGAATTGGCAGTGATGGTGGAAGAGAAAAACAAACCAACCAGAAACCAAATAAATGCCATGCTTCATTTGATTTAACTTGTCCCGAGTGCAAGGCAATCAGATGGATTTGCGCATCCTGCACAATGCTGCATTTAAAACTGGAACAGCACACCGAGAAACTACTCTTCAGAAGCGAGCAGCGATTGTCCCCATAAAGTACAGAGTTGAAAGGAGGTTAGTCACAGGTGATATGGCATGATACCTTCTTGTGACTGCCATTAAGTCATCACTTAGATCATACGGAAGCTCCAAAACTGCATTGTCCCTAACATTTATTCTTTCAAATATGTTTACGTAAGCATAAATGTTCTTGCTGCCCCCTCTCATTTTGTCTGCACAGCACAATGGTGTCTCATCGTACACTCCACTTTGGTATTTAAGACACAAAGTCGGCTCTCACAATTGGTCTCATTTGCTCATAGACTTTTCAGAACCTGCAAAATGAACTGCGTGGCAATTTTGCCCTTTTGGCAGAAATGATCCTGTGTGTGCCTGGTTAGCAGATCAGCTTCCACATCTGTTTGCGTGATCATTGAAGTTTGCTCCCCAGACTGCTGCTTAATACGCAAACTGGAAAAAGCAGGACAACAGACAATTTGAATTTGCCGTATTTAAATAAACGTAAGCACCCACAATCTGAAAATAAAGTGGTGATACCCAACATTTTTACACACACTGCTTAATTCTTCTGAAATTTGTTTTTAACTTAGCTGTCACTCAAATGTAAATTGGCGCTGCTAACAGGAGGAGACAAAATATAGAATGAGTTGCCGATCTTAACTTTGATGAAAACAGTGGTACAGATCAATTTGCTATGAATTATTTATTTCCTGAAGCGAACTGTCTTTGAAATTTAAAAAAAAATCTGAAAGACAACTAGCATCGCACAACAAATTATGTTTGACATTGGGGGTTCCGCTGCATTGACATACAAAAATAATAAATAAATAAATAAATCGCCGTTTAAACATTCAAGTATTTTTTTTACTGTATAACGAGCTTGTTCAATATCTTGCTTGATTTATAACTGCAGACAGCCCAAGAAGGCGGTCTAATGAGATGTCTGTTGCTCCTTTCTGTCTATCAGGAAGGGGAAGTACATGAGACGAGACTGACCTCTGCAGCTGCTGTAACTTCCACTCCCAGCAACAGCAAGGACTCCAAGGCCACCACTAACAATACCGTCACTGCACTAAACACTCAAGGAGCCCCGGCACCCGCTGCCCCGAATCCCTCGGGCGTCGCTCCAGGAGGAGGGAAAAGCACAGAAGAGATGAGAAAGTTATTTATCGACAGAGCCAAAAAGATTGACACGGTGTCGAGGGCCGGTTTCCCGCTGGCCTTCCTGTTTTTCAATATATTCTACTGGGTTCTTTATAAAATACTTCGCCATGAAGATTTCCATTAGCCACAGAGAAAGACAGAGACGGTGCGGAGCATACGTACCGTCAATCCGATATGCACACATAAAATAAATGCAAACACACTTGTACTGTAGCTCATGTGAGGACATGCTTTCTTTCTTTACCTCCCGGGCACGTTAATCTCCTTTCTTATGACCTGCCACTTGTGACCTCACATTGCCCCAAAGTTGCCAAAAACATCGATGTACAGGGAGAAACAAGCATACTACACAGACGAAAAACAATTATGACTTGGTAGTCTTCAAGACAACAGTTTTGGCATGATTTTGACAACACAGTGTTTGTATGTAGAAACTCTTTTGGTACAATATACTCAATGGTGATGGGGTTTGAAATCATTGGTTCAATTTTCACTGCCGCTTCTTATGCCCAATTCCAATTGAGTGCCTGTCTCATTTTTGGGGTCTGTATCGTTACATCTCCAGTACCGTATTTTCCGGAATATAAATCACAGTGTTTTTCATAGTTGACCAGAGGTATCACGAACACTCTGGATCAATTTATGTGTAAAATTATGAACACATTATTACAGATCATTTCACGTTATTTTCCCATTAAACTAGACGAGGGCGCTCTAGGCCTGTATTGATAAGCCGACGATGAATCTGACGTAAGCGACGTAGAAGAGGAAGTGGACAATTGGAGTGACATTGATGATTTGGTAAACTTGTGAGCATGTTCTTTATGCTATAGTTATCTGAATAATTCTTAATACAGGGGTGTCAAACATACGGCCCGGGCGTGGAACCGGCCCCCAAGGAGGTTCGATCAGGCCCACAGGATAATTTAAAAGTGAAAAAATGCATAAAAGACACGGAATGAATATTTTCAATAAGGTGCAATTCCTTGAGTATCCGCTAGGGGACACACTGTTTTGATCAGAGTAGAAGACAACAGCAGCCTCAGTCTTTCACTGAGACAGACCCAACACAGCAGACGCTATCAAGGACATGTGAATACTTTATTCTTTACACATTTAATAGCACTCTCCTTAGTTTGTAAGGTGTAGGCAGGGATTAAATTTAGATTTTATATGCACATGTGTAAATTATTTAAAAATCCCTTTCTTTATAAATCTGGTTTAATCTTAAAGTGCATTATTATATTTTTCAATACTAATTACTTGGTAAAGTTTTGTGCCTTTGTCCAATCAGTGGGATCAGTTCCAATTCATATATGTGAATGATAAAAGTAAATTGCACATTTGTCTAAGGAAATCTAAGGTGCTTGATGAAATGTTTTGTTCATTAAATTTCAACATTTTCCTAATGTTCTTGTGCTTCTTTAGACCAAAACAAAGGAAAGACATATTATCTTGGTTATTTACAGCAGAGTATGGTATAAATTTCATGGTCCAGCCCACTTGACTTCTACCAAGGCCGTATGTGACCCACAATGTGAAATGAGTTTGACACCCCCGTCTTAATATGTTATGTGAACATACCAGAGTTCGATGCTTATGCGTCATGTAACGCTAGCGTATTGTACACTTATTCGGCCTGTTGTCTATTTTGTTTAAATTGCCTTTCAAGATGACATGTCTGTTCTTGGTTTTGGATTTTTTCAAATAAATTTCCCCCCTAAATGCGACTTACACTCCAGTCCGCCTTATCTATGTTTTTTTTTTCCTTCTTTAGTCTGAATTTGATGGCTGGAGCGACTTATAATACGGAAAATACGGTACGTTCAATTAACTCTGTCCATTATCATGTGAGCTAATATAAAGTGAACACCTTTAACAGATACACACATACCAAAAAGGCAATCAAATAACCGCACGGCAGTGAAAAGTGAGAATAAGCAATGTTAAATGTTACATAGCGTTTAGTTTGGCCTGCAGAGGCCGTCACACCGAAGGAATTTGTTCTAAAGGCAGCTAACCTTTTGCATAATTGAACTGGTCGCCTTGTCTTTTTAAATATCATGGCGTATTATTCACCTCACCTCTCGTTTTGATTTTGGCTAATGTTTTGATGGATGTGTGAGTATATGCTATCCAGTGGAGGTTTGCAATGTTATCTGGCTCACAATGGAGACAGTGTATGGCCTGTTTACTTAAACTGCCGTTACAATTACGCATTGTATTCATTATTGATATGATTCAGGCCTTATTCGGTTTGCATGTGTCCTATTTTTTAAATTTCCTAAATGTGTTTTTTTTTCTTTCCTGCTTATACTGTCATGGCCCATGTCCAGACTGAGCCACATTAGCGGAAAAGCAATCAGAATCTGGTCACTTAAACCATTTCATGTAAATCTAGCCTGAATATTTGACTGGTTTGTTGTTATTTTTTTATTTTTTGCTAATTACGACTCAAATGCACTAATTTTGAAAAGTGAAAGATAAGAACTGATGTTGTTGGTCCGCGCCCTCTAATGAAAAGCCACCACTGCCCGGGACCATTTGGGATTCTTTGAATTTCTGCATAAGTTGGTCATAAAATATGATCAAAATCACATGAATAAACACAGAGTCTGCCTAAAATAATACCACATAAAATAATGTTTCTGGTTTTTTAGAGGGGGTGTCTGGTGTGAATATCTCTCATGAAGTCGTAGCACAGCATCTCAATTGGGTTGAGGTCAGGACTATACTTGGTATATAAAGTTGTATAAAGATGGAAAAGGTTACATGAGTGTCTCTATTAGAGTCTTCATGTTCATTAGTCCACGGTCAGACAAAGTATCTATGGATGGAGAAAGTTCAGGACTGGCACTTCTCTTCCAATGAATGTTCGTCCTGTAAAGGTTACTGCAAGATGTACAAAATAACAATAATAATAATCCAGCAAACGACAAAAATCTCTGACACAAGTTCAAATTCAAAACAGGACAGTGTTACTGTCTTAAAAAAAAAAAAAATAGGAAAAAACATTGCTGCAAGTTTGAATTAGAGCATTTGGATGTTTATAGCACGAGTGGCAGAATAGTCAACAGATGAAACCCAAATTGAATAGTTTGGGAGTAACACGCAACAAACAACACCATGTGTAGAGGGGAAAAAAAGCACCCACACCAGCATCAAAACCTGATTCCAACTTTGGACCATCATAATACACATGCATGCTTTGCCTCGTCAGGGCCTGGACAGCATAAGTGATAATTTGGTGGCAGAAAGGATAGGCCTGCTCGGACCATGTCTAAATTGTGGGACAGGTAGTGCAGTGCAATTTTGCCAAATTTGTGTGCATGGACGTTAGGCGCATTTGATTTTCACTTCAGAAATTTCACAACAGCTGGTATCAAATCCTCTTAATCATTTCATAAATCATTTTTTTTTAATTTCCCCTTCCCTCAATAATCTCACACTTCATTATCAAATCCAAGACTTCCTCCTGTCAGCTAGATCCCCTCCCCACAGTTCTGGTTAAATCCTGCTTACCGTCTCTGCTCCCTTTCATCTCAACCATCATTCATTCTTCATTATCCACTGGAATTGTTCCTGTCCCCTTCAAAATTGCAGCTTTCACTCCAATCCTAAAAAAACCTTATCTTTTTTTCTTTTGTAATTTGTATTTGTGGGTGGGTTTTTTGGTGTATTTTAGACAAAGAAAAGTTTTACATTTACATCCAGCCCAGATTGTAAACCTGGCACGATCAGCCAGCAACAGCTTCATTTGGGGGTGGGGCCACAACAGCTCCCGGCGCTGCTCTTTGAGAACAACGTGCTTTCACCACACAGACTCCAAAAATCTCCAATAACACCAGAAAAAGTTGCTAGACTGTTACTACTCACTTTTTTGAAAAAGAGTCGCTTGAGAAGATCTGAATACTCACTAAATATAGCGTCAAAGTCGCTAAATTTGGCAACACTGACTTCCTCTCATGTCATTAAAAAAAAAAATTTTTCCAACACACCTCGCCCTAATCCGTTCCAAGCCACCACCCCCCATCCCCAAATTCTGACATAAATGTTTACTAAGGCATAAAAATGCATCAAAATATGTAACAAATACATGTTACAATCAGATCATTGCACAATAAATGAGAGTTGTGCACAATGTAAAAAAACAAAGAATAGAGTCAAGAATAAAAATGATAGTCATTTAACTTTTAACTCCTCGTTTTTTTTCCCCCTCTTTAGTTCATGTTCTGATCCAAGGAAGTTTGCTTTTGTCAGCTTTTAACAATCCTTCGAAAATGTCCAAGGCAAACATCAGCATAGTGAGCAATCGCCCGACTGGTGAACACTTTTTCTAGGTGATTCATATTTACCTAAAACTATCGGAATGCCTCATGGCCCGAGGGGCGAATGACCAGGACGATGCATAAACACATATCAATCTATCTACACACATAGACACATAGAAGTCCCTCTTAGCCAATGGAATGCCAGGAAGATACTCGGCAATAGCCAATGGCAGAGGAGCTATATTTATGTTGCGTTCAGGAAAGTCGGAGATGCTAGTAACCCCATACTGTATTTTTACCTTTCATATCTTCAATTTTTTTTCGCAACAAGAGGCAATATTTTCCTATTGAGGCATTTCGTAACTTGAAAATTTCAAATGAAGAGACGTTCGAGAGAAGAGGTACGCACTACTGTATAAACATCGCGAATGGCCGTACAACTGGAAATAAGATGACCCTCTTCAGATTGAAGAACAAGAACAAGCACACGAAAACACTCGAGAAACAATTCATGATGAAGGAGGGTAGTGTAAATGCCATTTGTGTTGCAGATGTGTCGTGGTTCTCCACATACTGGAGCACACACAGTTTACCAACAAAAAGCTGCCGTTATTACCAAGCGACAACACAAATGGCAGAACCTCTTGTTGACACTGGTCCTTGTTTTGGAAAACGCAAAGTAGTACAAACTTCAGAGAAAAAGCAAAATATGGACGCACTGAGCTTTCCCTTTGAGAGGAACTTTTAAGATTTTTTCCCCGCCATGGAAAATGGTCAAATCCTAAATTGTAGACCCAAATTATTCCGCTGTCGCTAACTGCTCCATACTTGCACTGACTTATCTAGGTGAAATGTTTGCACATGACACATCCATGACCTTTGTAAAAAGCAGCACCGTGGCGTCATAGCGAGCCAGAGGAAATATGCATGTCTGTTTCCGTGCATGTAAATTTGACTCCTGAGTACAGTATAGTATTTTTTGGAATCTTGCTTTGAATCTTTCCGATGGAAAAAAAGACAAATGACCAAAAATGCAATCCACTAGCAGAACTGAGTTCAGGTTAGCCGGATTCTGTCTCATTTACATTTTTTTTCATCTGTGATAAACAAGATGAATGAGAGTTGATCACATAGTTTGAAATTTAAAGGAGGCAACACGGCGGACAATGCAGAGATCTGGGATTTGATTCCAGGTTCCCATGTGTTCTCCCTGTGCCAGCGTGAGTTTTCTCCAGGACCTTCGGTTTCTTCCCACATTCCAAAAACATGCATTGCAGGTTAATGGAACAACATGCCCATGACAATCTGAGGATAATCAGCTCAGAAAGTGGATGGATGGATGAAGATTTAAATTAATTTTAATATTAGTATTTACTTCGTTCATTTCTTCCATTACCTTTAGATAATTTTGCCTAATTCACCTGAAATGAATTCCAGAATCAGAATGAGAATTCAAATCAATGTGGCTGTCTTCATTACACTAAATGCTAAATGGGCTGCCATTTGAGTTGCACTTTTCTGCCTTTGGAACTGAAAGGGCTTCACACTTTTACCTCATTTACCTCCCGATGATGTAGTGTCAGGAGCAACTGGGGGTTCAGTAAGTAATTCCACCAAGGCCCCGCATTGTCTTACATGGTGCCGTATATCACAACATACTTTACCCTCATTTAAAAAACAAAAACCTTACAGTCCTACCTTGACGTAGTCAGAGTTGCCGTGGTGGATAAACATGACATCCATGCAAAAATAATTAGCCATATTACAATTCGTGTATTTTCATGTTTTGTATGGCTAAACTAAGTTGCTAAAATAACACGATTTGTACACATTATAAGTATGTGTGATATTCGTCAACAAAATGTAAGGAATAGATTGAACAGTCAAAATGTTGATCTGAGGCTCCCCCTGCAGTTTTGAAATGCAAATTACTCTTGTGATGTGTAGTCAGGTGATGGCAGGGCAGCGTGATTCAATCACGGTTTTGCTTTATTGGTTTGGCTAATTTCTTGAAACTGATATGACATTTTTAAAACTACAAGGTCATTTGGCCACACAGTCTTACAGTTCACAACAATGCATCTCATATAGCAAAAGTTCATAACTCTCCAACTAACTGTTCACACGCGCTTCAAACGAGATCTTTCTCATGGAAGGAGTAAGTACCACCTTATCAATTGCTTTGGCTTCTTAAGATTCACTTAGTGTTTTTGTCAAAAACAACCTGGATGGCTAAACACAACAAAATCACAACGGTCTATGCAGGTTTTTTTGTTTGTTTTTGTTTTAATAATAATATTAATCATAATAATACATTTTATTGGGCTTCACAGTAAGAGCAGCCCAAAGTTTGACATCCTGCAAAGTACGCTCATAAGAAAATCGCAACCATCACTAAAGTAATTGCTATTTTTTCCCATTTTCCCTCACACTCAAAGTAACTTCCGCATATTGCTGGAGAATACTGAACATGTATATAGTATTCATTCTTCTGGCCATGGATACTCTCCTCTCAGTTTGGACAAAGATTTTTTTGTCCACATTGCAGCGGATGTTTTCCGTCACAATGCAGAAATAATGCAAATGTCTCAAGCCATCCCTACACTATTCCTCTGTGATGTCCTTGCATGGAGCGGGGACATCTGGTCCGAACCCCGATGTTCACACACTCTCTACCTTCAAGCGAAAAAAAAAAAATCCTCAATCAGATATAAATAAGAAGAGTAAGGTGGTATCTCTAGTCCATGAACATATGTCAAATGTCCCAAGAAATTCAAAAATGATGTTCATGCTATTATGTTCTTGACTAATTTTGACAATTGAACAGACTATTGCGCATTTGATGACGTACACAAATGAAATCATGCTGACATGCTTTAGAGAGTGCAACCATTAGATGGAGAATCTACTAAAAAGCGTTATTCAGGAGGATGTATTTATTTGGAAAATGTGCTTAGCGTGGGCACGTGTTAACTGCAGGCTATGTGTCCATTTGCAAAGATGCACTGAGACACTTGAGGCGTGCTAAGACAGTTGCAATTTGAAGACATAAATGAGAAATGGCATTCTGTTGTAAACAACTGCGAGGCGCTTTGAGGATTTGTCCGTTATTTTGTGAATGTCATTTTTGTTTCGGGAAAATGAGCCAAGCCAATGGAGAAAAACAGTCAACAATTACTGACAGATGATAGACATGTATGTCACAATTCCGTTATTTTCAGGAGCGATAAAAAGCACTGCTGAATATTTAAGAAGCATGCCATGAAAGAACAACACACTATATCTGTGGTTTTTAACCTTGTTAAAAGTACCGAGCCCAACCAGTTCATATTCACGTTGAAAAACAAAAATACTGTATGACTTTACAAATTCAAGACATAAAAAACACAATAATTAAAAACAGAAAAAAGGGAAATAAAACTAAAAGACATAAGTGCATACATTCATTTATTTTCCGAACTGCTTGATCCTCACTAGGGTCGCGCGCATGCTGGAGCCTATCCCAGCTGTCTCCGGGCAGTAGGCGGGGGACACCCTGAATCGGTTGCCAGCCAATCGCAGGGCACACAGAGACGAACAACCATCCACGCCCACACTCACACCCAGGAACAAGTTAGAGTGTTCAATCAGCCTGCCATGCATGTTTTTGGAACGTGGGAGGAAACAGGAGTACCCGGAGAAAACCCACGCAGGCATGGGGAGAACATGCAAACTCCACACAGAAAGGCCGTAGCTAGAATCAAACCCGGTACTTTGAGGTCGACGCGCAAACCTCTGGACCACCGGGCCGCCAGCCGTGTTTGTAATCCACAATAAAAGTTGAAATAATCAACAACTGTGTGACATTATGTCCTTGAGAAACACTACAATATATTCTTCTCATTATTACTTGTGGGAGGAGGGAACCGAAGTACCCGGGGAAAACCCACGCAGGCCCGGGGAGAACATGCAAACTCCACACAGGGAGGCTGGAGCTGGAATTGAACCCGGCACCTCTGCACTGTGAAGCCGACATGCTAACCACTGGACTTACCGGGCCGCCGACATAAGTATAATTTTTTTAAATTGTACACAAAATGATCCGTGCATGATGTACTATCCTGACAGTCACACGTTGACTACTGAGCGAACGAAATTTCCCACAGCACCGATTGGACAAGCAATGTAATGTGATCATCTGCAGCCAGTGAGGGCTAAGTGAGCGTGTCATAACTAATTGACATGTTGAGTTGGTATGTCTTAACCACCGGTTTCGGTCTGAAACCGAAGTGGCCTATGGGAGCAGAGTTCTAAAGGCCACTGGACAGACTAATAAAATGGGTGTTTCATTGGATGTTTAGCTACAGGCTGAAAGGCAAAGTTACCAAGAAGAGGGCATCATCAATTGTTGCTGTAAAAGTTGCATAAATAGGTTTAAACAGGATCAGTTATCAAACTGGATCAGGTACTTTCTGTTTTCCATCCATCCATTTTCTGATCTGCTTTATTCTCACAAGGGTTGCGGGGGTGCTAGAGCCTGGAGCTGTCTTGGGGCAGTAGGCAGGGGACACCCTGAATCGATTGCCAGCCAATCGCAGGACACACGGAGCCAAACAACCATCCACGCTCACAATCACACCTTGAAACAATTTTGAGTGTTTAATCAGCCTGCAATGCATGTTTTTGGAATGTGGGAGGAAACCGGAGTACCCGGAGAAAACCCACGTTGGCACGGGGAGAACATGCAAACTCCACACAGGGAGGCCTGAGCCAGAATCGAACCCTGAACCTCTGCACTGTGAGTTCGACACGCTAACCACTGGACCAACCATAACAATCCTGGTTAAAACATCAAGTCCTTTGTTAAAATGGGGTTAATGGTTTACCAAACCAGGTTATTGTAACTGTGTAAATGGACCAAAGTTCGTATTGAAGTGTAAAGTGACCAGAACAGCTGGTTTCCTCCTCCTTGGGGTTGGAGATGTTTACACTGCAGCTGCTCAAGTCATTGTTACTTGATATACTGCAACGTTTACCAAACACGACAGCCGCTCCTTTGTCACTTCACCTGTATTAGTTCAACACGGTCAAAGAACAACAATGCGCTTTCTCATTCATCTCACGGGAAACCACACTCAAATATTGGTTAGCTCAGTCAGATCTTTTTTTTTTTTTGTGGAGGTGGGTGGGTGGGGGGGGGGCTTCTGGCAGAAGTCATACACAATGAGAAATCCAGACAACTAACACTGAATCTCGATGGTTGCACTCAGTTGTAGGATATTCCACAGATTAGGAATTGAAATGTGTTCAAGACAAATGAAGTGAGAGAGGTGAAAGAGTGCTGAAAAAGGGGCGGGGATAAGGAAATGGGAGGAGTTAGGAGGGCAGGTACAACTGTTGGATAAATCTGTAATTATTATCCGACAGTTTACTTAAACTCTTCGACGTGCTCTCTCTCTCTCTCTCTCTCTCTCTCTCTCTCTCTCTCTCTCAAACACGCACACACACACACACACACACAGCACTTGTTTGGACTGATAAGCAGAAGGGGAGAGGTGGCCAATGAAGAGGAGGGAAAAGAGACAAAGCACGACCCAACCAAAACAGACGGAATAGTGAGCGAGCTTCTGAGCGTGTTCAGAGAGAGAAAGCGTCAGATGGGTGTGTGAGTCCTCAAGTAGGTGGGCAGCAAAAAAAAAAAAAAAAAAAAAAAAAAGCAACACTTCACAAGTGAGCGACAGGTTGCCAGAGAGAAGCCAACGTGGATAAGATCATGTCTCTAAATGGGAGGGTGGCTCTGGTGACTGGGGGAGCTCAAGGCATAGGGAGAGCCGTAGTCCAGTCCCTCCTACAGAGCTCAGCTAAGGTCAGTCCGGATCTGTCTCACTGCTTCTTTTCACCACTTTGACAGTCGCTCACACCGTTGTAACATTCATTGCCATGGAGCAGATGGTGTTTTCATTCACAGACAGCTCTTGCACAACTAATTTGACTTTTTGCCGCACAACCTGTTTTGACCAAACTGCTCTGACTTCACCTGGCAGCACAGATTCTGAGTGCTCATATCTGCATCTCAAAGAATTAGCGTTCTGTGACAGGGACTGTTTTGATTCAACAATTTGGGCAACTGTTGCATGAAACACTGACAATATTATCCGAGACTGATTCAGAGTCTAGCATGATTCAATTTTACAACAAAGAAAACATCAGCGCACTCCTTTTGACATTTTACTTAAAGCTTTTGTGTCCTTTAGGTGGCTGTGGTTGACCTGAACAAGACCCGTGGGGAAGAGTGCAAGAAACAGCTGGATGCGGAATTTGGAGATGACAGAAGCACTTTTATTCAGTGTGATGTTTCCAATGGAGACTCCCTTCGAGGTAACTGTCACTCAGCACGTGAGAAGTGACATATTCTCATCTGAAAAATGTATTACACTTATGATAGGAAACTCTTGCCGCTGCTCTTATAATTTGAACACAACTCAATAACCAATTCATAAAACGTCTCAGCTGGTCAGCCTCAACTGGGAAATGATTTCAAAGAAGAACCGAAAACGTTGTTGTTACTTTTTTTTTTTTTTTGGACAAACATTTTCCAAGAGCCAGTCCTTGCTTGTGTGTTTGCGTCTGCTGCCAGTTATACATTGAGAGTGTGGGAACGGTTGCCACAGACAAGCTGTGACAATCTGGTCACTTGCGGATCTCACTTGACAAGCAGCAATCAGAGTTCAGTTCAAATGAAGCTTGTCTGGTCTTGTACGTAGTCACATGACTGCTTGTTTCGCTGCATTTCTGCTGTTGGTTCGACAGTGCAGCGCGTTGAACATTGTGCACTCTATATGGGCAAATGTGGCTGTGAGGGAATGAAAGGACAGGCAAAGGGAAAAAGGTTTCGATGTGTGACATTGCCTGGAAATCACGGCAGGTTAACAACTGGGGAATGCTTCTAAATGTGTGATCGCATTACTCCTATCAATTAGTGTGTGTCAACCTATGTGTCACAACTTTTCTGAAGTCAGGTGTGTTTGTTTCTAATTGTGTGGTGGCCAAGTGTGGAATGCAGCCGCTCTTGACACATGCAGGTTTTACCACCTCTGGTTTCGTCAGTGGTTGATGAAACCTGATCTGTCTGCTCACATATGGAGATAAACAACAAGCTGGTGGCATATATATATATATATATATATATATATATATATATATATATATATATATATATATATATATATATATATATATATATATATATATATATATATATATATATATATATACACACACACACACACACAATCACAATGACAAACATTTACATTAAGTTCAAGTTCATGGAACAAAGTCGCATCATGTACTGCAATTATTTTCTGGTATCTTTTTTTTTTTTTAAGTAAAAGTTAAAACTTTTTTTTTTTTGCAAGTCAAAATAGGTGTACACTGACATAAAGTAAAAGAGAGCCAGCAGATGGCATTGACCGAACAAAACAACAAAATGACACCATATTCAAATATAGAGGATCCTTTGACCATTTAGGGCTCTCAAAAGCCCCTTTTCCACTGCAAGAACCTTTTGAAGAACTTTTCAATTTACCTCGGTAAATGTAGTTGGCCGTGAGTTTCCACCAAAAGGATGTACGTACGTAAGAAGATGACCTAGGATCTTTCTGGGCCCAGTTAGAACTTTGGATGGGGTGGGCTGCACTGACGAACACCGATTGGTTGAACTTGGGTGTGTGTTGTTTGTGTCAACATTATTTAACTGCTCACTTCTAGTGTGCAGTATTTACCAGCTGTCCTCGCTTGTACAGTACAATATTTTAAGAATGGAGGAAAAGTGAATGAATAGATTGACAGACGAAGAGGAGCAGACACTTTTGAGTATTTTTGGGGACGGAGACATCCAGCGCAACTTCACCGGCAAAAACAACCACATACCATCTTATTACTAATTCACACCGCAAAACAAGTCCGTGGAAGCTAATTAAAACAGGCCTTATAGGCTACGTTCACACTGCAGAGCGTGATGCGCAATTTAGATTTTTTTTTTTGGCTAAGTCTGATACTTTTATGTTTATGCGACCTCTATGAATGGAACGACATAGAGTGACACGCACAAAAGACAACCTCAGGCAGCAGCGTTTACAGAAGGAAATATGGTTCAGCATGTAGGGGCTTGTCTTTTTATCATCTTAATACAGACTCGTCACCAGAGCTCAATCTTTATGGGGACACATGAATTCAACAAGAAGGGGCGGGGGGTAGCGGGGGGGCAATTATTATGACCAAATGCAACAGTGCAACTACAGATTCTTTGAAAAACACTATTTTACCATATTAATCATGTCTGGTTTGAAACAGGACTTCTCACAATTTACGATGTTGCTCAATGCACTAAAAACGTTGTGTCGTGTTTTTTCGCATTGTAAACTGCAACGTAATGTTGTGCTGACTTGCTTCATTACAATTTTTGCTAAGTGAGCACAACACACTCTGCTTCATTTTTGAATCCAAAATACCTGCAAAGCATGATGATTTATATTTTGCCACTAAATCCGTCAAATTAGCTTAATTTTCACCGCATATTCTCCATGTGGGACGCACTCATTGCTCTTACCTTCAGATTGTCAGGATTCGGTTTGGGACCAACAGGTGGCACTGTAGGGATCTCCCTGCAGCTGCACACCTGTTGGTCGTTATGCAATTAGTAGCATAAAAGGACTCCCTCCCGACCACTCAGTGTCGGGTCATTGTTGCTGTTGGCTACTGTCATGGTTGTTTGTTTGCTGCCATCAGGTTTGTTTCAGTCATGTTTCGGTTACTGTTATGTTTTATCTTCAGTCATGATTTTTGTTTGATACTTTGGACTTTGTTTGTTTTGGATTTAGTTTTCACGATGTTTTAATACAATTCGTCAAGTACACCCTGCTCCTCTCTCTTTCCTGCTTTTTTGGGTCCACCATCACCTCACATTCGTGACACAGATTTAATATCGGCTGGCTGAGTAATTGTTTGTGATGTTTACCTTAGCTTTTCCGTGGGCATCCCAGAACACCTCAACAACTTAAAATTAGTTCTGTACAATGCGGTCTCACCAAATCACTGTCCTAACAATTTGCCTCCGTTTAGTCCCCGGTACCTCCAGTAGCGTCTGGTCCGCTGACCTGATTAGAGTGGGTCCCGAGATGCCCTCCTGTTTTGTATCATCTTAACAACTCTCGTCCACTGAAACTGCATAGTGTCTGTGTAGTTTCTTCTTGTATCTCATTTGAGGATGCAAAATGTGCACTAGAGAATCAGAATCTCAATCAGATTTATTGGCCAAGTATGCAAAACACACAAGGAATTTGCCTTCCCAATTAAAACCTGTCCGGAGAAACATAAACAACATTAATGAACCAACGGAGGGACACAGAACGGAAATCCTCGCTGTTCGCTGTTTAGTGGCCCGAGATCTTAGATGTGAAAGGAAAACGCTTGTTCCCATCCAGTGAAGCCACTCCTGTCGGTTGAATTTTGCGATATATTAAGAAACTGCTAACTCAAAGAGCAGGATACTGTACCTGTGATCAGAAGTCCAAATGTCCCAGAGGGGCAAGAAGGCTCCCCACTGCCTGCTCTTTCTGTCAGAAAAGAAAGGTTGTTTTTCGGAAGAAAATACAGCAGGAGGCTAGAATAAGTTGAGATAGAGGACAGCCAGCACATAGACCAAGTCAGCAAACAGGGACATAAGGGAAGGGGAGCAGGAGCAGAGCAAAAAGCATCTCCCTTCGTCCAGAACCAAGCACAAAAAGAGTTGCTGTATGAAGGTATAAGATCAATCGTATAGAATAGATCTCCCTTTTAAGTATTCCACTGGTTCTCAATCTTCAATAAGGGGATGATGTTGACCGTACCATGAGGTTTTATTTTCCCTTTGTATTCAAAAGTGAAGCTTGAATTGTATTTTTTCAGCTTAGGATGGTGTTGTCCTGCATGACAATTATATTACAGAGGAAGCCACTGCTCATTAATTTGGAGTGATCCCTGTGTCATTTGCTTTCAAGTAAAAGTGCTCCATTTGACTAGACTAGTTTATTTTTTTCATCGGTCTGACAGCGCATAAGAGCAATAACCATGTTGAAATGTTGTAATGTAATCTACTGACCATCACTTGAGTATATACTGTCTTATCTTTGGTTTACGTAATAGAATCACGGAAGTCCATTGTTTTTTTCATACTGCCCTTGGGGCAGTTATAGAAACACTTAATTGAAGGATTGTGGTCATAAAAGTGGGTGTCAAGTTTTGTCCCTTGTGATACAAATGTCTGAAATCATTTACTAATGCCGTTTGATTTCTGTCATTTAGGTGCCTTCCAAAGTACAGTTGACCAGTTTGGTCGTCTAGACATTGTCATCAACAATGCTGGAATCAACAATGAAAAGAATTGGGAGAAGACCATACAAGTAAACCTGGTGAGGTGATAAGATGATAATAGGTGTGGAGTTTATATATATTATAAGAAAGAGTATTTTATGTTCTTCCAAATCCATTTGTGTTGATTCACTCTCAACCGATCACACTACTGTATGTCTCACACCACACTTTAGTAAACTGGGGTAAGTAAATCCTTTGAGACAAATTTGGCGGTCACCCACGAACACGAATGAGCGTAGTGTATTTGATTAAGGCGCTCTCAAAGTGGCCACTTTACAGCAATGATCCGTGGTCGCCCTGGCCAAATTTAGAGTCTAAATTGCAGTTCCTTATAAATATATATTGCATGCTTCAGTGTCCTGCATGGACTCCAGCAAATGAGATTCTGCCTCCGCCATGTTAAGGACCGAGCGTCCTGCGCAATGAATTTAAAGGGAATGAAAGAATCCACTTCCATTGGCTGCAAATCAAGTTGGTTGTGGTCACGTCGACAGCGGCGGAAAAGTCTTACTGTGCCAAGCTGAATGTATCTGTGATAATACCAACACGCATCTAGCCCGTCCATGCTCATATTTACAGCACGCCGCAAGACAGACTTTCGCTGTACATAAGTATGGTGTCAAGAAATAGGCACAGGTGGTTTGGACTCAAATGCACATTTCAGAATTGGTGAGGGCAAAAAAAACATGGAAAAGTGAGGCAATAGGCATGGTCAAAAGCAAACAAGGTTTGGTACACTATGGCAATGACTATGACAAGAGGCCATGGTGAACGTGAACTGAGGAGAATCGACAAACCTGCAATGAGACAGACACACGAGATGAATATATACAGGGCTTGAGTGGAGATAAGAGACAAGTGAGGGCGAAACAATCAGGGAGCAGGTGACACAGATGAGGAATGTGGTGGAGAGGCAGAGAGCAGTCTGTAGATCTCGGCAGTACTGCCCCCTCTAGGGATGGCTCTCGACCTCCCAGGCGTCTCAGGATTGTCAGCGTGTCAGTTAAGGAGTCCAGGATGCATCCAGAGGACACCCAAGAGCGCTCCTCTGGCCCATAGCCCTCCCAGTCCACCAGGTATTGGAGTCCCGGACCTCAACACAGAGCAGATAGGAGGTTCTGGATGGTGAACACCTTTGACTAATCGTGCAGGTGGAGGGGGTTTGGAGGGAGGGACGAGAGGACTGGACCTGACAAACTTGACGTGGCTGACTTAGAACGTTGGGTGAACCTGCATTGACCTCGGGACCTTGAGACAATTGATAACTTTGGTGATGGAGAACATGCCGGTGAACCTGGGAGCAATCTTCTTGGCCTCACGATGCCTTCGAGATAACCGCATCCTCTTTCCTGTTCTATAGCATGGAGAAGGGGTCCTCCTGTGATCTGGGCAAGGGTCTGAGCTCTCTAGTGGGTTTCTGGTGGAAGACTTTGTTCCTGGCACAGACAGAGCAATCATTCACATAGTAACATCATCAGACATTGTGGGCCACCAGTGACTGCACCATAAACAGGGTTTTGCTGATACAAACTAAACAAACCATCTTATTTGTGTGGGCCCATTACGCCACCTCCCCTCTGAGAGACTGAACAAGTGTCTGCGGGACACTCGGGAGGGCGGGGGGCAGTTATGTTTGTGGCAGCATTCCTGACCAAGACAAAAACAGGAACAAAACAAGACCGAGGCAGAATAGTCTTTGGTTCAAGATGAATTGGATCATGGTCAGAGATGCGAGACTGGGAATCAGGTTTGCCGTTCTTAGAACTGGGTCGGTTGAAGAGTGTGAAATCAAAGTGGCTGAAGGAGCCCATCTAGCTTGCCTAGAATTCAGTTATTTCGCAGATTTCAATTACTCCAGATTCTTGTGAGCTGTCCATACTGGAAGGGCTGAGAAGCTCCCTCCAGCCATTGTCTCCACTCCTCCAAGGCCACTTTAACAGCCAGCAGTTCACGGTCACTACTCTCATAGTTTCGCTCTTGCGATGACAGTTTCTTGGACAGAAGAGCTCAGGGGTGCACCATACCTTCTTTGGACCTGAACTGTAAGAGGATCATACCAACATCAACGTCGGAAGCGTTTAACTTCACCATGAACTGCTGGCTGGGGTCCGGGAGGATGAGAACCAAAAGATCCTTGTAGCGTAGGGGCTTTCTCACATAATCTTTGGGATCAAGGAAAGCATGAAGTAGAACACTGAGGCCCCCATGAGGTAATCTTCCTACGCACCCCATCAAAGTCAGGATTATGTCTTTTTTAGCCAGGGGCAGGGGTCCCCAAAATTGACCTTGTGCAAGATGTGGAAGCTGTTACTCTCAGTGTGAGAGTCAGGAAACATTACCTTAACTGACTGAGCTCGATGGGTTATCCTTCCGAGGTGGGTGCCATCCACGGCTTTGACTTTTCAGGTATGTTGAAGGCCAAACTTCTTCAGCCCCAGACAGGAGTTAACAAATTTCGCATCAGCGTCAGTGTCAATAAATTCAGGAATGCATAGAGAATGAGAGTCAGACAGTGGTTCCAGAAGGTGCTGGCATTCGGTAGGATTACCAATTCCACAGCTATGAGTCACTAACTGCTGTAGCAATCACTTAAATATTTTCAGAGGTTGAATTGGACTAGAGTAGGAATTTGCATATGAATTTTGGTGACAAATGGTCATAGCTTTGGACACAAGGAAACATGAAGCATTTTTATGCCTGCATAGTCAGTGGTGACAGTCGTCTGTGGAGCCTTGTTGGCCACAGCGAGACACGAAAGTCGTAGCCCTCATGCCGAGACAATTGATTTTCATGAACTGGGGGAGACGGCGTCTGATGACCTAGCCGAGGAGCTGCACAGATGTGATAGGTAGCACCGCATTTTAAGCAGGAGGACCTTTGCAGATGCATATATGCTGATATTTTATAGTTTATATTTTATATTTCATTCTGTACTGTACAGTTCATTTTTTAAATTTATTTTTGTGCATGCAAATACTTTTCGTTTTTCTACTTTCTTCCTTTCAAAATGTTGCTGCTGTAAATAGCGAATTTCTCCATTGTGAGAAAAATAAAGGTTTTCTTATCTTTCTTATCTTATTAATGTGGTGGGGCACCACTATCTTTGTTGAAAGTAAGCCATTTTGTTTGGAAATGTATTTGAAAACAACGGGCCATGGACATAGCAAGCCTGGGAACAAAAAGTAAAATGCTGCCATTGCCTCCTTCAATATCATAGTCAGGCTCATAGTTTCTGAAAAAAAAAGCAGTCCCCGTCCATAAATAATAGACATCAGTAAGTAGTCCTGAAAGCCATCACAAAAAAAAAAAAAACTTCCTAAATCATTATGTAGCTTTTCAGGCTGGTGAATTTTAGTGCTGACACCATTATTAAAACTTTATTATAAAATTATAAATTATTATATTAATATTATATTATATTATATTATATTAAAATTATAAAAAAATACATAAAACTCACTTGTATTCTCTGGCTTTCGACTCAGCATGACTTAAATTTGTTCTTGGTTTTACTGTTTGGTGCTTTCTACTGTCTTTATTACCGATTTGTTTTACTGTTTATTGTATATGTTAAATTGCTCCATGTACAGCACTTTGTATGCGGCGATGGCTGTTTGAAAGTGCTCTATAAATACAGTTGACTTGACTTGACTTGACTTGACTTATTATAATACATACCGCTTACGAAAATGCCAAAGTTCAGCCCAGTCATCGATCCCTCTAATATTTTCTCTTTATGGACGGTGGAAAATATTTACAATCATTGTTATCTGTGTACTGCATTGTATAATAACGTAATGTGGGTGACTAACTTAACAATGGTGACTGAATTTTTTAAAAGACCGAGCCAATGCATGGTGATTGACCATATACCCAGCGCATTGGGTTGATGATTTCAATCACCATGTTTGTGTGTGTGTGTGTGTGTGTGTGTGTGTGTGTGTGTGTGTATATATATATATATATATATATATATATATATATATATATATATATATATATATATATATATATATAAAATATATATATTGTTTTAATCCTCGTCTCACCCCTCGGGTGGTGTCCGTCCCCCATTCAGCTCGGGTCCTCTACCAGAGGCCAGGAAGCTTGAGGGTTCTGCGCAGTATCCTTGCTGTTCCCAGCACTGCACATTTCTGGACTGAGATGTCCGATGTTGTTCCCGGGATCTGTTGCAACCACTCATGTAGTTTGGAGGTCACTGCCCCGAGTGCTCCGACCACCACAGGCACGACTGTCACCTTTACCTTCCAGGCTCTCTCCAGCTCCTCTCTGAGCCCTTGGTATTTCTCGAGTTTCTCGTGTTCCTTCTTTCTGATGTTTCCATCACTTGGGACCGCTACATCCACTACAACGGCTTTCCTCTGCCCTTTATCTATGATCACGATATCCGGTTGGTTCGCCATTACCATCTTGTCAGTCTGGATCTGGAAGTCCCACAGGATCTTCGCTTGGTCATTCTCCACCACCTTCGGAGGTGTTTCCCATTTTGACCTAGTCCATACTCCACACAAGATGTTTCGGTAGACTATGCCAGCCACCTGGTTATGGCGTTCCATGTAGGCTTTCCCTGCCAGCATCTTACACCTTGCAGTTATGTTTCCAGTCTTCTAGTTTCCAGTCTTGGTGGGTCAGCTCTGCTGTTAGGACCCTGCCACTGAGCGTACACTTTCGCAGGTTGTGTTGCGAACAGCCTGTTTATTCGTCTGGCCTCATTCTCTTTCGTTTACCACTTCAGGCGGCTGGACAAGGCTTGGAGCCTTTGTTTGGCAGTTTCAAGTGCTTCAGGTATGGTCATCTGTGTGTACCTCTCGGGTATCTGCTTTTTCATCACACCTCTCTGGGCCTCTGTCAATTGACTCACATATTTCCGAGCCGCCTTGATCTTAGCCTCCAACCGTCTTTTTCATGGTGGGTAATGTATCTCATGGCTCCCATGGTTGCTCTTATAGCCAAGCATCTCTAGGATCACTGATGCTGAAGCGTATATCAGCTCATTGGTTTCTGTGATCGTTATGGTAGGGATCGCCCTCAGTGCTACATAAACACTTTCCATGAGACTTTCAGGTGGTACTTCACATAGCCGTTGTAATCGGTTTCTAGGTTGCCCAACTTTCATTCTCGCCTTGATCTTAGCTTTCAAGTCAGTTGCTGCCTCGCTTTTGGGGGCTGGCCTCTCAATCTCATCAACTTCATTCATTGGGGCTTGCCTCCCAATCTCTGGTATGACCTCCTCCTTTGATCTGGCAGCCTGGGGCCCTTCACCATGGAACCTGCGTTGTACCTTGTCAATCTCAAGTTGTGACAGCAATTGCCATTTATGGATGTTGGAACACTGAGCTACTAGTTGTTTCGTGGTCAACCGTGACTGTGGGTTTCGAAGTAACCATTTAGCCCACATTCTCTGCATGTAACCCCTCTGACTAGGGTTGCTTGAGTAGTAGCATTCCAACAGAGCCATGTTATCGCATCTCGTCCATCTCAGCTTTGTTCCAGTAACCCAATTTTTCATCTACCACCAGCATTTTCAAAGAATGTGAAATTAATTTTACTCTAACTGGCAAAATGGCGGTCAGTTTCCAATCTTCAGCCCGCCCAAGTTCAATCTACCAACCCAGTCTTCTGGGTCAAAGTAATAAGCCCAACCTTAGGGTTAAAGCTACCCTGCAAGCAGGAATGTGCTACACTGGGGTTGGGAGTTAAATCCCTCCAGCATTTTGTTTGACATTCCAAAATATCGTAATTATTTTCACAGCCCCACTCTGCATAGGTCAGAGGTTTAGGAAAACAGAACAGCGCTTTTTACCGTGTAGTCTTTGGAGTACATTCATCAATATTTAGCGGAGGACTGAGGCCTTTACGATATGGTTTAAATGAATGTGTACAAAATAAACTTGTCTCATGTTTCTTCGAGTGCGGTGTTGGGAGTTATTTCCTTTGTGTGGTTTGACTGATTTCCTGTTCCTGCTAATTCTTTGTCCAGAGGCATAATGCTGTCAACTCTTACTTTGTCATTCAAACAGCCTTTTCTTTGGGATTTAGCACTCTACAAACTCTGCCTGGAAAAACAGAAAAAGAGAGTCACGCTATTGAATGTTAATGATGTCTGAGAGATTCATAAAATTTATGTTGAAATAGAAAATATAAGATCATCAGTTTTGTGCTCATAATTTTTATTTTCTACAAATATGGCTTAGTTCTCATCCTCAAACAATTTTTTCATTTTGCGTTTTGATGATGTTTCAATCCAAAAGTAGGCAAATGATGGCAATGCAAATCCAGAGGTTCTATTCTGGACAAAGAGCAAGGTAATTCGGGACATGGGGTCAAGGAAAGTTGAAGCTGGGCAAACAGCAGCTCTGACTGACACAAAGACGATAATAAGCAAGAGCCAGATGACTTGAAGAGAAGAAGAACAGCACAATCTCACGGTTGTCAAACTACCCGCCATTGAGTTTTACAAGCTTAAGATGGTGCTCGGTGCAATGTGTGACTATCCACACAGAAACGTCTACAAGAGAGGGGGAAAAAAGTAATCTGCTGCACGGCTATACAAGAATTGTATTTTCTCAATTTGACTGAGAGCAGAGAAGCGCATTTTTACCAGTTTGGCCTGTTGAACTAATTAAGAGGAGGAAATACCTCATTAACAAACATAAGTATTGTTTGTTCTCCAAGGGACTTATCTGATCTATTTTTGCTGGGAAAGAAGCAAAGCCACTCCTCGGTTGTTAACAATCTTCTTTTCCCTTCACAGACCTTAATTGTAACTTATTGCTTCTGCTCCCTTCACACACCTTATTTGCAACTTATTCTCATCAAGACTCTAATTCTCTGTTGTGAGGAATGTCACCATGGTGAGGTTGTCCCTTTCTTTACAGACGTCAGTCATAAATGGGACCTATCTGGCTCTGGAACATATGAGTAAGGAGCATGGCAAGGAAGGAGGCACAATAATCAATGTATCTTCTATGGCAGGTAACAGTTACACACTGTCATGTGCAGAATGTAACACATATCACATGTCGACAAATGGCCTGCGCTGCCAGCATTTTGAACTTTTAAAAGGACAGATTGAATTCATACTTGGGCGTTGACACACTTTGAGATGAATAGAGACGCACATGTGACTTGAGATGTGAACAACATCTTGCTTGTTCCTGTTGACACACAAAACCTCACTATACACAAATGACCCTTTTGTGAGCCTTTTTACCAACAGAACTGTCCCACAAGTATCACATGTGCTTTGACCTGAGACGTAGGATAAAACAGAAGTGTAGACGGGCGATACTGTATAGATTAGTAAATCTTGATCAAAGGCGCTGATTTAACAGTCTTGTGTTTTCGTGCTGGTCTTGCTGGTGTCACTAACAACCTTCAGGGGGCATCTAAAACAGATGCCTGAGCTACATCATCTTGCTTCTCTCAGTGTGGTGGAGCAGCGGCTCAACTCTGAACTCCCGCCATGACCGACATTCTCATCATAGCTCCTGAATATCAGACACACGGTGAAGAAACTACCCACACTACCCACAGCTCTAGATCATATGTGAGGGTGTGAACGTCGATCGACTGGTAAAATTGAGAGCTTGGCCTTTCAGATTAGTTCTCTCTTCATCACGATGAGACCGAGACAGAGTCCACCAGTTGCTTGTGATCGAGTCCAACTTCCAGGCCATGCTCCAGAGGGGGGCCTGGGTTACCCGCGTCCAGGCGAGGGAATGAAATGGCACAATAGTTTTCGTCATCATCAGCGGTATTGAGCCGTGCTTTGTCTGAACCCCCGCCGAGGCATAAAGACCTCAAAAGGCACAAACCCCTCCGCCTAAGTTGACGGCTCAAGGAGGAGCTGTTGATATTTCTCTTGTGGTTATTGCTATATGACTAATTGACATTAACACAGCGATGTCTTTTGTGTTTTCTTTCTGCTGCAGCCTTCCTGCACTCTCCTCACCAGCCCGTCTACACGGCCACAAAACATGGAGTCATTGGTTTCACCAGAGTTATGGCCGTAAGAAGTACACGCGCATACACTATACACACATGCCCACACCATTAGTAGCTAGCTATTAGTCATGTAAAACCCAAGCTATACTTTGAGTATTTTCTAGGGTGGCACGTCAATGTTATTTTTTACAGGATGCATCTTCTCAGAGTGACTACGGCGTGCGTATCAATGTGCTGTGTCCCGCCTTTGTTGACACCCCTCTGCTCCACTCAGTAGAACAGGAGGAAAACATGGGGAAATTTGTCAAATTCAAGGATGATTTCAAGCGCAGCATGAACAAGTTTGGAATTTTACAGTGAGTCTGCCCTCCATGACACAAACATCGAAGTAATGCATTCTGTAATCATACAATTGCCAACTGTAATGAACTAGCTAAGGTTGAACAAAATCTCTTCCAAGATAGTAGTTGACCATGTGTACAGTGGTTCCTCTACTTACAAATGTCTCTTCATACGAAATTTTCAAGTTACGAAATGTCTCAACAGGAAAATATTGCCTCTTGTTTCGAAAGAAATTTCAAGATACGAAAGGTAAAAATACAGTATGGGCTAATACTTTCAGCTCTGAGATTCCTGAATGCAACATACTTAGAGCTGCTCTGCCATTGGCTATTATCTTTTATTATATATATAATATTATGGCATCATCCTGGCATCCCATTGGCTAAAAGGGACCTCGACCGACTGTGTTTATGAGTGTAGATAGATAAATAGGTATGTATGCAGCGTCCTTGTCATTCGCCCCTCGGGCCATGAGGTGTTCTGATAGTTTTACATAAATGTGAATCACCCAGAAAAAGTGTTCACCAGTCGGACAATCGCTCACTATGCTGATGTTTGCCTTGGATATTTTCAAAGGATTGTTAAAAGCTGACAAAAGCAAACATCCTTGGATCAGTTCTTTACAAAAAGCCAGGTGAAAACCCCTTCTGAAAGAGAACATGGACTAAAGAAGGCAAAAAAAACTACACGGACGCAGTCAAAAGTTAAATGACCATCATTTTTATTCCATCCATCCATCCATTTTCCGAACCGCTTGATCCTCACTAGGGTCGCGGGGGGTGCTGGAGCCTATCCCAGCCATCTTCGGGCAGTAGGTGGGGGACACCCTGAATCGGTTGCCAGCCAATCGCAGGGCACACAGAGACGAACAACCATACACGCTCACATTCACACCTAGGGACAATTTAGAGTGTTCAATCAGCCTGCCATGCATGTTTTTGGAACGTGGGAGGAAACCGGAGTGCCCGGAGAAAACCCACGCAGGCCCGGGGAGAACATGCAAACTCCACACAGGGAGGCCGGAGCTGGAATCGAACCCGGCACCTCTGCACTGTGAAGTCGACGTGCTAACCACTGGACTACCGGGCCGCTCATTTTTATTCTTTATTCTTAATTTTTTACATTATGCACAACTCTCATTTATTGTGCATTAATCTAATTATAACATGTATTTGTTAAATACTCTGATGCATTTTTATGCTTTAGGAAACATTTATGTGTTAATTGGGGGGGGTAAGGGGGGAGTTGGAACGGATGAAGGCATTTACATGGAAAACTCATCTGTACTTATAAAAGTTTGTCATTAAGAAATTTCTTCCAGAACCAATTAATTTCTTAAGTAGAGGTACCACTGTATTAACTTTCCGCATTGGATTTAATGAAAATAAAACTAAAGTTCCAAGACCAGACTGTTATCATCTCAAATGGCTTGTACCGTTAATAATTCATTTTCACACTACAAGCAAGGATTTAAAGATCTAGTAAAGACTTTTATTTCAAAAAAGTAACGGAAGAAAGCAAGGGACCATCGAGGCCTTTTCTGACACTCTTCTGTTTACATTCCCGTTTCAGTCAAGCTGTTTTTGTTGCCTGGAGTTGGGAAAATGTTGTGTCTGTGAGGAAAATCGTGTGTCTGAGTAAAGCTAATCAGCTGACAAATGGCTACTAACACTAAATTGCTGACATGAACCCTTTCATGCACCCTGTAACCTGAAAACATGATAATCTATCCACTGTACTAAATGCCGTCCCTGAAAGGGTTAAAGCAGATGCAGTGGACCAAGTGTGTCAGAGGTGAAACTAAACATGAAGTCAGAAAGTCAAACACAATACGAAGACCAACTCACATAGTTTGAATGAGGCCCATACACAGTAACAGTTGCTATTTTGAGGAGGGTGTTTTGTGGTACAGTGCAAAATGCTGGTCGAACTTTTGAATAGTAAACAGCCCCCTCCAGAGATGTACCAGTCAACGAGCCAGGACATATTCCTCTACAAAATATGTGAATTCAAGTACTTTTTAAAAAAAATGTCATTTAACAGCCCTTTGCCTCTCTCCTTTCTCCCGTTGACCAATCTGCAGGCCATCAATGATTGCAGAGGGCATGATGAGATTGATCACTGACACCAGTCTAAATGGGGCAGTGATGAAGATAACATGCTCCAAAGGAATCCACTTCCACACGTATGAACCCATGTCTGCTTGATCCTCGCCTAATGGGGTATACAGCAGTAACCTGAAAGACTGAAACATAACAGTCTGGTGCATCAGGACAACACGCGGTGGCTGTGTGGCAGTCCTATCGGAATAGAATCCACGAATGTTTGGAATCTACTGCACAAAGTGCCCTGAACATTACTCAACTATGTGAATACAATGAAACAATGAGATTTATTATATCAATTGCGTTAATGCAATAGCAGCTTTGCTGCAATACATACTGAATTAATCATGCAAGCTTCAGCAGAGCAAAACTGCAATTCAATGAATCTGGGCTGTTCGAAGGGGATCAGGACCGAGCTGTCCAGTGAAAATCCACATTAAGTGATGCCAATTATGCAATGAAAAAATTGTTTTAAAATCCTTATATATATATATATATATATATATATATATATATATATATATATACAACACACACACACACACACACACAGTCAAACCTCGGTTTTCGAACGTCTCGGTTCTCGACCAATTCGGTTTTCGACCAAAAATTTCGAGTTTTTTATGCCTCGGATGACGAACAAATTTCGGTTCTCGAACAAACTGAGCGCACTTGAATGCGTCACTTGACTCCTCTCGCCTTCCTTACACGAGGAAATGACGCTTCCTCGGGTAGACGAGGACGTGACGCTTCCTCTAGTCGCTTTCCATTGTGAGCAGATGTGTTCAATAAACTTTTTTTTTTTTTAAAGAGCATGGGTTCGGTTTTCGAACGATTCAGTTTTCGAACAGCCTTCTGGAATGGATTATGGATGAAAACCGAGGTTTGACTGTATATATACATATATATCCATCCATCCATTTTCCGAACCGCTTGATCCTCACTAGGGTCGCGGGGGGTGCTGGAGCCTATCCCAGCTGTCTTCGGGCAGTAGGCGGGGGACACCCTGAATCGGTTGCCAGCCAATCGCAGGGCACACAGAGACGAACAACCAACCACGCTCACAGTCACACCTAGGGACAATTTAGAGTGTTCAATCAGCCTGCCATGCATGTTTTTGGAATGTGGGAGGAAACCGGAGTGCCGGAGAAAACCCACGCAGGCCCCATGCAAACTCCACACAGGGAGGCCGGAGCTGGAATTGAACCCGGCACCTCTGCACTGTGAAGTCGACGTGCTAACCACTGGACTACCGGGCCGCCCTACATATATATATATATATATATATATATATATATATATACACACACACATACACACATACATACAGAGTGTGTAACAGTTGGATGAAGACACATGACAGAGTCAAATTTCTTTGTCTTTTTTTGGGCCCCATGCACTGTATAACACGACGTGACCATGCCAGTTTCACTGAGGCATTTTCTGACCGGGATAAACAACAACGGATGACTACAAAGTGCAACACAACATTTACATGAAGCCCTTGAGTAAATAATTATCTTTTTTCTGCAAGATTCATGAGACAGACAGAACCACACCTAGGGCCTCTTTGGAAAGACAGATATCCTCACCTTTGTGCCACCTTTCCTTCACCTTTGTTGGATTACGTCAACAAGAAGGGCTTGCTTTTCAAAACTGGAAAGGACAGCACAGTTTCAAATTAATTCGACTCACTTTTTCCAAACTGACGTCATTGCACGACGCTGAGGCTCTGCCTTGCTTGCTTTACGTGGTCAAATAAAAATGAAAAAGATACAGATATTAATTGCTGTTTTTTGTGAAGGATCGCTGATGTTTTTCACAGTTTTTAGAATTACCTATTTTCTAATAAATTATGGAAACGTGCTTCCTTTTGTGTGGAACCACACCTTTCCTTTTATTTTGTAGGGACACTTCTTGGCCTCACAGATAAGCCACTTGTGAGAAAAACATTAGGTTTTATTACATTTTTATGTGTGTTCTCTGTAACATTATTTTTCAAGGCATCTTTGCGTAGTCTGTCAACTACATCGGTGTCCTGTTTTTTAAGCAAAATAGAATAAAGAAAATACAATGATTTACTCAACATGTTCAATCTATATATAACTGAATACACAGTTTTTTGCAAATAATCATTACCTCAGAATTCTATGAATGTAACATGTTCCAAAAAAGCTGGAACAGATGGCAAAAATGGCCGAGAAATTTGTGGAATGCTCATCAAACACCAGCTTGGAACATGCCACAGGTAAACAAGCTAACTGGGACAGGTGGGTGCCATGACTGGGGATAAAAGCATCTTACCTGAATTGCTCAGTCATTCACAAGCAAAGATGGGGCGAGGTTCGCCTCTTTGTGAATAACTGCGTAATGAAATAGCCAATTAGTTTAAGGACAATTGGATTGATTTGTGATAGAAGGGTGTCAGCTAAGATGAAAGGAAAAGTTTACAGAACAGTTGTGAGACCAGCCATGATGTACAGTCTCGAGACACTAGCAATAGGCAAAAGACAGGAGGCAGAGCTAGAGGTGGCTGAGTTAAAGATGCTGAGATTCTCCTTAGGAGTGACAAGGATGGACAGGATCAGAAATGAGGTTATCAGAGGGACAACTCAGACAGGAAAGTTTGGAGAAAAAGTGAGAGAGGCCAGACTGAGATGGTTTGGACATGTACAGAGGAGGGACAGTGGATACATTGGTAGGAGAATGTTAGAGATGGAGCCACCAGGTAGGAGACAGAGAGGAAGGCCAAAGAGGAGATTCATGGATGCCGTGAGGGAAGACATGCAGGTAGTTGGAGTCAGAGTAGAGAATGCAGAGAACAGGGAAAGATGGAAATTAATGACCCGCTGTGGCAACCCCTGAAAAGGGACAAGCCGAAAGGAGAAGAAGAAGATCATCTACGATAATATCAAAAGGTTCAGAGAATCTGGAGAAATCCCTGCTTGTAAGCGGCAAGGCTGAAAACCAACATCGAATGCCCATGACCTTCGATACCTCAGGCGCCACTGCATCAAAGACCAACATCAATATGTAACGGGTTTCACCACATGGGGTCAGGACCAGATCAGAAAACCCATATCAGTAAATCCAGTTGGGCGGTACATTTGTTCCGTACGGCCATAATGATAATTTGCTAAAAATATATTCACGTACATTAATCCCCCGTTTTTCCCGGTTAATTGGTGCCAGGCCCTGGGAAAAGGGGAAAACCACAAAGTAGGATTTGCTTCAACAGCGGCAAGCCGTTGGAGCGCAGCTTAAACTAATCAAGAAAAGAGCTCGACTTCAGAGGGAGAGTTGCACTTATCTCATGATAGAAGCGATACCGTTATTTTGACCCAAACAAATTACGCTAAAACAAAGAAACATGGACAAAGAGATCTTTTTTTGTACAATTTTTTGTTTATTCAATAGAAAAGACCAAGTCCTTGTCCTGTTGTTTTGCGTTCAAGACTCATCGTGACTCTGGCCTCAAAGGTGTTTTGTTTTTGTGGAATGCCACCTACGTCTTTCTGCAATATTGGTGACGATATGGCTGTACAGCATACATTCAAATCAACAAATATTCCAGACTGTTAGTCGGGGAGGATCGCTATTTACTTTTTAGTTATATCCAGTACAAATCAACAAAACTATTGAGACACAGGACAGTCTTAATCAATTAATCAACCAACCATGGTCTGGTCTCGACAATCCCAGTTTCCAATTTTGGTGTATGAGTACTTTTGTGCATTCACAAAATCAAAGGGTCAACAAGGTGTTCCAACACACAAACTTTTTTGTTTGTTTTTTTTTAACATCACCCTAACTTGTAATGTAGTTATTCCCTCAGTGACAAAATGCATGCGCAAGTTTAACAAATGTACATGTTCACAGCTCTGACACTGTTCTTCCTGTTTGGCTAAGTTCTGTGGTAAACAAAGTTAAAAGCCTACTAAGTTGGGCTATTTGGTTTTGCCTTAACTTAATGCTGCAGTAACAAAGGAAGTTATCGAAGGTTTAATTTATTCCAAGCAAAAGATAATGTCTATTAACACACACCTAATTTAACCGTATGCCGAGGTTCATCTGTGAATTTACAGCTAATACTGTTTTAAACCAATCACATTGTCCAAGTTCAACAAATTTGAAAAGTGTATATTTCATTAATGGTACAATACGTTGCGTGCAGACTTGCACAAGGTTGCGCATGTCTTTTCAAAGCTATCACTGTCAGCAGCTGCCTATATCTTTTTTCTATACAAAGAAATGATGGAGAGAAAACGACACAGGACATGCAATGCAAGCTTTATTTTGCTGTCCATCTGTTCTTTTGAAGTGATGAGACAAACTACGTCAGAGGCATACTGTGTGTATGCATATGTACAAACAAGAAGATGACCCACCGTAAGTATCTTCTCCAATAGAACTGTTCCTTTACAAAGGATGTTTTTTCGGCACAGTGACAAAAGTTTTAAACAAGGACATCCTACAACATTTTCTCTGTTGATCCACAAATGCATTGTTTAAAGGACTTTATTCTACCATCCAACACTTTTTTTTGTAAGACTGTTTGTGTGCGTGTGTGTGTGTGTGTGTGTGTGTGTGTGTGTGTGTGTGTGTGTGTGTGTGTGTGTGTGTGTGTGTGTGTGTGTGTGGAGAGGGGTGCTAGAAGGGGTTCATGCGCACTCCTGTACCCAGTGGGGAGAAGGGATTGACTTTTGCCCACATCAGAGCATCATTCAAGGAAATAGCTGATTTGCCATCTTCAAGTAGAAATACAGGACCCTGCATGTAAAAAATAAAAAAGAAAGAAAGAAAGAAATACACCTCAGTGGCACACTAGTTCATAGGAGGCATTTTTTCCATGCAGATTAAATTTTCGCAATACATTTTACAGTGATTGTAAAATGGTTAATAATATAAAGCAATAAGGAACCACACCCACCTGTATCCTGTGACCCGTAAAACAGGAAAGCTGAACATCAGAGTGACTTGGCAGATTGGAGCCTGTCACATAATCAGCACCGCATGAGACTAATGGAGTAAGGAGAGAAACAGTTTGAAATGGTTATGAATTGGTTTTTGACAACTTTTTATTTTACTATTCTGACCTGGGTTCATAGGTAGGATTCTTTTTTCAAGGCAGTGGAAATCCTCTCGTTGACTCTCTGATGGAGGGCTATTAAAAAGGCAGAAATACACAGTGCTTATCATATTTTTAAAATAAATATACGATTTGAGGTATTTTTGCACAAGAAAAAAAAAGTGTTGGCTAAATTCAAACGTCAACAGTTCAATAAGAAATGCCTTCATTTCACAATTACGGGCCCTTAAAACGTTTTCATACTTTCTGAACCTTTTCATATTTTGCCACCTGAAACCCACAAACGTCATTGTTTTGTATTGAGAGTTTATATGATCGACCAACACAAAATCGCACAGAATTGTGAAGTGGAAGGAAAATGATCAATAGCTTTCACCGTTTTTCGGCAAATACATATCCAAAAATTGTGGTGCGCAATGTCCATTTATATTCAGCCCACTTGCGTCAATACCTCTGGCTGCAATTACAGCTGCAAGTCTTTTGGAGTACTTCTCTCTCACCTTTGCACATATAGATGAGAGATTTTGCCCATTCTTTGCAAAAAAGTTCAAGCTCAGCCAGTATGGATGGAGTGTCTGTGAATAGCAAGTTTCAAGTCTTGCCACAGATGCATGATTTACAATGCCATGAAAAGTATTTGCCCATTTCTCATATTCTTAATTTTTTTGGTATAGTTTGCCCACTTAAATGTTTAAGATCACCCATAAACATGTAAACACCAGACAAACATAACCCACGAAAACATAAAATGCAGTATTTTGAGATTTTATTAATGAAGGGAAAAATACCTATTCAGTTACCCGACACTGTGTGAAAAAGTAGTGCCCCCCCACCCCCAAACCTATTAACTAGTTGGATATCAACCGTTTTCTATAACTGCCAATCAATCTTTCACATCTCTGTGAATAGATATTTTAGCCCACTCTTGCTTCCAAAATTGTTTAATTAAGCAACACTGGAGGGTTTTTGAGCATGAATAGCCTTTTTAGGGTCATGCTGAAGCATTTCAATAAGATTCAAGATGACCGGCTGTAGAACTACTCAACTCAACTCAAATGTATTTATAGAGCTGTACATGGAGCAACTAAAGCCCTGTTCACATGGGCAGATTTGTTTCGACGCTGCTCCGGAGTATTTTGTTGCGATATAAATTTGCAGCGGAACAAATTTTGTGGAGCGTTCACACGTACAAAGCCGCTGAGCGTAACAGCACGAGAACAGCATCGGCACAGCTCCACTTGCTTTCACACGGGCAGTTCCTGTTGCGGAACAAAACGACAGGAATGCGAAAGTAAAACATGCGCATGGGTAAAGAAAGAAGAAGGCGGGGAAAAGGAAGTACCATTTCCCCTCCTTCTTTGTGACAAAATGGCTTCTTCTCCGGAGAAATCAACGATGTGGTCGATAATCAGACGCCGCAGGAGAGAGAGAAAAGACCCGCCATGTTTTGAAGCGCAAAATACCCAGGATGCATGTTGGCAAGTACCGGATGGACTCCTCTGACGCGTAGCGAGGCCACTCCCATAGCGAGCATTTGCTCTGGAGCAAATTTAACAGTTGCGTTCATACGTGCACATTTGCTTCGGTACTGCTTCAAGAAGCGAGCATTTGTTCCGAGTAAATTTTTAAACCACCTCCCTGAGGTGGTTTAAATTTGATCCGAAACAAGCTGTTTTCAGGCACTAAGCCGGAACAAAGTTGCACGTATGAACGCTCGAGGGGAGCAGTTGCGCAGTAAGTCCGAAATAAATCTGCCCGTGTGAACGGCCCTTTACAGATACAAAAGTAAAGCAAAACAACAAATCAGTATCAAAGACGGTAGAGAGCACCAAACAGTATAACTAAGATCATAATTTCGTACATGCTGAGTCAAATGCCAAAGAATACAAGTGAGTTTTGAGGCGGGTTTTAAAGATGGACAGCGAGGAGGCTTGCCGAATGTTCAGTGGGAGGTCACTCCAGAGAGAGGGACCAGCAACAGAAAAGGCTCGATCCCCTCTGAGCCTCAGTTTAGTTAGTTAACTAGCTGAGCTTCAAGCTTTAGGTCATGAACTCTTGGTCCAACATTCTCCCTGAGGATTTTCTGGTAAAGGGCAGGATTCATGCAAGTTGTACAGGGCCTGAATAAACAAAGTAACCCCAGACCATCCGACGACCACCACCTTGTTTGACTGTTGAGCTCATCGTTTTCTGAAATGATGTATTACATTTACAACAGATATAAAAAGACAGAAACATTCTAAAAAGTTCAGATTTTGCAATGTCAGTCCATGAAACATTCTCCCAAAAATTTTGGGAATCTTGAGATATGTGTTGCAAGTCTTGATGTGCTTTTTGGCCAGCAGTGGTTTACACCTTGGAACTCCAAGGATGTCATTTCTTTCCAGTCTCTTCCTCATTGTTGACTTATGAAAACCGACATGAATTGAGGCGAAGGAGGTCAGCTGTTTTTAAGACATTAAACTGGGTTCCTTTATGACCTGGATGAGAAGTTACTGTGCTCTCTAGGCTGGCCACTCCTGAGTTGGTTCACCGCTGTTTCAAGCCTTCTCAATTTGTGGATCCTGTTTGAGAAGTTTTGGCTGACTTGATTGGGCAGGTCTGAAGATAACCGGGGTTGGGTGTCACAGCACTATATGTCTGGACTTTGACTGAGCCACTGTAAACACATGAATATGATTTGATCTAAACCATTTCATTGCCCCTCTGGCTTTATGTTTCGTGTTTTTGTCTTGCTGGAAGATGAATCTTCTTCCCAATCTTGTCTTTTGTAGCCTCCGACGGATTTTCTTTCAGGATTGCCTTGTATTTAGCTCCATCTATCTTTCTATCAACTGTGACCAGCTTGTCTATCTGTGCTGAAGAAAAGCAGTCCCACAGCATGATTTTGCCATCACCACGTTTCACAGAGGCCATGGGGGCATTCAAGGTATGAACACTGTTAGTTTTGCACCACACACAGCGCTTTGCAAATACTTCATTTCTTTCATTAAACAATGATTTTCTTATTGCCAAATCTTTATTCCCTAAAGACCATATTTGAGGAGTTCATAACTGCCACCCGAGATGTGGATTTTTGCAGCTCCGCCAGAGTGACAACGGGTCTCTTGGCTGCTTCTCTGACCAGTTCTCTCCTTGCTTGCTCTCTCAGTATGAGAATGCCATGTCTTAGAAGATTCGCAATTGTGCCATACTTTTTCAATTTTTGGATGATGGATAGATGGAACTCCTTGAAATGTTCAAAGCTTTGGCTATTTTTGAAAATAATCAAATACGCTTTAGACCTCTACACAACTTTATCCCTTTGTCTTCATGATGCTGTTGTTCACTCGTGTTCTCTAAACAAATCGCTGAGGCCTTCACCGAACAGATGTATTTACACTGTACTGAGAGTAAATTACACACAAGTGCAAATTACTAATTAAGTGACATCCGAAGGCAACTGATTTCACTGCATTGTATTTAGGGGTATTAGAATAGTGGCTGAATACAAATACACACCACACTTTTCAGATTCATATTCTCTCAAACTTAAAAAAAAAAACATTTGTGTTAACACTTCACAATTATGTGCTTTTTTTTGTGTTAATCTATCACAGAATCTCAACAAAATACGTTTAGGTTTGTGATTGTGAGGTCACAAAATAAAAGGGTTATGAATACTTTTCTGTAATTTATTTTGATTTGCCGATGAAGAAAACGTCCCTTACATCAGCGGCCCCCAACCTTTTTTACCCCACGGACCGGTTTAGTGTCAGACAATATTTGGTTAGGGACCGGCCTTTAAGGTGGATAAATACAACCAAATAATATGATATGACCTGCATGAAAACTGTGGGATTTTCTAAACATAATAAAAACGAATCATGACACGAGGAACGTCCTATTTGGCCGCAACACTCTCTGGTCGCAATGGTAACATTGAAACGTGCCTTCAAAATAAGATACACCGCAGATAAAAAGTGCATGAAAAATACGGCCTTGGTGCGTGGGAATTCGAATTTTAGGTAAGACTCCTGATACTGTCTATTAAATGTAGCCTTCTTTTTCTTGAAAGTCGTAGGCTCCTCTTCTGTCTCCTTTTCCCCTTCCCAAAAGAACTTTCCAAGACCTTTCGCTTGTAACTCATTTTGCTAGCTCCTGGATTTCATTTTAGCGGTAACCTATCACGTGACAGAAAAGCGCACTTTGACCCGCGTCAAGAGTGACATACGGTAGACGGATGTAAGAGAGAATCCGTTAATTTTTCAAAATAAAACATCTTTCAGATTCCAAAATGAATAAAACGAAAGTAATGTTATTTATCCTTTCGGTGCGGCCCGGTACCAAATGACCCGCGGACCGATATCGGTTCGCAGCCCGGGGGTTGGGGACCTCTGCCTTACGTCATTGGCTACCTCCTGAAACTCCTACCTTACTTTGGCCAACTGCTATTTTACCACAGGACTTGTGATGGATGATGTGCATGAATGTGTGTTAACCTACTTGCCGCTGTTCTGAGTGCATGCCCGCCAGGCATCCAGCTCCATTGACAGATGCTCAATCTTCAGAGGAACACTCACTTCTCTCCGTTTCAACAACTGACTGTGTCACAGAGAGGGAAATGTGATGGTAGCACACCCAGACATGTTGGTATTACCAATTAATTATTTTCATCATTGCTGTATTATTATTTTCCATCCATCCATTTTCTGATCCGCTTACTCCTTACAAGGGTCGCGGGGGGTGCTAGAGCCTCTCCGCCTCTCCGAGGCCGTCTTTGGACAGCAAGCGGGGGACACCCTAAACCGGTTGCCAGCCAATCGCAGGGCACACAGAGACAAACAACCACCCACGCTCACACCCACACCTAGGGATAATTTAGAGTATTCAATCAGCCTGCCATACAGCACAGATGAAATTTCCTCCCTCTTAAACAGACAACAGACAACAAGAGGAGCCACTGCGGGTGCCCGCGCCGCCGTCAAAAGAACACTTAACATAAAATGACAAAATAATACAACACAACACATAAAACAGTTATGCCATCTTAACCACTTTTCCTCCATTCACTTTGTTGTTTGAAGCAGTTATAGATGAAAGAGGAGCGAATCAAAGTGTCCTTTTCGCCAGTGGATCAAAGACGCCATGCTGAAATGTATGTAATGGTAATGGAACACTCTAAATTGTCCTTAGGCGTGTGTGCGAGTGCGGAAGGTTGTTAGTGTGCCCTGCGATTGGCTGGCAGCCAGTTGAGGGTGTACTTCTGCCTGAAGGCAGTTGGAAGATGCTCCAGCACGCCCGCCACCCTCGTGAGGATAAGCGGATCAGAAAATGGATGTATGGATGAACAATAAAACAAAAAATAAACATAACTCAATAAAATAATGTGATGTTGGGATGCATTGCACCGGATGATGCATGGGATGGATGATCTCCAATGGTTTACCTGTCAAGACATGCCCAAGAGAGCTCATGCTCATCTGGCCACCAAAAACTAAGTGGGTGCTTTTCCAGTTAAAAAAAAAGGCATGATTCAAAGAACCAGCGGAGGTTTTTACTCAAGCTCCACCTCTATCTCCAAATGAAAGTGGCGACAGCGTTTGATGGTTTGCTCAAACCATCTTGGCAGTGATCAAGCTGTGTATAATCTCTTTCCACAAACCATTCTCAATTTCAATATTTTCAACATTTAATGAGACAATGGCAATTATTTATGTGGTGGGGTAATGGTACATGTTGCTGTCTCTTTTAGGCAGATGGCACCAAGGTTAAGTAAAAACGAGTGTCAATTTAAATCAAACATGAGCTTTCAAGGTTGATTTCACATGTATTTATGACAGTACTATTGTACGGCAATACAGAAGCTGGAAAGTCTTTTTTTCTTACACAAAACTTTGTGCCTTTTTATATTATACTTTTTATCTTGCACTTGACAATGAATCAATATATTGTGTTTTAAAAAGCTAAAACTAATACAGTGGACCCCTGCTTTTCCCGGGGGTGGGGTCGGCACCGGTCTATTAATGACCATTGAAATGCATTGGAGCAACTTTGTTTTAAGCCCCCAAAATGTTTCAAACAAATGCTGTCAAGCCTACAACAGCATCTTCCATGAAAAACGGGGGTTGCACCTCACCCATCCCTCCCAAAATAAACACCAAAAAAACCTAAACAAAAAAAAACCAAAAAGCAAAACAACTCTTCAAAATATGTTTTAAATATTGACAAAATACCAACAAAAACGAACAACCCTGTTCTAAAAAGTAATGAAAATGGAATTTACCCCCAAAAAAAAAAAAAAATCAAAACGAAATAGTAACTAACTCTAATGAAAAATGCCAATCATAAGCCTGAATGGCACTATTTGATTCCTGGCCACAGTACCACATTTCCCAGCCATTACTCGTCCCTAATCTGGATAAATGGGTGGGTGTGCAACCCCTGATGAGACAAGCTGGAGTTGGAACAACATGCCATATAGGATTATCCAAGTCGTTGTGCAATACAGTTGATGAGGCAGCTAAAATAAAGATTAAGACTTTGAAACGGTCATTCAAACATGGTTGTCTTTGCCTAAAAAGCACTTGTGTCACAGGAAGTGATCCAATCCTGCAAGGAGGAATGGTCACTTACCGTGACAAAACGTCAACTCGAGCGCCAACTTTCTGCACCTTTCTGTGTAAACCCGACACGTTTGTAAATGACGGATTTATTTTTGTGTACCTGGTGTATTCATAGAGTGCAGGTACGATGCTGGAGTACTGTCTCCTTATGGCAAGCAGCCCACCAATGTAACCGCACAGGATCAACAGCTCACTGCGGGCTCTAAACACACATACACTTTGCTGATCAATTCTGACAGGAAATTGTGAAGTAATTGTCATTGAAAAAATATATTAATTGGTTTACTTCGTATACTTGGCCATGAGGAGGCGGTCAGTTCTGATATAACTCAACAGGTCAAGGATCGGATGAATACTCTCAACTGTCCAGTCAGATCCAGTCAGCTGTTCTGATGGAGATGAAAATTAAAGCCAGTCTGTGATCAAATACACTGCAAATGGGTGCAAACAGATACACATTTGCCTTCAAGTAAATCTTCCAACTATTACTTGCACCATTGCAATGTACACTTGCCAATAGGGTGGGAGGGCACTTTTGAGCCATATACAGTGGGAGGATTATGAAGTGTACATTGGACAGGTCGGGCCGATTTATGGATTAAAATTAGATGTCTGAATTATTACTTTATCATGCATGTTTATAAATGAAACGATGATGAGCTGTCTATACCTTTGACGTGATCGATTGCTATCTTAAGGGCGTTTTCAGGTTCAGAAGTCAGGAGGTGAAATTTAACCGCTGAAAACAAATTTCCTTCACACATGGATTCCTCTGCCAATGCTTTGCACGCCTCTAACGACGGGAGACAACACTGAAATGACAGATAACACATGGTCAGAGTCAAGTTTTAAAAAAACCCCAAATTTGTGAGTTCATTTTGATGGGATGTGCATAGTTGAACAGCAATGGCAAAAGTAGTGTTCAATTTTGTTCAACATTGTCACTTGGTGCTTTACGAATGCTGATCCAATTTGCCTCATAAATTTGAGGGGGAATAGAGACAATCGTTTACAGTGTTGTGTCCGAGGACCGGCAACCCGAGGCCAAGGCCAAGGACTTGGAACATGTTCCGAGGCAAGGCCAAGGCCAAGGACTTGAGGAATCTTCCGAGGCCAAGGCCAAGGACCAAGAACTGATGTTGAAGCCGAGGCCTAGCCGAGGACATGTATAAAACAATGCTATCATACCACTTGGCAGGTCTTCATGATTTGCAACACCCCTCCACCATAACCCCGAGCACACGTCACGCTTGAATGAAGTGTTTTTATTCAGAGTAGAACAGTCAGGGTACGTTTTTATTTATACTGAGAAAAAAAAATAAAAGCATATGATATACAGTTATGAATTAATGTTTTCGTGCAGTAGTTTCTTAATATGAAGTAAATCAACACTCAACAGGCATGACATGGCACGGAAGACAAGTTGAGAAATGACTTTGCATAGAAGTCAATCACTGACTGCAGAAAAAGCGGTAATCTCTAAACATTCTCTGAGTGCGACTATTATTACCACTACCACTAATACTACTACTGTGGCATGTAACTACAGCCACAGGGTAATGTTACCACCGCGTGACGTTACGGCCGTAAAGTGTAGCGTTGCCGGAAAGCGTGGATATAAAAGTGTTGCGACTGACGAAAAGGCAAAGAGCACAGAGTCAGTTTCCCAGCCTTTTATTGTACACATTACACAACAACTACTAATACAACTGCTACTAATACTACTACTACTAATACTACTCCTAATACTACTACAGCACCAACACATTTTCATTACATTTCAAAAACCTCAACACTTCCAGCATTTCTTCTTCTTGATGTTGCCGTTGGTAGTGTTTTGTGAAGCCCGAAGTCGTACCCCTTGTCTCCACGATTATCCTTGTCATTTTGCACGTTTTGCATCTCGCACGTTGCTTAGCCTTCCCTTTTTCAAAAAAATCTTCATGCTCAACGAAGCCAAATTTTATTATTTGCGAATGCGATCCTGCTGACATGCTGAATCATAGAGCTGTTAATACGTCCAGGCGTATTAAGGTCCTATTGTGTTAGGTCAGATCCGCCACTCATGCACGCTCGCGGGAAAAAAAACGTACTTAAAAAAAATCGCTGGTGTATTAGATTGAACGAAAGCGTAATACTAAGAGGAGTCAAGCGAAAAGTCAGCTTTAAAAAAATATGCAGATAATCATGTTACACACGGCGATCGAAAAAATTTATTTCCATAATGATCACGTAAGTAAAGCAACAGCTGCGATAAAAGTAATATATTGGGCGAAATAGCCGTATTGATATACACGGCGATCGAAGAAATTATATTTTCGTTAAGTAAAGCAAGAGTTGCGATAAAAGTAATTTCTTGGGCGATAAAATAGCCAAACATGATGTATCACTTGTAGGCGAAAAAAAATGTGTAATTTTATGTGTTCAGTTACTGTATTTCCGTTTTCACGGCCTTCTGAATATGGTTTGTCAGTCGGCATGGAAGGATTACTCGCTCTGTCCATTTTTGATCATTTATTGAAGCAGATGGTGGGCGGCCCGGAAGTCCAGTGGTTAGCACGTCGACTTCACAGTGCAGAGGTACCGGGTTCAATTCCAGCTCCGGCCTCCCTGTGGGGAGTTTGCATGTTCTTCCCGGGCCTGCGTGGGTTTTCTCCGGGTACTCCGGTTATATCTACCTTAGGCATCACAATGTAAATGTGTATAGTTGACATTAATTAATTTTATACCTTCAACTTCACAATAATAATAAATAATTCAATCAACCATGATTTTAAACTACCGTATTTTCACGACCATTCGGCGCACCGTGTTGTAGGGCGCAGTCTCAGTAACGGGTGCTATTTCTGTATTTTACACATACACAAAACGCACTGTATTATTGAGCGCAGCCAGGCGTGGTAAAACATACGCCAGCTTAAACATACGCCAGTTTAAACATACGGCATGCATGCACGCACGCTAAAAACACGTTAGCTTGAAGCATAGCATAGCATGCTAAGACATGCTAAAAACATGTTAGCTTGAAGCATAGCGTAGCATGCTAAGACATGCTAAAAACACGTTTTTAAAAAGGCAACGGAAGCAAAACTGAGTTCGGTTGTACTTTATTTAGCCATCTTACGATGTACTCACGTTTTTCGATCAATCATCACCCAGAAATCCATCAAAGTCCTCATCTTCTGTATCCGAATTGAACAATTGTGCAAATACCGGTAATCCATCAAAAACGCCGGGTTCCCTCTCGTTGTCAGAGTCACTCTCATTGCCATGTGGGTCCACAGAAATGATGCCGGCTTTGCCAAAAGCTCGAACAACAGTGCAAGCAGACACGTTTGTCCAAGCAGCCACAATCCATTCGCAAATAGTGGCGTAACTAGCCTGGCGCTGCCTCCCACTCTTCGTGAAGCTGTGTTTGCCATCGCCCACTCTTCACTGATTGGCGGACTTCTTTCCAGCATGCCTGTCCTCACTCATGTCCACTTACCCGCCCACCCTTCACTGATTGGCGGACTGCTTTCCCGCATGCCTGTCCTCACTCACTTCCGCCTTTTCTCTATATAAACAGCATGTCGGCTCTCAGTCAGGATTTGGAACTCGGCTCATACACTAGACGCTCCGCATTATAAGGCGTCCTGTCCATTTTGGAGAAAATTTAAGATTTTTAATGGCGCCTTATGGTCGTGAAAATACGGTATGTATTATCTCTATTCATTATTCTAAACATGATGAGAAAGCATTCAGCAAACGTAACTGGAATGGAGCAAAAGGACTCCAAATCCCAACGGCCAAACCCGGAAGTGAAGTGCCGGCATTATTGACTCCAGCTGTAACGCAAATTACTTGGTTCAAACAAACATTCTAGTGCCACCGCACAAACGTGACAACTGTGCAAAAATAACAAAATAAAAGACACCACTGTTACAGAAGGACTTTACACGCTATTTAAACTGCCGATCGCGAACGGTAACTGACCGTGATTGAAACTGCCTGTGATGCCGCTCTTTATACGTTGCGCTAATTATCACCTGTCAGTGGCAGCCCCGCCCCTCTTAAAGCGCCAGATAAATCCAACAATATGGGTTTTCCTTTATGGAGTTTGTTTGATTTCTTCATGATTTTTGCGGTCCTCGGACCCGATGACTTGACTCCGAGACCAAGGCCAAGGACCAAGGACCGACTTTCGGTCCTCGAGGCTAAGGATCTGCTCGAGGACCACAACACTGATCGTTTGCATGCCGGGAATCTTTTAATTGACTTGAAATGGGGAGCAAAACAGCGCTGTGTTTTTGTGTCTTCTTGGGATTACTTATTGTAAATTACTGTAGGCCCACTTACCCTTTCGTGTAATTGGTTGATTTCTGCAGCACTTCCAGGGTAAAATGCACAGACCTTAACCAGTAAAATATGGTTGTCAGAAATCATTCCAAGTAGGTCAACTGAGAGATCCCTAAATGTAAACAGAGAAAGATCAGTGCACAAATGATTTTTTTTTAAACTGCAAATAACATGTCAAACTCAAGGCACATGGGCAAGATATGTAAGATATGTATGGGCTTTCATGTCATTTTGTGTGGCCTGTGAAAACTTGACACAATTTTATTCCTGGATTCTGTTTAAAAGTACCGGTAGTCATAAAAATGGTAACCAAATGCAAGGGCAACTAACCATTTTAAGGTTGTTGTCTTGCTGGAAGATGTACTTCTATCCCAGTGTCAATACTTGTGCCAACTCATGTAGCTTTTTAAGTCGGCCCAGCTTCCCTGTTCGTGCTGAAGAAATGCATCCCCATTTCTTCATTTCATTTTATATATATATATATATATATATATATATATATATATATATATATATATATATATATATATAATTAACTCAAATTAACTAAAAATTAATCATGATTACTCACGCATTTTTTATCGTTTCTGAATTTCCTTTTATATTTTTTGTGCTATTTTCCCCCATTTTAATGCTCTCATCAACATGGAATCATGAATCAGTTTTCTATGTGCAAAATGCAAATATTTACTGAAATAATTTGGAATTTCAATTTTACATGAAAATGATTCACTTGGAGCAGTTATTCACACATTATCTCTCACACAATATTACTGTCCATCAACAACAGTGAAAAAAATATTTAGTCACACAACAGCTGCTTGAACAGCTCTTTTTATGGAATCAAAACAGCGCAATATAAAGTGCACATCTAAGGTAAACTAGTACTCAGCCTATAATTTTCACGGCCCCTGAATAGGGATTGTCGGTCAGCATGGAAGGATCTCTCGTTCTGTACTTTTTTGATCATTTATTGGAGCACTTTGCAGCAGAAGTAGTAGTAGTAGTAGTAGTTGTAACAGAAGTATCAGAAGCAGGTAATAACCTAAACTACACATAAATGCAGTAAAAAATTAATATATCTATCTTTCTGCATCACAATGTAAATATGTATATATTTGACATTAATTAATACCTTTATTTAACAATACGTTTAATAAATAATGTAATCAACCCTGATTTCACTATGTATCATTATCGTCATCATTATTCATTGTTTTAAACGTAAGAAACCATCCAACACAAACATAAAGTCGAATCGAACAAAAGAACTACAAGTCCCAATACTCAATCCCGGAAGTGGAGCGCCGGCATGAATTAACCCCAGCTGAAACGCAATTTACTTCATTTAAACGTCAGATTGCAGACGGACAAACATGACAACTATGCAAAAATGAGCTAAATAAAGACACCCCTGTTTTAGCAATATTTTAGCCCACGCTGTTTGCTTTGAAATGATCCATAGCTGTCGGTCTGAGACGAGGAGGCGGAGTACCGTACCTACGTCAGCTGTGTGCTTGGCCATTAAGTGGTATTTCAGACTCGACGTGCTATGATGATAGCTCGGTTTACGACTGCAAAACATACAGGTAACTTTGGTCTTGTCATTGGAACAATCTGGCAACTTTTTAAAAGTAAACTTTCCATTCATAAACTATTTAAGTATCCGTTTTGGTGTCTCGCGCTGCCGTGGCTGGCAAAACAAGCGTCGTGGACCTGTGCAGAGCGATTGATGTTTTGTTTCTGGTTTATTTATAGAGCAACGTAACATCCGCTGTGACGTCTGCGCGTTAATCTCGCGAAAATTTTTGATCGATAAAATTCATTTAAATTAATGGCAATAAAAGCAGCTAAACTGACTCTAATATATATATATATATATATATATATATATATATATATATATATATATATATATATATATATATATATATATATATATATATATATATATATATATATCGGCCGTTCTTAACCTTGTTAGACATACCAACCAACCCGAACCCAACCAACCAGTTCATATGCACATTCACTGAACCTTTCGTTAGTGAAAAACAAAAATATTACTTTTTACAAATTCAAGACACAAAAAAATGCATTCATTAACAGAAAAAAGTAAATAAAATTTCAAGACTGAAGTTTGTTTTTTTTTATTTTAATTTTACGATCAAGACAGTCACACGTTGACGACTGAGCGAACTAAAGTGTACAAGTGTAGTTCATTGATAACATTTTCAGTTCAAGTCTTAAAAGGGAACTCACCATGTCAGTGGGGTCATGTACTTCCTGGCAAGGAGTTCAAGACAGTAGGCTGTACTCTGAGCGGCCATCTCTCCGAGGACTATACCCACGCACGCAGCCAACTCCAGCTCATTACCTCTGATCAGACTAGACATGGCTAACTAAAAACACAAAGCGATACGGAGCATAGAAGTTCAAAGAAATTGTTTGAAGACTTGAGGTCAGTGTCTCTTGGTGAGCGCTAAGTTAAACAAAGCAAATATCTCAACATCTGTATTATATGATCCATGCAGTATTTGCAGGTAGGATTTAATTGGAGTCTTACTAAAACAACCCCAGATGATTTTTTTGACATTTTGATTGTTTTGTCATTTATTGACACACATTCTGTAATTTGTAAAAGGTAAGAATCATCCATTTTCATTTATCCTCACAAGGGTGGCGGGGGGGTGCTGGAGCCTATCCCAGCTGGGCACTAGGCGGGGGGCACCCTGAACCGGTTGCCAGCCAATCGCAGGGCACACTTAGACAAACAACCATCCGCACTCACACTCACATCAAGGGACAATTTTGAGTGATCAATCAGCCTGCCATGCATGTTTTTGGAATGTGGGAAGAAACCGGAGTACCCAGAGAAACCCCACGCAGGCAAAGGGAGAAAATGCAAACGCCACACAGGAAGGCCGGAGCCGGAATTGAACCCAGAACCTTTGCACTGCGAGGTCGATGTGCTAACCACTGGACACAGGGCCGCCCAAGGTCAGAATTCATTCATTCATGCACTAATTTTCCGAACTGCTTGATCCTCACTAGGGTCGCGGGAGGTAAGAATTATGCAAAACAAAACAAAAAACAGAAAGGCTGAACAAAAATGTCCACCCAAAACAACAATACTTATTTTATAATTTCAGTCATGATAGTGATGTGTCATCTTTCTCTTTTCTTGAACGTACGTGCAGTGTTCATAAATACATCTGTGTCATCGTGCGTACCTTGACATTATCGACCGCTAGGTGGCAGCACGCAGCCCGCACAGAGCGGCCGTCCTGAAAGTACCACTCAGCCAGCTGTTCACATACGTCATGAAGGAGACTGAGTTTAAAAAATAAATAAAAATCCATATTTAGACCGTACAGTTTATTTGGAACTTAGATTGTTATTTCATTGAAGACTTTTACTCGCTATCAAGATTCTGAAGAATATCTTTTCAAAAATGTTCTAGAATTTGTATTTTCAAAAATGCAAACTTTGCTGGGAAAGAAAAACAACAACAAATAAAAACAGAACATAATCCTCTTCCAATTAGCACCAAATAAGGAATTTCAATGAATTAGAATCACAGGTTGAAGCTTCATTTAAAAATAAATAAATAAAATGTCACCATTATATATCATCCATCCATCCATCCATTTTTCGATCCGCTTTTCCTCACAAGGGTCGCGGGGGTGCTGGAGCCTATCCCAGCTGTCTTCGGGCAGTAGGCAGGGGACACCCTGAATCGGTTGCCAGCCAGTCGCAGGGCACACAGACACAAACAACCATCCGCGCTCACACTCACACCTAGGGACAATTAGAGTGTTCAATCAGCCTGCCACGCATGTTTTTGGGATGTGGGAGAAAACCCACGCAGGCCCGGGGAGAACATGCAAACTCCACCACAGGGAGGCCGGAGCTGGAATTGAACCTGATTCCTCCGCACTGTGAGGTTGATGCGCTAAACACTGGACCCACCGGGCTACATTACCGTTATATCAATCACTTCCATATTTTCAATGAACAAAATTGATAAAGGGTATCCGCGAGCTTTTAAAAGTCTGTAGTTTGTCCTGGAACATCCTGACTGGATTTGTTGACATCCACTGGAGTCCTATAAATTTTTCTTAGCCATTTAGTTTACGGCTTTTATTCATAAATTTGGTTTGAACATCCATATAAATCGTTCACCCATATAGATTCTAATGTAACAAATTCTAAATCTTGAATCAAGGCCTTCATCTTATCTCTAAAATTCTCAGAAGAATGAAGCATCAACACGTCATGAAATCTCAATACAGCCCTCCTTTTTCAAGGTGTCTGTGCTTAAGATTAAAACGGAGGCAATATTCTGGTTTGCGTTAATAAAATTTATGAGCTGTAAATATTTCAACCAAAGAAATGTTTAATATCAATGTCAAACTTAACAATGACAACCCCCCCCCCCATCATCCCATCATCATCCCCATAGAAGGCCACAATTTAAAGACTCTATTTGCTCTCCCGGGTATGTATAGGTGAATCACTGATTCTAAATAATTTTAAAAGCAGTACCATGTAGGAAAAAAATTAAACTGAAACGACATTCCAAACCGTTCTGTTGGTAAAACATAGCCTTTCAAGCTCAGCTTCCCCTAAAATGTCCAAAAATAAGTGATCAAATACATGAGTGTACATACAATGGTGTGTACATGTCATTGATTAAATATGCGCTACAACGCGCTCAACTTTTTTCCAAATGAGCTTCTAATTACTGGTTACGACGTGACTCTCTTCTCAATCATTCATTTAAACTGTGCGGACGCTGAGCGTCTACAGCGTGGACGCTGGGCATCTAGAGAGTTCAGTGTAGGTTGTCCCAATGCATTGAAACGAGACAAGTCATTGGATAAATGATGGTTTTGTCCCGCCCATGGGACGCTAAGCGTCTCTGGGAGTCTATGGACAGTGGGCGTTTATGGGCTGGCCCGGACGCTGAGCTTTTCTGCATGATGATTGGATGATCTGTCTGAGGCTGAATCTCTTTTTGATTGATAGCGAAATGAGCCAATCGCCGATCTTTTGGTGTAGGCATCGTGGGAGCATTTTTCAATTCTCATTCTGTTCTGAGTTGAACTGGAGACTTCTTCTAATCATCTGAGCGACACTCTCTTTGTGTAAAACGACTAGCGACAAATTAATCTTTTATTTCTGGTGGGTTTTATTGTAGTTGCTGTAGTTGTAGGACACTAGCTAAATCCCTGGAAAAGACGCCTTGTTGGTATGACAGGGTCACAGATAATTTTCTTGAAAAGGAACGGAGAGTAGAATCCACTTATAAATAAACGGACGCATTTTATGATGTAGAAATTGAGCTTCCCCTCCTTGACAGACCAGCATCCGCCACTGCTTTAGGTGTACGTCACCTTGCACAACAATGACAAATGCGAAATGATATGTGGATGTGGCATTTTTGTGTGCTTTACCTTTGGTATTGATGTTTGTTATCCACATCATTAGTCTTGTGGTTGACAGTGGTTTGAGGTGTCCGGATGTTGCCTTCACATGCCCCCTGAAAAAAATATATTCATTAGACTTCCTTCCATGATACATTTGTTGTGTTTTTCTGGAGTAGAAATACTGCGACCCATTTCGTCCCATCACTCGTATTGTTTGGGGTTTTTTCCCTGCTTCGTTTGACCAGCCTTTCTGTTCATACTTTGTCGGTGCGCCTTTGTTCTCAGGTTTGGTTTAGTGTCTACATTTCTGGGATCCTGAAACATTGTTCGGTTCGTTTCGAACCCTAACAAACAATTTTTCAATTTGATCATTAAATATTTTGTCTTTGTAGTCCATTCAATTAAATACAGGTTGAACATGATTTGCAAATTATTGTATTGTTTTTATTTGTTTAACAAAACACCCCAAATTCATTCGAATTGGATTTGTAAAGTGAATAAATGTTTTCCTCAAATTTCACATACTGTATTATTTTATTTTATATTTTTTTCAAACCAACTTTTGAGTCTGTATTTTAAAACCCATAAATATACCAGTAACTGCAAATAAAAGTACAAATCTTGGTTGCAGTTGCAGGGGGGATTATGCTTGTGTGTTTGGTGGCCCGGCATCTGTTGCTGCCTGTCAAAGTGTTGTGTCTGAGAGAAAATATCCCCTTGTAGTTTCTTTAGTATTAAAAAGAATCCCATCTCTGGCTAACTTCATAGAAAAGCCAGACCTAAGCATTTCTTGGAAATAACTACAAAAATGCCATTGCGCTAACGGGGGTCATTTTTAGCACAATTTAAATGTGGACGGATAAATCTCATCCGTTATAAAGACCAGTTGTTTTTTTTTAATCAAATAATTGCCAAATTAAATTTTCAGGCAATCTAATGATCTCTTTTTGCCATGAAATCTTCATATCGTCAAATTTGGATTCTTGCAACCCTCTTTACTTTGGTCTCCCTCAAACTCTGGTGAAGAGGCTGGTCCAAAACGCTTCAGCTAGGCCAGGTGTCAGCAACCCAAAATGTTGAAAGAGTCATATCGTCGAGACAAAAAAAAAAGACAAAAAACAAATATGTCTGGCCGCAAAAAAGTAAAAGCCTTCTATAAAACTTACAATGAAGGAAACACATGCTGTAAGTAGGAGACTGGACTGTCTCATAATTGTTTATTATTCATTCCTTTGTTGTGTGTTCACAAACGCCCCGATAGAATTTATTGTGTGATTACCTCGCTTGATTTTCTGTTTTGGTGCATTATTTTGGCTTTTCTTAGTGTCATTGAAGTGATCATTAATTTCCGTTTTTCGGAGGCTGTCTTTGAATGCCTCTCGTGTCGAACGAGAGGAGAGAAGGCACAGAGTTGGACGCAGACGTGTCTGTGTTTGTCGAGACTGTTAAAAGCATAAATAAAATGTACGTTTTTAAAAAAACACTACCACAGCTCTCCTTTTTTCTGAGCTGCAACATGTATCAAAAGCTATATGAGCTATATTAGCCTACTATCAAAATGTTTGCTACAATTACACGATGAACCTTTATGATTAAATGGGGGGTTTCGTGCAGTGCATTCTGAGAGCAGGGGTGCCCAACCTTTTTTGATCGAAGATCTACTTTTCGTTCAACCGACCTACCGCGATTGACCTGTGCATACACAACACACTTACAGACGCATGCCTACCTAACTTCGTCGAGATCTGACACGGAGGCATGGGACGTACTTTTGGAGCATTTTTTACTATCGTAGCTCACGTGTACCGTTTTTAAAATGATTTTCACGGCCCTCCAGATTCTCTTTTGCCAGTACATGAAACGGCATCTTTTTTATTTTATGTATTTATTTTTTTCAACAGCCACCTGCCTGCTAATAGAACCGTGTATCGCAGGCTAAGACGCAAATCTTCGCTGACAGAAACGTTGAAATGTAATATTTATTCGACACAATTTTACGGCATTGGGAAACGTTAAGGATGTTTGTGTCATGTTTTTACTCCTACAGAAACCATATTTAAAACAAAAAAATAAATTTCCCTCCCACATCCATTTTCAAATATTTTTTATAAAGCTCCAGGGTGCCACTAGATGGCAGTAAAGAGCAGCATTCGGCTCTGGAGCCGTGTGTTGCCGATCCCAGAGCACGTTACATCTGTCTTAGCCTCTTTGCACTCTCTAGTCAGGTCCAACAAACAATTTAAAATACAATAAAATACTACTACTCCGACAAGTATTACGTCTGGTGTCAAAACCTCTTCACACCGTGGCTTTGTCACCTTGTCCTTGACAATTATCTCTGAGGAAACAAAAAACCTTCGCCATTGTCTGAATTCCCTCTGTACCTGTGCAATTAGTAAGGCCTCAAGCAGTTGTCCTCGACCAGTGAAGAATGTTACGAGCTTTTTAATGTCTCCTGTGGCGATGCAGTAGGGGATAGCATCATCGTTATCCTCCATTATCAGCTGATCAGCTCTCCTGCAAAACAGGCATAACAAGGGAGGTAATTTGAGTTGCTTTGGTGACGACATAAAAAAAAAAGAGCATATGTAATGTTCCAAAAAAGGTCATTCAAAGTAAATGAAATACATTATATTATGTGCTAATTCGATGACAAAGAACTCAATCAAAGATAAAAGCTTTTCATTATAGACATTTCATCCATCCATCCATTTTCTAATCTGCTTATACTCACAAGGGTCGCGGGGTGTGCTGGAGCCTATCCCAGCTGTCTTCGGGCAGTAGGTGAACTGATTGCCAGCCAATCACAGGGCACACATATACGAACAACCATCCGTGCTCACACTCACACCTCGAGACAATTTAGAGCAGTGGTCACAAACTTGCGTCCCATAGGCCTTGACATGAAAGTTTAATGTTCGAGTTTGATATGGATGCTGTATGTGTTAGCACTACCTGCGTGCTAAATTTTTAGGTCTGTCTCATTCGATAGCGGTCAGCTTCGGAACACCCAGACTACAGCAGTGATGTGACCATGCCAACAGTGCCCCCCACCAGCTTGAACACACGTGTAAACCACGGATGTAAACAACCTGCCACTTCGGCTGAATACACATTCAAAAAGATAAGTCTACAGGAGTCTACAGCAGCAAAATTGTGGGTAGAAGATGAAGATGAAGAAAAGATATACAACATGCCAGTGTGGCTGAAACCGGAGCCGGGTGCAGCACCAGACCTGACGTTACACACGCACAAGAATGGGGAAAATGAGTGCTGAGACACTAACAGGGAGCTAGCACTATTACATACACACAAGAGAAGTTTTATGTGTATGTGTCCGTGTTAGCATTAGCTCCATGCTAGCCACTAGCAGAACTTTTCAGACTTTATTAAAAAAATATATTTAATTTAATACTACACGGCCACCACAAACACTTTGTGTTTCCGTGGTTTCTGACCTTCAACCAATCACTAACTGTGCCGTGCTCGACGTCATATGCAGGGGTAGGAACCTGAGCCGATCTGGTACCAGCAGAAATAACGTTCCTTTTTATTTTTCTTTCATCTTATTTTGTGTCGAAAAATAAAAACTAAGCTATTTGAGAATGTTTTATCAGAGATTTTCTTGTGGAAAACCGGAACCGAAGCACTGAAAAGTGTCGGGTATACACAGAAGCAAAAGCATTGAAGAAAATATACATACAAGAAAACCCACGCAGGAGAACATGCAAACTCCAAACAGGAAGGCCGGAATTGAACCCTTCATCTCTGCACTGTGAGGCCGATGCGCTAACCAGTCGACCACCGGGCCACACTTATAGACATTTCATGTATTTTAAATAAAATATGAATATTTATATTCTGGGGACAGAAAAGTAACCAAAAGCCAGGAATGGCCCATAGGTGAAAATAAAAATCTACCTTTGCATCAGTTTTTTCCAGTACTTCATGGATACTCCTGGTGCTACAGCTAATGCTTTCTCCCACTGCCAGAGAGAAATATTTACACTTAATCACTCATTCATTACATTCTCAGTATGTCCATTTTCTTTGTTTTCATCTGTCATCAGATGGTACATAAAACAAGTAACAAACTTTACATTTGTTCAAATGGATTCAGGAGTAGACATTTTTTTCTGTGTTTTGGTTATAAATTTCAAACACAAGTTTGTAAAGTTTAAGTCATCGGATGTGTGCTTTGCAGAGCAAATAAGAAAGATGCAGAAGTGCAAGTGCTGCACCTGTCCAAGCTCCACCATCAATTCACAGTATCGCTGAATCTGTCCTAGCCTCAGATGGATATCTCCTGCTTCTTTAAGGCGTTCTTCTTTACTGGGCGCTCCAATACCACCTCCGAATTTACACATCTTGACAATGGTCAATTCCTGGGCTTCAGACTGGTGGAAAACACACAAAAAAAGGACAGGAAGTTTGAACATGAAAAATCTTGAATGGACAACAATAATTTTGTGATTATGGAAGATAAACAGCATGGTGTACGACTGGCTGGCACATCCGCCTCACACTTTAGAAGTGCAGAATTCGATTCGGTTCCTTCCTGTGTAGAGTTTGCATATTCTCCCCGTGCCTGTGTGGATTTTCTTCGGGTACTCTGGTTTCCTCCCACATTCCCAAAACATGCAAGGCAGGCTGATTGAACACTCAAAATTGACCTTAGGTTTGAGTGTGAGCGTGGATGGTTGTTCATCTATGTGTGCCCTGCGATTGGTTGGCATTCTGTTCAGGGTGTCCCCCGCCTATTGCTCAAAGACAGCTGGGGTAGGCTCCGGCATGACCATGACCTTTTGTGAGGATAAGCGGATCGAAAATGGATGGAAGACAAATGTGCCACTCATAGGTAGCATGAAAACATGCATTAATTTGCATACACACTATATAGTGGCCAGTTACAATGTCATGATCTAATTTTTTGCTAAGCTTTTGACTTTGGGGTTTTATTTTGGAACAGGTCATTGGTAATTTGGTCCAAGTTTAGATTAATTTTCCGTGCCCGGCAGTTCAATTCTTGGTTAACCATTGTAACGCCTAACTGCTGATTAATTTTTCAACCAACGTTGTACAAAACATGGTTAGTCACGCTTTTATTTAACGGTACCATCAAAGTTAACCATGTGCATTACGTCACTGGTTAGCACCAATGTATCCCCAAATTTGTCTTTTTGTTTACTTCAGGTTTTGCCACCGCCCCCCAAAAAATGGATAGACACCCAAGCAATGTTTTTCAATTTTGTTTGTAAACAGACGAATGTATACATTATCACATGAACCCATTACTACTGAACTTTATTACCCATGTTATCGGTTTCGTCTTAAATATTAAGTATCTATGCAAGTCAGGGGTGCTCAACCTTTAGTAGAACGAAGATCTACTTTTCAAGCAGCCAACTTCCCGCGATCGACCACTTACCGTACGTGCAAGCATATACACAAGCATGGGTACATCCCCGCACGTATAAACACGCGCATATGCATACACGCACGCAAGCACAAGCATGCCATGAGGAAAAACAGCCATAACAGACCCTAATACAAACAAAACAGAAAAAGAAAGTCGATACAAGAGTTTGTGAAAAGGAAATCACTGCCTACCTTGGTGGAAGACCTCACACAGGGAGGCAGGGATGCACTTTTGTCATGTTAACTATCGTAGCTCGCGTCTACAGTATTAAAGTGCTTCTCTTGGCACTCCAGATTCCAATTCTTTGGCAATGCCATTGGTGAATTGCAGATCAAACAAACTTCAAATAAGAATAAACAAAACAAAAAAAAACAGATATGTCTCAACCGCTCTGATCGCTGGCTGTAATTGCATACTGCTAACCGCAACTTCCTGTTATACAGGTCATGCGCCACCTTAGGTTAAAGGTGACCTACATTTTATTTTTTTATACTTTTATGTGAAAAGTTGCTTAGGATGCAATCTACACCAACACAAAATCTATGATTAAATACAACACGCAGACACACAAAGCTTGGATTTTTTTTCCCCTCATCTCCCCCCACATCCTTCGCGGTCGACTTGGGAGCAGTCTGCGGACTACCAGTCGACCGCGATGCACTGGTTGGACACGCCTGCTGTGTACAGTTCAGCTGAGTGGCAGTAAGTAACGACCATGCTGGAGAGTATTTTTAAAGGTAGTAACTCGTAATGAAACCCGCACCACATTACTTTTAAGTAAATTTGAAATTTGACTACATTATTTGGTAAATATATTTCATTATAGGGCAGCACGGTTGACACGCCGGTTTTACAGTGCAGAGATGCAGGGTTCGAATCTGGCTCTGGCCTTCCTGTGTGGTGTTTGCATGTTCTCCCCATGCCTGCGTGGGTTTTGCCCCGCCTTCTGCCCGAAGACAGCTGGGATAGGCTCCAACACGCCCGCGACCCTCATGAGGATAAGCACTTCAGATGGATGGATATATTTTTGTGGATGTTGGTTGGAATTACATTATCTTTGTCTTTGGTAATGTTAACATGTTAGAATGAGACATAGAACTAGCTGATTTTTGTTAGTTAACAGTTCAAACAGGAGATTTAAGTCCATGACAACCCCGGGCTATTTGTAAAGTGGTACCAAATTCAGTTCTTCATGCTCAAAGATGATACAAGATCTACTGAATTTGGGTGGTCATTTGGTGGAAACCATACTTTCTGTTTTCTTGGTACAGAGCATGAGAGATGCGTCTCGCGACGGGAATTAAACCTTGATCAATGAATTAGTTATTAGCGTTGATGCGGTTATCATTACATAGTTGACACGAAAAACCATTGTCATCATTGTCAGTGCACTATCAGAGCAAACATTTGGAAGGACATTCAGAGTGATGGGCACTTTACACAATTCTGCCGGGCCATCCTCCCTCCTCCGTCCCACGACCTGAGCACCCATCGTCCATCCATCCATTTTCTGATCCGCTTTCTCCTCACAAGGGTCGTAGGTCATGCTGGAGTCTATCCCAGCTGTCTTCGGGCAGTAGGCAAGGGACACCTTGAACCAGTTGCCAGCCAATGGCAAGGCACACGAAGACACACAACAACCTGTGCTCACACTCACACCTAACACGCTAACCACTCGACCACCGGGCCGCCTCGTGCCCATCCGTCCTTCATAAAATAATCGTCCTACGTCCCCGTCCGTCCTCATCCTTATAAAGCGCTTCCATTTCACCAGTCATCATCTCCTCTGGGAGAGAGGTTAACATGAGAGGTTTCATCATTCATACACATTTTTAAAGCTCAACTCAACTGTATTTATATCCATCCATCCATCCATTTTCCGAACCGCTTGATCCTCACTAGGGTCGCGGGGGGTGCTGGAGCCTATCCCAGCTGTCTTCGGGCAGTAGGCGGGGGACACCCTGAATCGGTTGCCAGCCAATCGCAGGGCACTGTATTTATAGAGCACTTTAAAACAACCACCGCTGTATAAAAAGTGCTGTACATGGAGCAAATATCATATATACAACAATGAACAATAAATGAATAAATAAGACAGTAGAAAGCACAAAAATAGTAAAACAAAAATCAAGTCTGAGTCATGCAGAGTCAAAAGCCAAAGAATACAAATAAGTTTTGAGATAAGTTTTAAAGATGGCCATCGAGGGGGCTTGCCAAATGTTCAGTGGGAGGTAATTCCCCTCTGAGCTTCCGCTTAGTTCTTGGTACCTCTAATAATGTCTAGTCCGCAGACCAGGTCTATAAGGGCGGAGGAGCTCATTGAGGTAGGGTGGAGCGAGGCCATTTCAAGATTTGAAAACAAATAAAACGATCTTAAAAAGAACTTTAAAATGTATGGGGAGCCAATGAAGGAATGAAGTAGGAGTTATGTGCTACCTCTTACAAGTACCAGTCAAAAAGCGAGCAACAGAATTCTGGACCAACTGGAGACGCTTAATGGAGGATTGGCTGACTCCAAAGTAAAGTTCATTACAATAATCCAGCCGGTTAGCTCATTAGACACAGTTCCAACTGTCCCTTGTAGTTGTAGTGCATCCATAGGGACATGTTCCCCTTGAGTAAGACCAGCTTACAGGCCAGGCTTTGGCTGAAGGATATCTCCTGCTATAG